>JAKDEW010001149.1:0-49917 GCA_021963965.1 Artemisiospiza belli
TAGGGGGCAAGATATGAGAGACATGGCATGGACACTTCACAAAACAACGAAAAAAAAAATTTTTCCAAAGTCAAAGCCATCAAAATGCAGGCAGGCCATACGCCAGCAAGTGCAGACACATGCAGCAAAGCTTGCCAAAATTGATCCCCACTGAAGGCCAAAACCGTAAAGAAGGACCTACAAATGCGGGGCTCCATGTGTGAGGGGCAGGGCTTCAGGCAGTGAGGGGCGGTGCTCTATGTGTGACAGAAGCGGCTCCATGTCTGTGGGGCAGGGCTCCAGCCAGTGATGGGCGGGGCTCCATGTGGGATGGGCAGGGCTCCATGAGTGAGGGAAGGGGTTCCATGCGTGAGGGGCGGGGTTCCGGGCTGTGAGGGGTGGGGATCCAGTCAGTGAGGGGTGGGGCTCTAGGCAGTGATTGCCGAGGCTCCATGTGTTAGGGTTAGGGCTGCAGCCAGAGAGGGGCAGGGCTCCATGTGTGAGGGAAAAGGCTCCATGTGTGTGGGGCAGGGCTCCAGCCAGTGATGGGCGGGGCTCCATGTGGGATGGGCAGGGCTCCATGCAGTGAGGGATAGGGCTCCATAGTTGAGGGGCGGGGCTTCAAATATGAAGGGCAAGGCCCCATGAGTGAAGGCCGGGGTTCCGGGCTGGGAGGGGTGGGGATCCAGTCAGTGAGGGGCGGGGCTCAGGGCAGTGATGGCCAGGGCTCTTTGTGTTAGTGGCAGGGCTCCAGCCAGAGAGGGGCAAGGCTCCATGTGTGAGGGAAAGGGCTCCATGTTTGTGGGGCAGGGCTCCAGCCAGTGATGGGCGGGGATCCATGAGGGATGGGCAGGGCTCCATGCAGTCAGGGGCAAGGCTCCATATTTGAGGGGCGGGGCTCCAATGATGAAGGGCAAGGCCCCATGAGTGAGGCGCGGGGTTCCAGGCTTTCAGGGGTGGGGATCCAGTCAGTGCGGGGTGGGGCACTAGGCAGTCATGGCTGGGGCTCCCTGTGTGAGGGGGCAGGGCTTCAGGCAGTGAGGGGCGGTGGATGGAGACAGCATGGGAAATATTGCATTAGGAAAAGTAAAAATGTAAATTTGGTAAATTTAGTGACTGTAAGAAAATGGCCCGGGATTATGTCAGGTGCAGTGCGAAGGACTAAATGATGCCAAAACAAAGCTCACAGATATTTCAAAAGCAGCGGAAAAAGTCAAGGAGGAAAACACAACTTAGGGGGCAAGATATGAGGGACATGGCATGAATATTTAAAACAAGAAAAAAGAAAAACAAGAAAAAATCGTTCCCAAAGTCAAAGCCTTCAAAATGCAGGCAGGCCATACGCCAGCAAGTGCAGGCACATGCAGCAAAGCTTGCCAAATCTGATCCCCACTGAAGGCCAAAACAGAAAAGAAGGACTTACAAACACGCTGGAGCGGAGACACCATCAAAGGAATTGTAATTGGAGGAGAAAAATGAAAATTTGGGAAATTTAGTGACTGTAAGAAAATGGCCCGGGATAATATCAGGTGCAGTGCGAAGGACCAAAAGATGCAAAAACTAAGCTCACAGATGTTGCAAAAGCAGGGGAAAAAGTCAAGGAGGAAGACACAACTTAGGTGGCAAGATATGAGGACATGGCATGGACACTTCAGAAATCAACCAAAAAATGAAAAAAATCTTTCCCCAAGTCAAAGCCACCAAAAGGCATGGCATGCCATCAAGGGCAGGGAAATGCACCAATGATTCTTCGATTCGTCCCCATTGAAATCACAAGATTTCTTTTCCCTTCCCGAAAGGAAATGAAATTTCCTTTCGGGAAGGGAAAAGGAATCTTGTGAATCCCAAAAGAAAGGCTTGCAAACACTCTGGAAAGGAGATAAGTTCAAATGAAATGCAACTGAAAAAAGCAGAAAATCAGTAAATTTAATGTCTTCAAAAATTAGGCTGTGAGGAAATCAGCTGCATTGCAAAGGAACAAAACATGCAAAAAATAGGCTCACAGATGTTGCAAAAGCAGGGGAAAAAGTCAAGGAGGAAGACACAACTTAGGGGGCAAGATATGAGGGACATGGCATGGACAATTCACAAAACAACGCAAAAAAAAAAATTTTTCCAAAGTCAAAGCCATCAAAATGCAGGCAGGCCATACACCAGCAAGTCCAGGCACATGCAGCAAAGCTTGCCAAAATTCATCCCCACTGAAGGCCCAAACAGAAAAGAAGGACCTACAAACACACTGGAACGGAGACTCCATCAAAGGAATTGCAATTGGAGGAGAAAAAAAGGAAATTTGGGAAATCTAGTTACTCTAAGAAAATGGCCCGGGATTACATGAGGTGCAGTGCGAAGGACCAAAAGATGCAAAATTTAAGCTAAGAGATGTTGCAAAATCAGGGGAAATAGTCAAGGAGGAAGACCCAACTTACGGGGCAAGATATGAGGGACATGGCATGAACAGTTAAACAAAAAAAAAAAAAAAACAACTCTTTCCCAAAGTCAAAGCCATCAAAATGCAGGCAGGCCATACGCCAGCAAGTGCAGACACATGCAGCAAAGCTTGCCAAAATTGATCCCCACTGAAGGCCAAAACCGAAAAGAAGGACCTACAAACGCGGGGCTCCATGTGTGAGGGGCAGGGCTTCAGGCAGTGAGGGGCGGTGCTCAATGTGTGACGGAAGCAGCTCCATGTGTGTGGGGGCAGGGCTCCAGCCAGTGATGGGCGGGGGGCTCCATGTGGGATGGGCAGGGCTCCATGAGTGAGGGAAGGGGTTCCATGCGTGAGGGCGGGGTTCCGGGCTGTGAGGGGTGGGGATCCAGTCAGTGAGGGGTGGGGCTCTAGGCAGTGATTGCCGAGGCTCCATGTGTTAGGGTTAGGGCTGCAGCCAGAGAGGGGCAGGGCTCCATGTGTGAGGGAAAAGGCTCCATGTGTGTGGGGCAGGGCTCCAGCCAGTGATGGGCGGGGCTCCATGTGGGATGGGCAGGGCTCCATGCAGTGAGGGATAGGGCTCCATAGTTGAGGGGCGGGGCTTCAAATATGAAGGGCAAGGCCCCATGAGTGAAGGCCGGGGTTCCGGGCTGTGAGGGGTGGGGATCCAGTCAGTGAGGGGGCGGGGCTCAGGGCAGTGATGGCCGGGGCTCTTTGTGTTAGTGGCAGGGCTCCAGCCAGAGAGGGGCAAGGCTCCATGTGTGAGGGAAAGGGCTCCATGTTTGTGGGGCAGGGCTCCAGCCAGTGATGGGCGGGGCTCCATGTGGGATGGGCAGGGCTCCATGAGTGAGGGAAGGGGTTCCATGCGTGAGGGGCGGGGTTCCGGGCTGTGAGGGGTGGGGATCCAGTCAGTGAGGGGTGGGGCTCTAGGCAGTGATTGCCGAGGCTCTTTGTGTTAGGGTTAGGGCTGCAGCCAGAGAGGGGCAGGGCTCCATGTGTGAGGGAAAAGGCTCCATGTGTGTGGGGCAGGGCTCCAGCCAGTGATGGGCGGGGCTCCATGTGGGATGGGCAGGGCTCCATGCAGTGAGGGATAGGGCTCCATAGTTGAGGGGCGGGGCTTCAAATATGAAGGGCAAGGCCCCATGAGTGAAGGCCGGGGTTCCGGGCTGTGAGGGGTGGGGATCCAGTCAGTGAGGGGGCGGGGCTCAGGGCAGTGATGGCCGGGGCTCTTTGTGTTAGTGGCAGGGCTCCAGCCAGAGAGGGGCAAGGCTCCATGTGTGAGGGAAAGGGCTCCATGTTTGTGGGGCAGGGCTCCAGCCAGTGATGGGCGGGGCTCAATGAGGGATGGGCAGGGCTCCATGCAGTCAGGGGCAAGGCTCCATATTTGAGGGGCGGGGCTCCAATGATGAAGGGCAAGGCCCCATGAGTGAGGCGCGGGGTTCCAGGCTTTCAGGGGTGGGGATCCAGTCAGTGCGGGGTGGGGGCACTAGGCAGTCATGGCTGGGGCTCCCTGTGTGAGGGGCAGGGCTTCAGGCAGTGAGGGGCGGTGGATGGAGACAGCATCGGAAATATTCCATTAGGAAAAGTAAAAATGTAAATTTGGTAAATTTAGTGACTGTAAGAAAATGGCCCGGGATTATGTCAGGTGCAGTGCGAAGGACTAAATGATGCCAAAACAAAGCTGACAGATATTTCAAAAGCAGCGGAAAAAGTCAAGGAGGAAAACACAACTTAGGGGGCCAGATATGAGGGACATGGCATGAATATTTAAAACAAGAAAAAAGAAAAACAAGAAAAAATCGTTCCCAAAGTCAAAGCCTTCAAAATGCAGGCAGGCCATACGCCAGCAAGTGCAGGCACATGCAGCAAAGCTTGCCAAATCTGATCCCCACTGAAGGCCAAAACAGAAAAGAAGGACCTACAAACAGGCTGGATCGGAGACACCATCAAAGGAATTGTAATTGGAGGAGAAAAAAAGAAAATTTGGGAAATTTAGTGACTGTAAGAAAATGGCCCGGGATAATATCAGGTGCAGTGCAAAGGACCAAAAGATGCAAAAACTAAGCTCACAGATGTTGCAAAAGCAGGGGAAAAAGTCAAGGAGGAAGACACAACTTAGGGGGCAAGATATGAGGGACATGGCATGGACACTTCAGAAATCAACCAAAAAATGAAAAAAATCTTTCCCCAAGTCAAAGCCACCAAAAGGCATGGCATGCCATCAAGGGCAGGGAAATGCACCAATGATTCTTCGATTCGTCCCATTGAAATCACAAGATTTCTTTTCCCTTCCCGAAAGGAAATGAAATTTCCTTTCGGGAAGGGAAAAGGAATCTTGTGAATCCCAAAAGAAAGGCTTGCAAACACTCTGGAAAGGAGATAAGTTCAAATGAAATGCAATTGAAAAAAGCAGAAAATCAGTAATTTTAATGTCTTCAAAAAATAGGCTGTGAGGAAATCAGCTGCATTGCAAAGGACCAAAACATGCAAAAAATAGGCTCACAGATGTTGCAAAAGCAGGGGAAAAAGTCAAGGAGGAAGACACAACTTAGGGGGCAAGATATGAGGGACATGGCATGGACACTTCACAAAACAAAGAAAAAAAACAATTTTTCCAAAGTCAAAGCCATCAAAATGCAGGCAGGCCATACGCCAGCAAGTGCAGACACATGCAGCAAAGCTTGCCAAAATTGATCCCCACTGAAGGCCAAAACCGAAAAGAAGGACCTACAAACGCGGGGCTCCATGTGTGAGGGGCAGGGCTTCAGGCAGTGAGGGGCGGTGCTCTATGTGTGACGGAAGCGGCTCCATGTGTGTTGGGCCGGGCTCCAGCCAGTGATGGGCGGGGCTCCATGTGGGATGGGCAGGGCTCCATGAGTGAGGGAAGGGGTTCCATGCGTGAGGGGCGGGGTTCCGGGCTGTGAGGGGTGGGGATCCAGTCAGTGAGGGGCGGGGCTCAGGGCAGTGATGGCCGGGGCTCTTTGTGTTAGTGGCAGGGCTCCAGCCAGAGAGGGGCAAGGCTCCATGTGTGAGGGAAAGGGCTCCATGTTTGTGGGGCAGGGCTCCAGCCAGTGATAGGCGGGGATCCATGAGGGATGGGCAGGGCTCCATGCAGTCAGGGGCAAGGCTCCATATTTGAGGGGCGGGGCTCCAATGATGAAGGGCAAGGCCCCATGAGTGAGGCGCGGGGTTCCAGGCTTTCAGGGGTGGGGATCCAGTCAGTGCGGGGTGGGGCACTAGGCAGTCATGGCTGGGGCTCCCTGTGTGAGGGGCAGGGCTTCAGGCAGTGAGGGGCGGTGGATGGAGACAGCATCGGAAATATTGCATTAGGAAAAGTAAAAATGTAAATTTGGTAAATTTAGTGACTGTAAGAAAATGGCCCGGGATTATGTCAGGTGCAGTGCGAAGGACTACATGATGCCAAAACAAAGCTGACAGATATTTCAAAAGCAGCGGAAAAAGTCAAGGAGGAAAACACAACTTAGGGGGCAAGATATGAGGGACATGGCATGAATATTTAAAACAAGAAAAAAGAAAAACAAAAAAAAATCGTTCCCAAAGTCAAAGCCTTCAAAATGCAGGCAGGCCATACGCCAGCAAGTGCAGGTACATGCAGCAAAGCTTGCCAAATCTGATCCCCACTGAAGGCCAAAACAGAAAAGAAGGGCCTACAAACAGTCTGGAACGGAGACTCCATCAAAGGAATTGCAATTAGAGGAGAAAAAAAGGAAATCTGGGAAATGTAGTTACTCTAAGAAAATGGCCCCGGATAATATGAGGTGCAGTGCGAAGGACCAAAAGATGCAAAAATTAGGCTAAGAGTTGTTGCAATATCATGGGAAATAGTCAAGGAGGAAGACACAACTAACGGGGCAAGATATGAAGGACACGGCATGAACAGTTAAACAAAAAACAAAAAACCAGAAAAAATCTTTCCCAAAGTCAAAGCCATCAAAATGCAGGCAGGCCATACGCCAGCAAGTGCAGACACATGCAGCAAACCTTGCCAAAATTGATCCCCACTGAAGGCCAAAACCGAAAAGAAGGACCTACAAACGCGGGGCTCCATGTGTGAGGGGCAGGGCTTCAGGCAGTGAGGGGGCGGTGCTCTATGTGTGACGGAAGCGGCTCCATGTGTGTGGGGCAGGGCTCCAGCCAGTGATGGGCGGGGCTCCATGTGGGATGGGCAGGGCTCCATGCAGTGAGGGATAGGGCTCCATAGTTGAGGGGCGGGGGCTTCAAATATGAAGGGCAAGGCCCCATGAGTGAAGGCCGGGGTTCCAGGCTTTCAGGGGTGGGGATCCAGTCAGTGAGGGGCGGGGCTCAGGGCAGTGATGGCCGGGGCTCTTTGTGTTAGTGGCAGGGCTCCAGCCAGAGAGGGGCGGGGATCCATGAGGGATGGGCAGGGCTCCATGCAGTCAGGGGCAAGGCTCCATATTTGAGGGGCGGGGCTCCAATTATGAAGGGCAAGGCCCCATGAGTGAGGCACGGGGTTCCAGGCTTTCAGGGGTGGGGATCCAGTCAGTGAGGGGCGGGGCTCAGGGCAGTGATGGCCGGGGCTCTTTGTGTTAGTGGCAGGGCTCCAGCCAGAGAGGGGCAAGGCTCCATGTGTGAGGGAAAGGGCTCCATGTTTGTGGGGCAGGGCTCCAGCCAGTGATGGGCGGGGATCCATGAGGGATGGGCAGGGCTCCATGCAGTCAGGGGGCAAGGCTCCATATTTGAGGGGCGGGGCTCCAATTATGAAGGGCAAGGCCCCATGAGTGAGGCGCGGGGTTCCAGGCTTTCAGGGGTGGGGATCCAGTCAGTGCGGGGCGGGGCACTAGGCAGTCATGGCTGGGGCTCCCTGTGTGAGGGGCAGGGCTTCAGGCAGTGAGGGGCGGGGGATGGAGACAGCATGGGAAATATTGCATTAGGAAAAGTAAAAATGTAAATTTGGTAAATTTAGTGACTGTAAGAAAATGGCCCGGGATTATGTCAGGTGCAGTGCGAAGGACTAAATGATGCCAAAACACAGCTGACAGATATTTCAAAAGCAGCGGAAAAAGTCAAGGAGGAAAACACAACTTAGGGGGCAAGATATGAGGGACATGGCATGAATATTTAAAACAAGAAAAAAGAAAAACAAAAAAAAATCGTTCCCAAAGTCAAAGCCTTCAAAATGCAGGCAGGCCATACGCCAGCAAGTGCAGGCACATGCAGCAAAGCTTGCCAAATCTGATCCCCACTGAAGGCCAAAACAGAAAAGAAGGGCCTACAAACAGGCTGGAGCGGAGACACCATCAAAGGAATTGTAATTGGAGGAGAAAAAAAGAAAATTTGGGAAATTTAGTGACTGTAAGAAAATGGCCCGGGATAATATCAGGTGCAGTGCGAAGGACCAAAAGATGCAAAAACTAAGCTCACAGATGTTGCAAAAGCAGGGGAAAAAGTCAAGGAGGAAGACACAACTTAGGTGGCAAGATATGAGGACATGGCATGGACACTTCAGAAATCAACCAAAAAATGAAAAAAATCTTTCCCCAAGTCAAAGCCACCAAAAGGCATGGCCTGCCATCAAGGGCAGGGAAATGCACCAATGATTCTTCAATTCGTCCCCATTGAAATCACAAGATTCCTTTTCCCTTCCCGAAAGGAAATTTCATTTCCTTTCGGGAAGGGAAAAGGAATCTTGTGAATCCCAAAAGAAAGGCTTGCAAACACTCTGGAAAGGAGATAAGTTCAAATGAAATGCAATTGAAAAAAGCAGAAAATCAGTAATTTTAATGTCTTCAAAAAATAGGCTGTGAGGAAATCAGCTGCATTGCAAAGGACCAAAACATGCAAAAAATAGGCTCACAGATGTTGCAAAAGCAGGGGAAAAAGTCAAGGAGGAAGACACAACTTAGGGGGCAAGATATGAGTGATATGGCATGGACACTTCACAAAACAACGAAAAAAAAAAAATTTTTCCAAAGTCAAAGCCATCAAAATGCAGGCAGGCCATACACCAGCAAGTGCAGGCACATGCAGCAAAGCTTGCCAAAATTCATCCCCACTGAAGGCCCAAACAGAAAAGAAGGACCTACAAACACACTGGAACGGAGACTCCATCAAAGGAATTGCAATTGGAGGAGAAAAAAAGGAAGTTTGGGAAATGTAGTTACTCTATTATAATGGCCCGGGATTATATGAGGTGCAGTGCGAAGGACTAAAAGATGCAAAAATTAATCTAAGAGATGTTGAAAAATCAGGGGAAATAGTCAAGGAGGAAGACACAACTTACGGGGCAAGATATGAGAGACATGGCATGAACAGTTAAACAAAAAAAAAAAAAACAAGAAAAAATCTTTCCCAAAGTCAAAGCCATCAAAATGCAGGCAGGCCATACGCCAGCAAGTGCAGACACATGCAGCAAAGCTTGCCAAAATTGATCCCCACTGAAGGCCAAAACCGAAAAGAAGGACCTACAAACGCGGGGCTCCATGTGTGAGGGGCAGGGCTTCAGGCAGTGAGGGGCGGTGCACTATATGTGACGGAAGCGGCTCCATGTGTGTGGGGCAGGGCTCCAGCCAGTGATGGGCGGGGCTCCATGTGGGATGGGCAGGGCTCCATGAGTGAGGGAAGGGGTTCCATGCGTGAGGGGCGGGGTTCCGGGCTGTGAGGGGTGGGGATCCAGTCAGTGAGGGGTGGGGCTCTAGGCAGTGATTGCCGAGGCTCCATGTGTTAGGGTTAGGGCTGCAGCCAGAGAGGGGCAGGGCTCCATGTGTGAGGGAAAAGGCTCCATGTGTGTGGGGCAGGGCTCCAGCCAGTGATGGGCGGGGCTCCATGTGGGATGGGCAGGGCTCCATGCAGTGAGGGATAGGGCTCCATAGTTGAGGGGCGGGGCTTCAAATATGAAGGGCAAGGCCCCATGAGTGAAGGCCGGGGTTCCAGGCTTTCAGGGGTGGGGATCCAGTCAGTGAGGGGCGGGGCTCAGGGCAGTGATGGCCGGGGCTCTTTGTGTTAGTGGCAGGGCTCCAGCCAGAGAGGGGCGGGGGATCCATGAGGGATGGGCAGGGCTCCATGCAGTCAGGGGCAAGGCTCCATATTTGAGGGGCGGGGCTCCAATTATGAAGGGCAAGGCCCCATGAGTGAGGCACGGGGTTCCAGGCTTTCAGGGGTGGGGATCCAGTCAGTGAGGGGCGGGGCTCAGGGCAGTGATGGCCGGGGCTCTTTGTGTTAGTGGCAGGGCTCCAGCCAGAGAGGGGCAAGGCTCCATGTGTGAGGGAAAGGGCTCCATGTTTGTGGGGCAGGGCTCCAGCCAGTGATGGGCGGGGATCCATGAGGGATGGGCAGGGCTCCATGCAGTCAGGGGCAAGGCTCCATATTTGAGGGGCGGGGCTCCAATTATGAAGGGCAAGGCCCCATGAGTGAGGCGCGGGGTTCCAGGCTTTCAGGGGTGGGGATCCAGTCAGTGCGGGGCGGGGCACTAGGCAGTCATGGCTGGGGCTCCCTGTGTGAGGGGCAGGGCTTCAGGCAGTGAGGGGCGGGGGATGGAGACAGCATGGGAAATATTGCATTAGGAAAAGTAAAAATGTAAATTTGGTAAATTTAGTGACTGTAAGAAAATGGCCCGGGATTATGTCAGGTGCAGTGCGAAGGACTAAATGATGCCAAAACAAAGCTCACAGATATTTCAAAAGCAGCGGAAAAAGTCAAGGAGGAAAACACAACTTAGGGGGCAAGATATGAGGGACATGGCATGAATATTTAAAACAAGAAAAAAGAAAAACAAGAAAAAATCGTTCCCAAAGTCAAAGCCTTCAAAATGCAGGCAGGCCATACGCCAGCAAGTGCAGGCACATGCAGCAAAGCTTGCCAAATCTGATCCCCACTGAAGGCCAAAACAGAAAAGAAGGGCCTACAAACAGGCTGGAGCGGAGACACCATCAAAGGAATTGTAATTGGAGGAGAAAAAAAGAAAATTTGGGAAATTTAGTGACTGTAAGAAAATGGCCCGGGATAATATCAGGTGCAGTGCGAAGGACCAAAAGATGCAAAAACTAAGCTCACAGATGTTGCAAAAGCAGGGGAAAAAGTCAAGGAGGAAGACACAACTTAGGTGGCAAGATATGAGGACATGGCATGGACACTTCAGAAATCAACCAAAAAATGAAAAAAATCTTTCCCCAAGTCAAAGCCACCAAAAGGCATGGCCTGCCATCAAGGGCAGGGAAATGCACCAATGATTCTTCGATTCGTCCCCATTGAAATCACAAGATTTCTTTTCCCTTCCCGAAAGGAAATGAAATTTCCTTTCGGGAATGTAAAAGGAATCTTGTGAATCCCAAAAGAAAGGCTTGCAAACACTCTGGAAAGGAGATAAGTTCAAATGAAATGCAATTGAAAAAAGCAGAAAATCAGTAATTTTAATGTCTTCAAAAAATAGGCTGTGAGGAAATCAGCTGCATTGCAAAGGACCAAAACATGCAAAAAATAGGCTCACAGATGTTGCAAAAGCAGGGGAAAAAGTCAAGGAGGAAGACACAACTTAGGGGGCAAGATATGAGGGATATGGCATGGACAATTCACAAAACAATGAAAAAAAAAAAATTTTTCCAAAGTCAAAGCCATCAAAATGCAGGCAGGCCATATACCAGCAAGTCCAGGCACATGCAGCAAAGCTTGCCAAAATTCATCCCCACTGAAGGCCCAAACAGAAAAGAAGGACCTACAAACACACTGGAACGGAGACTCCATCAAAGGAATTGCAATTGGAGGAGAAAAAAAGGAAATTTGGGAAATCTAGTTACTCTATTATAATGGCCCGGGATTATATGAGGTGCAGTGCGAAGGACTAAAAGATGCAAAAATTAAGCTAAGAGATGTTGAAAAATCAGGGGAAATAGTCAAGGAGGAAGACACAACTTACGGGGCAAGATATGAGAGACATGGCATGAACAGTTAAACAAAAAAAAAAAAAAACAATAAAAAATCTATCCCAAAGTCAAAGCCATCAAAATGCAGGCAGGCCATACGCCAGCAAGTGCAGACACATGCAGCAAAGCTTGCCAAAATTGATCCCCACTGAAGGCCAAAACCGAAAAGAAGGACCTACAAACGCGGGGCTCCATGTGTGAGGGGCAGGGCTTCAGGCAGTGAGGGGCGGTGCACTATGTGTGACGGAAGCGGCTCCATGTGTGTGGGGCAGGGCTCCAGCCAGTGATGGGCGGGGCTCCATGTGGGATGGGCAGGGCTCCATGAGTGAGGGAAGGGGTTCCATGCGTGAGGGGCGGGGTTCCGGGCTGTGAGGGGTGGGGATCCAGTCAGTGAGGGGTGGGGCTCTAGGCAGTGATTGCCGAGGCTCCATGTGTTAGGGTTAGGGCTGCAGCCAGAGAGGGGCAGGGCTCCATGTGTGAGGGAAAAGGCTCAATGTGTGTGGGGCAGGGCTCCAGCCAGTGATGGGCGGGGCTCCATGTGGGATGGGCAGGGCTCCATGCAGTGAGGGATAGGGCTCCATAGTTGAGGGGCGGGGCTTCAAATATGAAGGGCAAGGCCCCATGAGTGAAGGCCGGGGTTCCAGGCTTTCAGGGGTGGGGATCCAGTCAGTGAGGGGCGGGGCTCAGGGCAGTGATGGCCGGGGCTCTTTGTGTTAGTGGCAGGGCTCCAGCCAGAGAGGGGCGGGGATCCATGAGGGATGGGCAGGGCTCCATGCAGTCAGGGGCAAGGCTCCATATTTGAGGGGCGGGGCTCCAATTATGAAGGGCAAGGCCCCATGAGTGAGGCACGGGGTTCCAGGCTTTCAGGGGTGGGGATCCAGTCAGTGCGGGGCGGGGCACTAGGCAGTCATGGCTGGGGCTCCCTGTGTGAGGGGCAGGGCTTCAGGCAGTGAGGGGCGGGGGATGGAGACAGCATGGGAAATATTGCATTAGGAAAAGTAAAAATGTAAATTTGGTAAATTTAGTGACTGTAAGAAAATGGCCCGGGATTATGTCAGGTGCAGTGCGAAGGACTAAATGATGCCAAAACAAAGCTCACAGATATTTCAAAAGCAGCGGAAAAAGTCAAGGAGGAAAACACAACTTAGGGGGCAAGATATGAGGGACATGGCATGAATATTTAAAACAAGAAAAAAGAAAAACAAGAAAAAATCGTTCCCAAAGTCAAAGCCATCAAAATGCAGGCAGGCCATACGCCAGCAAGTGCAGGCACATGCAGCAAAGCTTGCCAAATCTGATCCCCACTGAAGGCCAAAACAGAAAAGAAGGGCCTACAAACAGGCTGGAGCGGAGACACCATCAAAGGAATTGTAATTGGAGGAGAAAAAAAGAAAATTTGGGAAATTTAGTGACTGTAAGAAAATGGCCCGGGATAATATCAGGTGCACTGCGAAGGACCAAAAGATGCAAAAACTAAGCTCACAGATGTTGCAAAAGCAGGGGAAAAAGTCAAGGAGGAAGACACAACTTAGGTGGCAAGATATGAGGACATGGCATGGACACTTCAGAAATCAACCGAAAAATGAAAAAAATCTTTCCCCAAGTCAAAGCCACCAAAAGGCATGGCCTGCCATCAAGGGCAGGGAAATGCACCAATGATTCTTCAATTCGTCCCCATTGAAATCACAAGATTTCTTTTCCCTTCCCGAAAGGAAATTTCATTTCCTTTCGGGAAGGGAAAAGGAATCTTGTGAATCCCAAAAGAAAGGCTTGCAAACACTCTGGAAAGGAGATAAGTTCAAATGAAATGCAATTGAAAAAAGCAGAAAATCAGTAATTTTAATGTCTTCAAAAAATAGGCTGTGAGGAAATCAGCTGCATTGCAAAGGACCAAAACATGCAAAAAATAGGCTCACAGATGTTGCAAAAGCAGGGGAAAAAGTCAAGGAGGAAGACACAACTTAGGGGGCAAGATATGAGGGATATGGCATGGACACTTCACAAAACAACGAAAAAAAAAAAATTTTTCCAAAGTCAAAGCCATCAAAATGCAGGCAGGCCATACACCAGCAAGTCCAGGCACATGCAGCAAAGCTTGCCAAAATTCATCCCCACTGAAGGCCCAAACAGAAAAGAAGGACCTACAAACACACTGGAACGGAGACTCCATCAAAGGAATTGCAATTGGAGGAGAAAAAAAGGAAATTTGGGAAATCTAGTTACTCTATTATAATGGCCCGGGATTATATGAGGTGCACTGCGAAGGACTAAAAGATGCAAAAATTAAGCTAAGAGATGTTGAAAAATCAGGGGAAATAGTCAAGGAGGAAGACACAACTTACGGGGCAAGATATGAGAGACATGGCATGAACAGTTAAACAAAAAAAAAAAAAACAATAAAAAATCTATCCCAAAGTCAAAGCCATCAAAATGCAGGCAGGCCATACGCCAGCAAGTGCAGACACATGCAGCAAGGCTTGCCAAAATTGATCCCCACTGAAGGCCAAAACCGAAAAGAAGGACCTACAAACGCGGGGCTCCATGTGTGAGGGGCAGGGCTTCAGGCAGTGAGGGGCGGTGCACTATGTGTGACGGAAGCGGCTCCATGTGTGTGGGGCAGGGCTCCAGCCAGTGATGGGCGGGGCTCCATGTGGGATGGGCAGGGCTCCATGAGTGAGGGAAGGGGTTCCATGCGTGAGGGGCGGGGTTCCGGGCTGTGAGGGGTGGGGATCCAGTCAGTGAGGGGTGGGGCTCTAGGCAGTGATTGCCGAGGCTCCATGTGTTAGGGTTAGGGCTGCAGCCAGAGAGGGGCAGGGCTCCATGTGTGAGGGAAAAGGCTCCATGTGTGTGGGGCAGGGCTCCAGCCAGTGATGGGCGGGGCTCCATGTGGGATGGGCAGGGCTCCATGCAGTGAGGGATAGGGCTCCATAGTTGAGGGGCGGGGCTTCAAATATGAAGGGCAAGGCCCCATGAGTGAAGGCCGGGATTCCAGGCTTTCAGGGGTGGGGATCCAGTCAGTGAGGGGCGGGGCTCAGGGCAGTGATGGCCGGGGCTCTTTGTGTTAGTGGCAGGGCTCCAGCCAGAGAGGGGCAAGGCTCCATGTGTGAGGGAAAGGGCTCCATGTTTGTGGGGCAGGGCTCCAGCCAGTGATGGGCGGGGATCCATGAGGGATGGGCAGGGCTCCATGAGTGAGGGAAGGGGTTCCACGCGTGAGGGGCGGGGTTCCAGGCTGTGAGGGGTGGGGATCCAGTCAGTGAGGGGTGGGGCTCAGGGCAGTGATGGCCGAGGCTCCATGTGTTAGGGTTAGGGCTGCAGCCAGAGAGGGGCAGGGCTCCATGTGTGAGGGAAAAGGCTCCATGTGCGTGGGGCAGGGCTCCAGCCAGTGATGGGCGGGGCTCCATGTGGGATGGGCAGGGCTCCTTGCAATCAGGGGCAAGGCTCCATATTTGAGGGGCGGAGCTCCAATTATGAAGGGCAAGGCCCCATGAGTGAGGCGCGGGGTTCCAGGCTTTCAGGGGTGGGGATCCAGTCAGTGCGGGGCGGGGCACTAGGCAGTCATGGCTGGGGCTCCCTGTGTGAGGGGCAGGGCTTCAGGCAGTGAGGGGCGGTGGATGGAGACAGCATCGGAAATATTGCATTAGGAAAAGTAAAAATGCAAATTTGGTAAATTTAGTGACTGTAAGAAAATGGCCCGGGATTATGTCAGGTGCAGTGCGAAGGACTAAATGATGCCAAAACAAAGCTCACAGATACTTCAAAAGCAGCGGAAAAAGTCAAGGAGGAAAACACAACTTAGGGGGCAAGATATGAGGGACATCGCATGAATATTTAAAACAAGAAAAAGAAAAACAAGAAAAAATCGTTCCCAAAGTCAAAGCCTTCAAAATGCAGGCAGGCCATACGCCAGCAAGTGCACGCACATGCAGCAAAGCTTGCCAAATCTGATCCCCACTGAAGGCCAAAACAGAAAAGAAGGGCCTACAAACAGGCTGGAGCGGAGACACCATCAAAGGAATTGTAATTGGAGGAGAAAAAAAGAAAATTTGGGAAATTTAGTGACTGTAAGAAAATGGCCCGGGATAATATCAGGTGCAGTGCAAAGGACCAAAAGATGCAAAAACTAAGCTCACAGATGTTGCAAAAGCAGGGGAAAAAGTCAAGGAGGAAGACACAACTTAGGTGGCAAGATATGAGGACATGGCATGGACACTTCAGAAATCAACCAAAAAATGAAAAAAATCTTTCCCCAAGTCAAAGCCACCAAAAGGCATGGCATGCCATCAAGGGCAGGGAAATGCACCAATGATTCTTCGATTCGTCCCCATTGAAATCACAAGATTTCTTTTCCCTTCCCGAAAGGAAATGAAATTTCCTTTCGGGAAGGGAAAAGGAATCTTGTGAATCCCAAAAGAAAGGCTTGCAAACACTCTGGAAAGGAGATAAGTTCAAATGAAATGCAATTGAAAAAAGCAGAAAATCAGTAATTTTAATGTCTTCAAAAAATAGGCTGTGAGGAAATCAGCTGCATTGCAAAGGACCAAAACATGCAAAAAATAGGCTCACAGATGTTGCAAAAGCAGGGGAAAAAGTCAAGGAGGAAGACACAACTTAGGGGGCAAGATATGAGGGACATGGCATGGACACTTCACAAAACAACGAAAAAAAAAAAATTTTTCCAAAGTCAAAGCCATCAAAATGCAGGCAGGCCATACACCAGCAAGTCCAGGCACATGCAGCAAAGCTTGCCAAAATTCATCCCCACTGAAGGCCCAAACAGAAAAGAAGGACCTACAAACACACTGGAACGGAGACTCCATCAAGGGAATTGCACTTGGAGGAGAAAAAAAGAAAATTTGGGAAATCTAGTTACTCTAAGAAAATGGCCCGGGATTATATGAGGTGCAGTGCGAAGGACCAAAAGATGCAAAAATTAAGCTAAGAGATGTTGCAAAATCAGGGGAAATAGTCAAGGAGGAAGACACAACTTACGGGGCAAGATATGAGAGACATGGCATGAACAGTTAAACAAAAAAAAAAAAACAAGAAAAAATCTTTCCCAAAGTCAAAGCCATCAAAATGCAGGCAGGCCATACGCCAGCAAGTGCAGACACATGCAGCAAAGCTTGCCAAAATTGATCCCCACTGAAGGCCAAAACCGAAAAGGACCTACAAACGCGGGGCTCCATGTGTGAGGGGCAGGGCTTCAGGCAGTGAGGGGCGGTGCTCTATGTGTGACGGAAGCGGCTCCATGTGTGTGGGGCAGGGCTCCAGCCAGTGATGGGCGGGGCTCCATGTGGGATGGGCAGGGCTCCATGAGTGAGGGAAGGGGTTCCATGCGTGAGGGGCGGGGTTCCGGGCTGTGAGGGGTGGGGATCCAGTCAGTGAGGGGTGGGGCTCTAGGCAGTGATTGCCGAGGCTCCATGTGTTAGGGTTAGGGCTGCAGCCAGAGAGGGGCAGGGCTCCATGTGTGAAGGAAAAGGCTCCATGTGTGTGGGGCAGGGCTCCAGCCAGTGATGGGCGGGGCTCCATGTGGGATGGGCAGGGCTCCATGCAGTGAGGGATAGGGCTCCATAGTTGAGGGGCGGGGCTTCAAATACGAAGGGCAAGGCCCCATGAGTGAAAACCGGGGGTACCAGGCTTTCAGGGGTGGGGATCCAGTCAGTGAGGGGCGGGGCTCAGGGCAGTGATGGCCGGGGCTCTTTGTGTTAGTGGCAGGGCTCCAGCCAGAGAGGGGCAAGGCTCCATGTGTGAGGGAAAGGGCTCCATGTTTGTGGGGCAGGGCTCCAGCCAGTGATGGGCGGGGATCCATGAGGGATGGGCAGGGCTCCATGCAGTCAGGGGCAAGGCTCCATATTTGAGGGGCGGTGCTCCAATTATGAAGGGCAAGGCCCCATGAGTGAGGCGCGGGGTTCCAGGCTTTCAGGGGTGGGGATCCAGTCAGTGCAGGGCGGGGCACTAGGCAGTCATGGCTGGGGCTCCCTGTGTGAGGGGCAGGGCTTCAGGCAGTGAGGGGCGGTGGATGGAGACAGCATGGGAAATATTGCATTAGGAAAAGTAAAAATGTAAATTTGGTAAATTTAGTGCCTGTAAGAAAATGGCCCGGGATTATGTCAGGTGCCGTGCGAAGGACTAAATGATGCCAAAACAAAGCTCACAGATATTTCAAAAGCAGCGGAAAAAGTCAAGGAGGAAAACACAACTTAGGGGGCAAGATATGAGGGACATGGCATGAATATTTAAAACAAGAAAAAAGAAAAACAAGAAAAAATCGTTCCCAAAGTCAAAGCCTTCAAAATGCAGGCAGGCCATACGCCAGCAAGTGCAGGCACATGCAGCAAAGCTTGCCAAATCTGATCCCCACTGAAGGCCAAAACAGAAAAGAAGGGCCTACAAACAGGCTGGAGTGGAGACACCATCAAAGGAATTGTAATTGGAGGAGAAAAAAAGAAAATTTGGGAAATTTAGTGACTGTAAGAAAATGGCCCGGGATAATATCAGGTGCAGTGCGAAGGACCAAAAGTTGCAAAAACTAAGCTCACAGATGTTGCAAAAGCAGGGGAAAAAGTCAAGGAGGAAGACACAACTTAGGGGGCAAGATATGAGGACATGGCATGGACACTTCAGAAATCAACCAAAAAATGAAAAAAATCTTTCCCCAAGTCAAAGCCACCAAAAGGCATGGCATGCCATCAAGGGCAGGGAAATGCACCAATGATTCTTCAATTCGTCCCCATTGAAATCACAAGATTTCTTTTCCCTTCCCGAAAGGAAATGAAATTTCCTTTCGGGAAGGGAAAAGGAATCTTGTGAATCCCAAAAGAAAGGCTTGCAAACACTCTGGAAAGGAGATAAGTTCAAATGAAATGCAATTGAAAAAAGCAGAAAATCAGTAATTTTAATGTCTTCAAAAAATAGGCTGTGAGGAAATCAGCTGCATTGCAAAGGACCAAATTATGCAAAAAATAGGCTCACAGATGTTGCAAAAGCAGGGGAAAAAGTCAAGGAGGAAGACACAAATTAGGGGGCAAGATATGAGGGACATGGCATGGACACTTCACAAAACAACGAAAAAAAAAAAATTTTTCCAAAGTCAAAGCCATCAAAATGCAGGCAGGCCATACACCAGCAAGTCCAGGCACATGCAGCAAAGCTTGCCAAAATTCATCCCCACTGAAGGCCCAAAGAGAAAAGAAGGACCTACAAACACACTGGAACGGAGACTCCATCAAAGGAATTGCAATTGGAGGAGAAAAAAAGGAAATTTGGGAAATCTAGTTACTCTAAGAAAATGGCCCGGGATTATATGAGGTGCAGTGCGAAGGACCAAAAGACGCAAAAATTAAGCTAAGAGATGTTGCAAAATCAGGGGAAATAGTCAAGGAGGAAGACACAACTTACGGGGCAAGATATGAGGGACATGGCATGAACAGTTAAACAAAAAAAAAAAAAACAAGAAAAAATCTTTCCCAAAGTCAAAGCCATCAAAATGCAGGCAGGCCATACGCCAGCAAGTGCAGACACATGCAGCAAAGCTTGCCAAAATTGATCCCCACTGAAGGCCAAAACCGAAAAGGACCTACAAACGCGGGGCTCCATATGTGAGGGGCAGGGCTTCAGGCAGTGAGGGGCGGTGCTCTATGTGTGACGGAAGCGGCTCCATGTGTGTGGGGCAGGGCTCCAGCCAGTGATGGGCGGGGCTCCATGTGGGATGGGCAGGGCTCCATGAGTGAGGGAAGGGGTTCCATGCGTGAGGGGCGGGGTTCCGGGCTGTGAGGGGTGGGGATCCAGTCAGTGAGGGGTGGGGCTCTAGGCAGTGATTGCTGAGGCTCCATGTGTTAGGGTTAGGGCTGCAGCCAGAGAGGGGCAGGGCTCCATGTGTGAGGGAAAAGGCTCCATGTGTGTGGGGCAGGGCTCCAGCCAGTGATGGGCGGGGCTCCATGTGGGATGGGCAGGGCTCCATGCAGTGAGGGATAGGGCTCCATAGTTGAGGGGCGGGGCTTCAAATATGAAGGGCAAGGCCCCATGAGTGAAGGCGCGGGGTTCCAAGCTTTCAGGGGTGGGGATCCAGTCAGTGAGGGGCGGGGCTCAGGGCAGTGATGGCCGGGGCTCTTTGTGTTAGTGGCAGGGCTCCAGCCAGAGAGGGGCAAGGCTCCATGTGTGAGGGAAAGGGCTCCATGTTTTTGGGGCAGGGCTCCAGCCAGTGATGGGCGGGGATCCATGAGGGATGGGCAGGGCTCCATGCAGTCAGGGGCAAGGCTCCATATTTGAGGGGCGGGGCTCCAATGATGAAGGGCAAGGCCCCATGAGTGAGGCGCGGGGTTCCAGGCTTTCAGGGGTGGGGATCCAGTCAGTGCGGGGCGGGGCACTAGGCAGTCATGGCTGGGGCTCCCTGTGTGAGGGGCAGGGCTTCAGGCAGTGAGGGGCGGTGGATGGAGACAGCATGGGAAATATTGCATTAGGAAAAATAAAAATGTAAATTTGGTAAATTTAGTGACTGTAAGAAAATGGCCCGGGATTATGTCAGGTGCAGTGCGAAGGACTAAATGATGCCAAAACAAAGCTCACAGATATTTCAAAAGCAGCGGAAAAAGTCAAGGAGGAAAACACAACTTAGGGGGCAAGATATGAGGGACATGGCATGAATATTTAAAACAAGAGAAAAGAAAAACAAGAAAAAATCGTTCCCAAAGTCAAAGCCTTCAAAATGCAGGCAGGCCATACGCCAGCAAGTGCAGGCAGATGCAGCAAAGCTTGCCAAATCTGCTCCCCACTGAAGGCCAAAACAGAAAATAAGGGCCTACAAACAGGCTGGAGCGGAGACACCATCAAAGGAATTGTAATTGGAGGAGAAAAAAAGAAAATTTTGGAAATTTAGTGACTGTAAGAAAATGGCCCGGGATAATATCAGGTGCAGTGCGAAGGACCAAAAGATGCAAAAACTAAGCTCACAGATGTTGCAAAAGCAGGGGAAAAAGTCAAGGAGGAAGACACAACTGAGGGGGCAAGATATGAGGGACATGGCATGGACACTTCACAAAACAACGAAAAAAAAAAAATCTTTCCCCAAGTCAAAGCCATCAAAATGCAGGCAGGCCATACACCAGCAAGTCCAGGCACATGCAGCAAAGCTTGCCAAAATTCATCCCCACTGAAGGCCCAAACAGAAAAGAAGGACCTACAAACACACTGGAACGGAGACTCCATCAAAGGAATTGCAATTGGAGGAGAAAAAAAGGAAATTTGGGAAATCTAGTTACTCTAAGAAAATGGCCCGGGATTATATGAGGTGCAGTGCGAAGGACCAAAAGATGCAAAATTAAGCTAAGAGATGTTGCAAAATCAGGGGAAATAGTCAAGGAGGAAGACACAACTTACGGGGCAAGATATGAGGGACGTGGCATGAACAGTTAAAGAAAAAAAAAAAACCAAGAAAAAATCTTTCCCAAAGTCAAAGCCATCAAAATGCAGGCAGGCCATACGCCAGCAAGAGCAGACACATGCAGCAAAGCTTGCCAAAATTGATCCCCACTGAAGGCCAAAACCGAAAAGAAGGACCTACAAACGCGGGGCTCCATGTGTGAGGGGCAGGGCTTCAGGCAGTGAGGGGCGGTGCTCTATGTGTGACGGAAGCGGCTCCATGTGTGTGGGGCAGGGCTCCAGCCAGTGATGGGCGGGGCTCCATGTGGGATGGGCAGGGCTCCATGAGTGAGGGAAGGGGTTCCATGCGTGAGGGGCGGGGTTCCGGGCTGTGAGGGGTGGGGATCCAGTCAGTGAGGGGTGGGGCTCTAGGCAGTGATTGCCGAGGCTCCATGTGTTAGGGTTAGGGCTGCAGCCAGAGAGGGGCAGGGCTCCATGTGTGAGGGAAAAGGCTCCATGTGTGTGGGGCAGGGCTCCAGCCAGTGATGGGCGGGGCTCCATGTGGGATGGGCAGGGCTCCATGCAGTGAGGGATAGGGCTCCATAGTTGAGGGGCGGGGCTTCAAATATGAAGGGCAAGGCCCCATGAGTGAAGGCCGGGGTTCCAGGCTTTCAGGGGTGGGGATCCAGTCAGTGAGGGGCGGGGCACTAGGCAGTCATGGCTGGGGCTCCCTGTGTGAGGGGCAGGGCTTCAGGCAGTGAGGGGCGGGGGATGGAGACAGCATCGGAAATATTGCATTAGGAAAAGTAAAAATGTAAATTTGGTAAATTTAGTGACTGTAAGAAAATGGCCCGGGATTATGTCAGGTGCAGTGCGAAGGACTAAATGATGCCAAAACTAAGCTCACAGATATTTCAAAAGCAGCGGAAAAAGTCAAGGAGGAAAACACAACTTAGGGAGCAAGATATGAGGGACATGGCATGAATATTTAAAACAAGAAAAAAGAAAAACAAGAAAAAATCGTTCCCAAAGTCAAAGCCTTCAAAATGCAGGCAGGCCATACGCCAGCAAGTGCAGGCACATGCAGCAAAGCTTGCCAAATCTGATCCCCACTGAAGGCCAAAACAGAAAAGAAGGGCCTACAAACAGGCTGGAGCGGAGACACCATCAAAGGAATTGTAATTGGAGGAGAAAAAAAGAAAATTTGGGAAATTTAGTGACTGTAAGAAAATGGCCCCGGATAATATCAGGTGCAGTGCGAAGGACCAAAAGATGCAAAAACTAAGCTCACAGATGTTGCAAAAGCAGGGGAAAAAGTCAAGGAGGAAGACACAACTTAGGTGGCAAGATATGAGGACATGGCATGGACACTTCAGAAATCAACCAAAAAATGAAAAAAATCTTTCCCCAAGTCAAAGCCACCAAAAGGCATGGCATGCCATCAAGGGCAGGGAAATGCACCAATGATTCTTCGATTCGTCCCCATTGAAATCACAAGATTTCTTTTCCCTTCCCGAAAGGAAATGAAATTTCCTTTCGGGAAGGGAAAAGGAATCTTGTGAATCCCAAAAGAAAGGCTTGCAAACACTCTGGAAAGGAGATAAGTTCAAATGAAATGCAATTGAAAAAAGCAGAAAATCAGTAATTTTAATGTCTTCAAAAAATAGGCTGTGAGGAAATCAGCTGCACTGCAAAGGAACAAAACATGCAAAAAATAGGCTCACAGAAGTTGCAAAAGCAGGGGAAAAAGTCAAGGAGGAAGACACAACTTAGGGGGCAAGATATGAGGGACATGGCATGGACACTTCACAAAACAATGAAAAAAAAAAAATTTTTCCAAAGTCAAAGCCATCAAAATGCAGGCAGGCCATACACCAGCAAGTCCAGGCACATGCAGCAAAGCTTGCCAAAATTCATCCCCACTGAAGGCCCAAACAGAAAAGAAGGACCTACAAACACACTGGAACGGAGACTCCATCAAAGGAATTGCAATTGGAGGAGAAAAAATGGAAATTTGGGAAATCTAGTTACTCTAAGAAAATGGCCCGGGATTATATGAGATGCAGTGCGAAGGACCAAAAGACGCAAAAATTAAGCTAAGAGATGTTGCAAAATCAGTGGAAATAGTCAAGGAGGAAGACACAACTTACGGGGCAAGATATGAGGGACATGGCATGAACAGTTAAACAAAAAAAAAAAAAAACAAGAAAAAATCTTTCCCAAAGTCAAAGCCATCAAAATGCAGGCAGGCCATACGCCAGCAAGTGCAGACACATGCAGCAAAGCTTGCCAAAATTGATCCCCACTGAAGGCCAAAACCGAAAAAAGGACCTACAAACGCGGGGCTCCATGTGTGAGGGGCAGGGCTTCAGGCAGTGAGGGGCGGTGCTCTATGTGTGACGGAAGCGGCTCCATGTGTGTGGGGCAGGGCTCCAGCCAGTGATGGGCGGGGCTCCATGTGGGATGGGCAGGGCTCCATGAGTGAGGGAAGGGGTTCCATGCATGAGGGGCGGGGTTCCGGGCTGTGAGGGGTGGGGATCCAGTCAGTGAGGGGTGGGGCTCTAGGCAGTGATTGCCGAGGCTCCATGTGTTAGGGTTAGGGCTGCAGCCAGAGAGGGGCAGGGCTCCATGTGTGAGGGAAAAGGCTCCATGTGTGTGGGGCAGGGCTCCAGCCAGTGATGGGCGGGGCTCCATGTGGGATGGGCAGGGCTCCATGCAGTGAGGGATAGGGCTCCATAGTTGAGGGGCGGGGCTTCAAATATGAAGGGCAAGGCCCCATGAGTGAAGGCGCGGGGTTCCAGGCTTTCAGGGGTGGGGATCCAGTCAGTGAGGGGCGGGGCTCAGGGCAGTGATGGCCGGGGCTCTTTGTGTTAGTGGCAGGGCTCCAGCCAGAGAGGGGCAAGGCTCCATGTGTGAGGGAAAGGGCTCCATGTTTGTGGGGCAGGGCTCCAGCCAGTGATGGGCGGGGATCCATGAGGGATGGGCAGGGCTCCATGCAGTCAGGGGCAAGGCTCCATATTTGAGGGGCGGGGCTCCAATTATGAAGGGCAAGGCCCCATGAGTGAGGCGCGGGGTTCCAGGCTTTCAGGGGTGGGGATCCAGTCAGTGCGGGGCGGGGCACTAGGCAGTCATGGCTGGGCCTCCCTGTGTGAGGGGCAGGGCTTCAGGCAGTGAGGGGCGGTGGATGGAGACAGCATCGGAAATATTGCATTAGGAAAAGTAAAAATGTAAATTTGGTAAATTTAGTGACTGTAAGAAAATGGCCCGGGATTATGTCAGGTGCAGTGCGAAGGACTAAATGATGCCAAAACAAAGCTCACAGATATTTCAAAAGCAGCGGAAAAAGTCAAGGAGGAAAACACAACTTAGGGGGCAAGATATGAGGGACATGGCATGAATATTTAAAGCAAGAAAAAAGAAAAACAAGAAAAAATCGTTCCCAAAGTCAAAGCCTTCAAAATGCAGGCAGGCCATACGCCAGCAAGTGCAGGCACATGCAGCAAAGCTTGCCAAATCTGATCCCCACTGAAGGCCAAAACAGAAAACAAGGACCTAAAAACAGGCTGGAGCGGAGACACCATCAAAGGAATTGTAATTGGAGGAGAAAAAAAGAAAATTTGGGAAATTTAGTGACTGTAAGAAAATGGCCCGGCATAATATCAGGTGCAGTGCGAAGGACCAAAAGATGCAAAAACTAAGCTCACAGATGTTGCAAAAGCAGGGGAAAAAGTCAAGGAGGAAGACACAACTTAGGTGGCAAGATATGAGGACATGGCATGGACACTTCAGAAATCAACCAAAAAATGAAAAAAATCTTTCCCCAAGTCAAAGCCACCAAAAGGCATGGCATGCCATCAAGGGCAGGGAAATGCACCAATGATTCTTCGATTCGTCCCCATTGAAATCACAAGATTTCTTTTCCCTTCCCGAAAGGAAATGAAATTTCCTTTCGGGAAGGGAAAAGGAATCATGTGAATCCCAAAAGAAAGGCTTGCAAACACTCTGGAAAGGAGATAAGTTCAAATGAAATGCAATTGAAAAAAGCAGAAAATCAGTAATTTTAATGTCTTCAAAAAATAGGCTGTGAGGAAATCAGCTGCATTGCAAAGGACCAAAACATGCAAAAAATAGGCTCACAGATGTTGCAAAAGCAGGGGAAAAAGTCAAGGAGGAAGACACAACTTAGGGGGCAAGATATGAGGGACATGGCATGGACACTTCACAAAACAACGAAAAAAAAAAATTTTTCCAAAGTCAAAGCCATCAAAATGCAGGCAGGCCATACACCAGCAAGTCCAGGCACATGCAGCAAAGCTTGCCAAATTTCATCCCCACTGAAGGCCCAAACAGAAAAGAAGGACCTACAAACACACTGGAACGGAGACTCCATCAAAGGAATTGCAATTGGAGGAGAAAAAAAGGAAATTTGGGAAATCTAGTTACTCTAAGAAAATGGCCCGGGATTATATGAGGTGCAGTGCGAAGGACCAAAAGATGCAAAAATTAAGCTAAGAGATGTTGCAAAATCAGGGGAAATAGTCAAGGAGGAAGACACAACTTACGGGGCAAGATATGAGGGACATGGCATGAACAGTTAAACAAAAAAAAAAAACAAGAAAAAATCGTTCCCAAAGTCAAAGCCATCAAAATGCAGGCAGGCCATACGCCAGCAAGTGCAGACACATGCAGCAAAGCTTGCCAAAATTGATCCCCACTGAAGGCCAAAACCGAAAAGAAGGACCTACAAACGCAGGGCTCCATGTGTGAGGGGCAGGGCTTCAGGCAGTGAGGGGCGGTGCTCTATGTGTGACGGAAGCGGCTCCATGTGTGTGGGGCAGGGCTCCAGCCAGTGATGGGCGGGGCTCCATGTGGAATGGGCAGGGCTCCATGAGTGAGGGAAGGGGTTCCATGCGTGAGGGGCGGGGTTCCGGGCTGTGAGGGGTGGGGATCCAGTCAGTGAGGGGTGGGGCTCTAGGCAGTGATTGCCGAGGCTCCATGTGTTAGGGTTAGGGCTGCAGCCAGAGAGGGGCAGGGCTCCATGTGTGAGGGAAAAGGCTCAATGTGTGTGGGGCAGGGCTCCAGCCAGTGATGGGCGGGGCTCCATGTGGGATGGGCAGGGCTCCATGCAGTGAGGGATAGGGCTCCATAGTTGAGGGGCGGGGCTTCAAATATGAAGGGCAAGGCCCCATGAGTGAAGGCCGGGGTTCCAGGCTTTCAGGGGTGGGGATCCAGTCAGTGAGGGGCGGGGCTCAGGGCAGTGATGGCCGGGGCTCTTTGTGTTAGTGGCAGGGCTCCAGCCAGAGAGGGGCAAGGCTCCATGTGTGAGGGAAAGGGCTCCATGTTTGTGGGGCAGGGCTCCAGCCAGTGATGGGCGGGGATCCATGAGGGATGGGCAGGGCTCCATGCAGTCAGGGGCAAAGCTCCGTATTTGAGGGGCGGGGCTCCAATTATGAAGGGCAAGGCCCCAAGAGTGAGGCGCGGGGTTCCAGGCTTTCAGGGGTGGGGATCCAGTCAGTGCGGGGCGGAGCACTAGGCAGTCATGGCTGGGGCTCCCTGTGTGAGGGGCAGGGCTTCAGGCAGTGAGGGGCGGTGGATGGAGACAGCATGGGAAATATTGCATTAGGAAAAGTAAAAATGTAAATTTGGTAAATTTAGTGACTGTAAGAAAATGGCCCGGGATTATGTCAGGTGCAGTGCGAAGGACTAAATGATGCCAAAACAAAGCTGACAGATATTTCAAAAGCAGCGGAAAAAGTCAAGGAGGAAAACACAACTTAGGGGGCAAGATATGAGGGACATGGCATGAATATTTAAAACAAGAAAAAAGAAAAACAAGAAAAAATCGTTCCCAAAGTCAAAGCCTTCAAAATGCAGGCAGGCCATACGCCAGCAAGTGCAGGCACATGCAGCAAAGCTTGCCAAATCTGATCCCCACTGAAGGCCAAAACAGAAAAGAAGGGCCTACAAACAGGCTGGAGCGGAGACACCATCAAAGGAATTGTAATTGGAGGAGAAAAAAAGAAAATTTGGGAAATTTAGTGACTGTAAGAAAATGGCCCGGGATAATATCAGGTGCAGTGCGAAGGACCAAAAGATGCAAAAACTAAGCTCACAGATGTTGCAAAAGCAGGGGAAAAAGTCAAGGAGGAAGACACAACTTAGGTGGCAAGATATGAGGACATGGCATGGACACTTCAGAAATCAACCAAAAAATAAAAAAAAAATCTTTCCCCAAGTCAAAGCCACCAAAAGGCATGGCATGCCATCAAGGGCAGGGAAATGCACCAATGATTCTTCGATTCGTCCCCATTGAAATCACAAGATTTCTTTTCCCTTCCCGAAAGGAAATGAAATTTCCTTTCGGGAAGGGAAAAGGAATCTTGTGAATCCCAAAAGAAAGGCTTGCAAACACTCTGGAAAGGAGATAAGTTCAAATGAAATGCAATTGAAAAAAGCAGAAAATCAGTAATTTTAATGTCTTCAAAAAATAGGCTGTGAGGAAATCAGCTGCATTGCAAAGGACCAAAACATGCAAAAAATAGGCTCACAGATGTTGCAAAAGCAGGGGAAAAAGTCAAGGAGGAAGACACAACTTAGGGGGCAAGATATGAGGGACATGGCATGGACACTTCACAAAACAACGAAAAAAAAAAATTTTTCCAAAGTCAAAGCCATCAAAATGCAGGCAGGCCATACACCAGCAAGTCCAGGCACATGCAGCAAAGCTTGCCAAAATTCATCCCCACTGAAGGCCCAAAGAGAAAAGAAGGACCTACAAACACACTGGAACGGAGACTCCATCAAAGGAATTGCAATTGGAGGAGAAAAAAGGAAATTTGGGAAATCTAGTTACTCTAAGAAAATGGCCCGGGATTATATGAGGTGCAGTGCGAAGGACCAAAAGATGCAAAAATTAAGCTAAGAGATGTTGCAAAATCAGGGGAAATAGTCAAGGAGGAAGACACAACTTACGGGGCAAGATATGAGGGACATGGCGATGAACAGTTAAACACAAAAAAAACCAAGAAAAAATCTTTCCCAAAGTCAAAGCCATCAAAATGCAGGCAGGCCATACGCCAGCAAGTGCAGACACATGCAGCAAAGCTTGCCAAAATTGATCCCCACTGAAGGCCAAAACCGAAAAGAAGGACCTACAAACGCGGGGCTCCATGTGTGAGGGGCAGGGCTTCAGGCAGTGAGGGGCGGTGCTCTATGTGTGACGGAAGCGGCTCCATGTGTGTGGGGCAGGGCTCCAGCCAGTGATGGGCGGGGCTCCATTTGGGATGGGCAGGGCTCCATGAGTGAGGGAAGGGGTTCCATGCGTGAGGGGCGGGGTTCCGGGCTGTGAGGGGTGGGGATCCAGTCAGTGAGGGGTGGGGCTCTAGGCAGTGATTGCCGAGGCTCCATGTGTTAGGGTTAGGGCTGCAGCCAGAGAGGGGCAGGGCTCCATGTGTGAGGGAAAAGGCTCCATGTGTGTGGGGCAGGGCTCCAGCCAGTGATGGGCGGGGCTCCATGTGGGATGGGCAGGGCTCCATGCAGTGAGGGATAGGGCTCCATAGTTGAGGGGCGGGGCTTCAAATATGAAGGGCAAGGCTCCATGAGTGAAGGCCGGGGTTCCAGGCTTTCAGGGGTGGGGATCCAGTCAGTGAGGGGCGGGGCTCAGGGCAGTGATGGCCGGGGCTCTTTGTGTTAGGGTTAGGGCTCCAGCCAGAGAGGGGCAAGGCTCCATGTGTGAGGGAAAGGGCTCCATGTTTGTGGGGCAGGGCTCCAGCCAGTGATGGGCGGGGATCCATGAGGGATGGGCAGGGCTCCATGCAGTCAGGGGCAAGGCTCCATATTTGAGGGGCGGGGCTCCAATTATGAAGGGCAAGGCCCCATGAGTGAGGCGCGGGGTTCCAGGCTTTCAGGGGTGGGGATCCAGTCAGTGCGGGGCGGGGCACTAGGCAGTCATGGCTGGGGCTCCCTGTGTGAGGGGCAGGGCTTCAGGCAGTGAGGGCCGGGGGATGGAGACAGCATGGGAAATATTGCATTAGGAAAAGTAAAAATGTAAATTTGGTAAATTTAGTGACTGTAAGAAAATGGCCCGGGATTATGTAAGGTGCAGTGCGAAGGACTAAATGATGCCAAAACAAAGCTCACAGATATTTCAAAAGCAGCGGAAAAAGTCAAGGAGGAAAACACAACTTAGGGGGCAAGATATGAGGGACATGGCATGAATATTTAAAACAAGAAAAAAGAAAAACAAGAAAAAATCGTTCCCAAAGTCAAAGCCTTCAAAATGCAGGCAGGCCATACGCCAGCAAGTGCAGGCACATGCAGCAAAGCTTGCCAAATCTGATCCCCACTGAAGGCCAAAACAGAAAAGAAGGGCCTACAAACAGGCTGGAGCGGAGACACCATCAAAGGAATTGTAATTGGAGGAGAAAAAAAGAAAATTTGGGAAATTTAGTGACTGTAAAAAAATGGCCCGGGATAATATCAGGTGCAGTGCGAAGGACCAAAAGATGCAAAAACTAAGCTCACAGATGTTGCAAAAGCAGGGGAAAAAGTCAAGGAGGAAGACACAACTTAGGTGGCAAGATATGAGGACATGGCATGGACACTTCAGAAATCAACCAAAAAATGAAAAAAATCTTTCCCCAAGTCAAAGCCACCAAAAGGCATGGCATGCCATCAAGGGCAGGGAAATGCACCAATGATTCTTCGATTCGTCCCCATTGAAATCACAAGATTTCTTTTCACTTCCCGAAAGGAAATGAAATTTCCTTTCGGGAAGGGAAAAGGAATCTTGTGAATCCCAAAAGAAAGGCTTGCAAACACTCTGGAAAGGAGATAAGTTCAAATGAAATGCAACTGAAAAAAGCAGAAAATCAGTAATTTTAATGTCTTCAAAAAATAGGCTGTGAGGAAATCAGCTGCATTGCAAAGGACCAAAACATGCAAAAAATAGGCTCACAGATGTTGCAAAAGCAGGGGAAAAAGTCAAAGAGGAAGACCCAACTTAGGGGGCACGATATGAGGGACATGGCATGGACACTTCACAAAACAACGAAAAAAGAAAAATTTTTCCAAAGTCAAAGCCATCAAAATGCAGGCAGGCCATACACCAGCAAGTCCAGGCACATGCAGCAAAGCTTGCCAAAATTCATCCCCACTGAAGGCCCAAACAGAAAAGAAGGACCTACAAACACACTGGAACGGAGACTCCATCAAAGGAATTGCAATTGGAGGAGAAAAAAAGGAAATTTGGGAAATCTAGTTACTCTAAGAAAATGGCCCGGGATTATATGAGGCGCAGTGCGAAGGACCAAAAGATGCAAAAATTAAGCTAAGAGATGTTGCAAAATCAGGGGAAATAGTCAAGGAGGAAGACACAACTTACGGGGCAAGATATGAGGGACATGGCATGGACACTTCACAAAACAACGAAAAAAGAAAAATTTTTCCAAAGTCAAAGCCATCAAAATGCAGGCAGGCCATACGCCAGCAAGTGCAGACACATGCAGCAAAGCTTGCCAAAATTGATCCCCACTGAAGGCCAAAACCGAAAAGAAGGACCTACAAACGCGGGGCTCCATGTGTGAGGGGCAGGGCTTCAGGCAGTGAGGGGCGGTGCTCTATATGTGACGGAAGCGGCTCCATGTGTGTGGGGCAGGGCTCCAGCCAGTGATGGGCGGGGCTCCATGTGGGATGGGCAGGGCTCCATGAGTGAGGGAAGGGGTTCCATGCGTGAGGGGCGGGGTTCCGGGCTGTGAGGGGTGGGGATCCAGTCAGTGAGGGGTGGGGCTCTAGGCAGTGATTGCCGAGGCTCCATGTGTTAGGGTTAGGGCTGCAGCCAGAGAGGGGCAGGGCTCCATGTGTGAGGGAAAAGGCTCCATGTGTGTGGGGCAGGGCTCCAGCCAGTGATGGGCGGGGCTCCATGTGGGATGGGCAGGGCTCCATGCAGTGAGGGATAGGGCTCCATAGTTGAGGGGCGGGGCTTCAAATATGAAGGGCAAGGCTCCATGAGTGAAGGCCGGGGTTCCAGGCTTTCAGGGGTTGGGATCCAGTCAGTGAGGGGCGGGGCTCAGGGCAGTGATGGCCGGGGCTCTTTGTGTTAGGGTTAGGGCTCCAGCCAGAGAGGGGCAAGGCTCCATGTGTGAGGGAAAGGGCTCCATGTTTGTGGGGCAGGGCTCCAGCCAGTGATGGGCGGGGATCCATGAGGGATGGGCAGGGCTCCATGCAGTCAGGGGCAAGGCTCCATATTTGAGGGGCGGGGCTCCAATTATGAAGGGCAAGGCCCCATGAGTGAGGCGCGGGGTTCCAGGCTTTCAGGGGTGGGGATCCAGTCAGTGCGGGGCGGGGCACTAGGCAGTCATGGCTGGGGCTCCCTGTGTGAGGGGCAGGGCTTCAGGCAGTGAGGGGCGGTGGATGGAGACAGCATCGGAAATATTGCATTAGGAAAAGTAAAAATGTAAATTTGGTAAATTTAGTGACTGTAAGAAAATGGCCCGGGATTATGTAAGGTGCAGTGCGAAGGACTAAATGATGCCAAAACAAAGCTGACAGATATTTCAAAAGCAGCGGAAAAAGTCAAGGAGGAAAACACAACTTAGGGGGCAAGATATGAGGGACATGGCATGAATATTTAAAACAAGAAAAAAGAAAAACAAGAAAAAATCGTTCCCAAAGTCAAAGCCTTCAAAATGCAGGCAGGCCATACGCCAGCAAGTGCAGGCACATGCAGCAAAGCTTGCCAAATCTGATCCCCACTGAAGGCCAAAACAGAAAAGAAGGGCCTACAAACAGGCTGGAGCGGAGACACCATCAAAGGAATTGTAATTGGAGGAGAAAAAAAGAAAATTTGGGAAATTTAGTGACTGTAAGAAAATGGCCCGGGATAATATCAGGTGCAGTGCGAAGGACCAAAAGATGCAAAAACTAAGCTCACAGATGTTGCAAAAGCAGGGGAAAAAGTCAAGGAGGAAGACACAACTTAGGTGGCAAGATATGAGGACATGGCATGGACACTTCAGAAATCAACCAAAAAATGAAAAAAATCTTTCCCCAAGTCAAAGCCACCAAAAGGCATGGCATGCCATCAAGGGCAGGGAAATGCACCAATGATTCTTCGATTCGTCCCCATTGAAATCACAAGATTTCTTTTCCCTTCCCGAAAGGAAATGAAATTTCCTTTCGGGAAGGGAAAAGGAATCTTGTGAATCCCAAAAGAAAGGCTTGCAAACACTCTGGAAAGGAGATAAGTTCAAATGAAATGCAATTGAAAAAAGCAGAAAATCAGTAATTTTAATGTCTTCAAAAAATAGGCTGTGAGGAAATCAGCTGCATTGCAAAGGACCAAAACATGCAAAAAATAGGCTCACAGATGTTGCAAAAGCAGGGGAAAAAGTCAAACAGGAAGACCCAACTTAGGGGGCAAGATATGAGGGACATGGCATGGACACTTCACAAAACAACGAAAAAAGAAAAATTTTTCCAAAGTCAAAGCCATCAAAATGCAGGCAGGCCATACACCAGCAAGTCCAGGCACATGCAGCAAAGCTTGCCAAAATTCATCCCCACTGAAGGCCCAAACAGAAAAGAAGGACCTACAAACACACTGGAACGGAGACTCCATCAAAGGAATTGCAATTGGAGGAGAAAAAAAGGAAATTTGGGAAATCTAGTTACTCTAAGAAAATGGCCCGGGATTCTATGAGGCGCAGTGCGAAGGACCAAAAGATGCAAAAATTAAGCTAAGAGATGTTGCAAAATCAGGGGAAATAGTCAAGGAGGAAGACACAACTTACGGGGCAAGATATGAGGGACATGGCACGAACAGTTAAACAAAAAATAAAAACCAAGAAAAAATCTTTCCCAAAGTCAAAGCCATCAAAATGCAGGCAGGCCATACGCCAGCAAGTGCAGGCACATGCAGCAAAGCTTGCCAAATCTGATCCCCACTGAAGGCCAAAACAGAAAAGAAGGGCCTACAAACAGGCTGGAGCGGAGACACCATCAAAGGAATTGTAATTGGAGGAGAAAAAAAGAAAATTTGGGAAATTTAGTGACTGTAAGAAAATGGCCCGGGATAATATCAGGTGCAGTGCGAAGGACCAAAAGATGCAAAAACTAAGCTCACAGATGTTGCAAAAGCAGGGGAAAAAGTCAAGGAGGAAGACACAACTTAGGTGGCAAGATATGAGGACATGGCATGGACACTTCAGAAATCAACCAAAAAATGAAAAAAATCTTTCCCCAAGTCAAAGCCACCAAAAGGCATGGCATGCCATCAAGGGCAGGGAAATGCACCAATGATTCTTCGATTCGTCCCCATTGAAATCACAAGATTTCTTTTCCCTTCCCGAAAGGAAATGAAATTTCCTTTCGGAAAGGGAAAAGGAATCTTGTGAATCCCAAAAGAAAGGCTTGCAAACACTCTGGAAAGGAGATAAGTTCAAATGAAATGCAACTGAAAAAAGCAGAAAATCAGTAATTTTAATGTCTTCAAAAAATAGGCTGTGAGGAAATCAGCTGCATTGCAAAGGACCAAAACATGCAAAAAATAGGCTCACAGATGTTGCAAAAGCAGGGGAAAAAGTCAAACAGGAAGACCCAACTTAGGGGGCAAGATATGAGGGACATGGCATGGACACTTCACAAAACAACGAAAAAAGAAAAATTTTTCCAAAGTCAAAGCCATCAAAATGCAGGCAGGCCATACACCAGCAAGTCCAGGCACATGCAGCAAAGCTTGCCAAAATTCATCCCCACTGAAGGCCCAAACAGAAAAGAAGGACCTACAAACACACTGGAACGGAGACTCCATCAAAGGAATTGCAATTGGAGGAGAAAAAAAGGAAATTTGGGAAATCTAGTTACTCTAAGAAAATGGCCCGGGATTCTATGAGGCGCAGTGCGAAGGACCAAAAGATGCAAAAATTAAGCTAAGAGATGTTGCAAAATCAGGGGAAATAGTCAAGGAGGAAGACACAACTTACGGGGCAAGATATGAGGGACATGGCACGAACAGTTAAACAAAAAATAAAAACCAAGAAAAAATCTTTCCCAAAGTCAAAGCCATCAAAATGCAGGCAGGCCATACGCCAGCAAGTGCAGGCACATGCAGCAAAGCTTGCCAAATCTGATCCCCACTGAAGGCCAAAACAGAAAAGAAGGGCCTACAAACAGGCTGGAGCGGAGACACCATCAAAGGAATTGTAATTGGAGGAGAAAAAAAGAAAATTTGGGAAATTTAGTGACTGTAAGAAAATGGCCCGGGATAATATCAGGTGCAGTGCGAAGGACCAAAAGATGCAAAAACTAAGCTCACAGATGTTGCAAAAGCAGGGGAAAAAGTCAAGGAGGAAGACACAACTTAGGTGGCAAGATATGAGGACATGGCATGGACACTTCAGAAATCAACCAAAAAATGAAAAAAATCTTTCCCCAAGTCAAAGCCACCAAAAGGCATGGCATGCCATCAAGGGCAGGGAAATGCACCAATGATTCTTCGATTCGTCCCCATTGAAATCACAAGATTTCTTTTCCCTTCCCGAAAGGAAATGAAATTTCCTTTCGGGAAGGTAAAAGGAATCTTGTGAATCCCAAAAGAAAGGCTTGCAAACACTCTGGAAAGTAGATAAGTTCAAATGAAATGCAACTGAAAAAAGTAGAAAATTAGTAATTTTAATGTCTTCAAAAAATAGGCTGTGAGGAAATCAGCTGCATTGCAAAGGACCAAAACATGCAAAAAATAGGCTCACAGATGTTGCAAAAGCAGGGGAAAAAGTCAAGGAGGAAGACACAACTTAGGGGGCAAGATATGAGGGACATGGCATGGACACTTCACAAAACAACGAAAAAAGAAAAATTTTTCCAAAGTCAAAGCCATCAAAATGCAGGCAGGCCATACGCCAGCAAGTGCAGACACATGCAGCAAAGCTTGCCAAAATTGATCCCCACTGAAGGCCAAAACCGAAAAGAAGGACCTACACACGCGGGGCTCCATGTGTGAGGGGCAGGGCTTCAGGCAGTGAGGGGCGGTGCTCTATGTGTGACGGAAGCGGCTCCATGTGTGTGGGGCAGGGCTCCAGCCAGTGATGGGCGGGGCTCCATGTGGGATGGGCAGGGCTCCATGAGTGAGGGAAGGGGTTCCATGCGTGAGGGGCGGGGTTCCGGGCTGTGAGGGGTGGGGATCCAGTCAGTGAGGGGTGGGGCTCTAGGCAGTGATTGCCGAGGCTCCATGTGTTAGGGTTAGGGCTGCAGCCAGAGAGGGGCAGGGCTCCATGTGTGAGGGAAAAGGCTCCATGTGTGTGGGGCAGGGCTCCAGCCAGTGATGGGCGGGGCTCCATGTGGGATGGGCAGGGCTCCATGCAGTGAGGGATAGGGCTCCATAGTTGAGGGGCGGGGCTTCAAATATGAAGGGCAAGGCCCCATGAGTGAAGGCCGGGGTTCCAGGCTTTCAGGGGTGGGGATCCAGTCAGTGAGGGGCGGGGCTCAGGGCAGTGATGGCCGGGGCTCTTTGTGTTAGTGGCAGGGCTCCAGCCAGAGAGGGGCAAGGCTCCATGTGTGAGGGAAAGGGCTCCATGTTTGTGGGGCAGGGCTCCAGCCAGTGATGGGCGGGGATCCATGAGGGATGGGCAGGGCTCCATGCAGTCAGGGGCAAGGCTCCATATTTGAGGGGCGGGGCTCCAATTATGAAGGGCAAGGCCCCATGAGTGAGGCGCGAGGTTCCAGGCTTTCAGGGGTGGGGATCCAGTCAGTGCGGGGCGGGGCACTAGGCAGTCATGGCTGGGGCTCCCTGTGTGAGGGGCAGGGCTTCAGGCAGTGAGGGGCGGTGGATGGAGACAGCATCGGAAATATTGCATTAGGAAAAGTAAAAATGTAAATTTGGTAAATTTAGTGACTGTAAGAAAATGGCCCGGGATTATGTCAGGTGCAGTGCGAAGGACTAAATGATGCCAAAACAAAGCTGACAGATATTTCAAAAGCAGCGGAAAAATCAAGGAGGAAAACACAACTTAGGGGGCAAGATATGAGGGACATGGCATGAATATTTAAAACAAGAAAAAAGAAAAACAAACAAAAATCGTTCCCAAAGTCAAAGCCTTCAAAATGCAGGCAGGCCATACGCCAGCAAGTGCAGGCACATGCAGCAAAGCTTGCCAAATCTGATCCCCACTGAAGGCCAAAACAGAAAAGAAGGGCCTACAAACAGGCTGGAGCGGAGACACCATCAAAGGAATTGTAATTGGAGGAGAAAAAAAGAAAATTTGGGAAATTTAGTGACTGTAAGAAAATGGCCCGGGATAATATCAGGTGCAGTGCGAAGGACCAAAAGATGCAAAAACTAAGCTCACAGATGTTGCAAAAGCAGGGGAAAAAGTCAAGGAGGAAGACGCAACTTAGGTGGCAAGATATGAGGACATGGCATGGACACTTCAGAAATCAACCAAAAAATGAAAAAAATCTTTCCCCAAGTCAAAGCCACCAAAAGGCATGGCATGCCATCAAGGGCAGGGAAATGCACCAATGATTCTTCGATTCGTCCCCATTGAAATCACAAGATTTCTTTTCCCTTCCCGAAAGGAAATGAAATTTCCTTTCGGGAAGGTAAAAGGAATCTTGTGAATCCCAAAAGAAAGGCTTGCAAACACTCTGGAAAGGAGATAAGTTCAAATGAAATGCAACTGAAAAAAGTAGAAAATTAGTAATTTTAATGTCTTCAAAAAATAGGCTGTGAGGAAATCAGCTGCATTGCAAAGGACCAAAACATGCAAAAAATAGGCTCACAGATGTTGCAAAAGCAGGGGAAAAAGTCAAGGAGGAAGACACAACTTAGGGGGCAAGATATGAGGGACATGGCATGGACACTTCACAAAACAACGAAAAAAAAAAAATTTTTCCAAGTCAAAGCCATCAAAATGCAGGCAGGCCATACACCAGCAAGTCCAGGCACATGCAGCCAAGCTTGCCAAAATTCATCCCCACTGAAGGCCCAAACAGAAAAGAAGGACCTACAAACACACTGGAACGGAGACTCCATCAAAGGAATTGCAATTGGAGGAGAAAAAAAGGAAATTTGGGAAATCTAGTTACTCTAAGAAAATGGCCCGGGATGATATGAGGTGCAGTGCGAAGGACCAAAAGATGCAAAAATTAAGCTAAGAGATGTTGCAAAATCAGGGGAAATAGTCAAGGAGGAAGACACAACTTACGGGGCAAGATATGAGGGACATGGCATGAACAGTTAAACACAAAAAAAAACCAAGAAAAAATCTTTCCCAAAGTCAAAGCCATCAAAATGCAGGCAGGCCATATGCCAGCAAGTGCAGACACATGCAGCAAAGCTTGCCAAAATTGATCCCCACTGAAGGCCAAAACCGAAAAGAAGGACCTACAAACGCGGGGCTCCATGTGTGAGGGGCAGGGCTTCAGGCAGTGAGGGGCGGTGCTCTATGTGTGACGGAAGCGGCTCCATGTGTGTGGGGCAGGGCTCCAGCCAGTGATGGGCGGGGCTCCATGTGGGATGGGCAGGGCTCCATGAGTGAGGGAAGGGGTTCCATGCGTGAGGGGCGGGGTTCCGGGCTGTGAGGGGTGGGGATCCAGTCAGTGAGGGGTGGGGCTCTAGGCAGTGATTGCCGAGGCTCCATGTGTTAGGGTTAGGGCTGCAGCCAGAGAGGGGCAGGGCTCCATGCGTGAGGGAAAAGGCTCCATGTGTGTGGGGCAGGGCTCCAGCCAGTGATGGGCGGGGGCTCCATGTGGGATGGGCAGGGCTCCATGCAGTGAGGGATAGGGCTCCATAGTTGAGGGGCGGGGCTTCAAATACGAAGGGCAAGGCCCCATGAGTGAAGGCCGGGGTTCCAGGCTTTCAGGGGTGGGGATCCAGTCAGTGAGGGGCGGGGCTTAGGGCAGTGATGGCCGGGGCTCTTTGTGTTAGTGGCAGGGCTCCAGCCAGAGAGGGGCAAGGCTCCATGTGTGAGGGAAAGGGCTCCATGTTTGTGGGGCAGGGCTCCAGCCAGTGATGGGCGGGGATCCATGAGGGATGGGCAGGGCTCCATGCAGTCAGGGGCAAGGCTCCATATTTGAGGGGCGGGGCTCCAATTATGAAGGGCAAGGCCCCATGAGTGAGGTGCGGGCTTCCAGGCTTTCAGGGGTGGGGATCCAGTCAGTGCGGGGCGGGGCACTAGGCAGTCATGGCTGGGGCTCCCTGTGTGAGGGGCAGGGCTTCAGGCAGTGAGGGCCGGGGGATGGAGACAGCATCGGAAATATTGCATTAGGAAAAGTAAAAATGTAAATTTGGTAAATTTAGTGACTGTAAGAAAATGGCCCGGGATTATGTCAGGTGCAGTGCGAAGGACTAAATGATGCCAAAACAAAGCTCACAGATATTTCAAAAGCAGCGGAAAAAGTCAAGGAGGAAAACACATCTTAGGGGGCAAGATATGAGGGACATGGCATGAATATTTAAAACAAGAAAAAAGAAAAACAAGAAAAAATCGTTCCCAAAGTCAACGCCTTCAAAATGCAGGCAGGCCATACGCCAGCAAGTGCAGGCACATGCAGCAAAGCTTGCCAAATCTGATCCCCACTGAAGGCCAAAACAGAAAAGAAGGGCCTACAAACAGGCTGGAGCGGAGACACCATCAAAGGAATTGTAATTGGAGGAGAAAAAAAGAAAATTTGGGAAATTTAGTGACTGTAAGAAAATGGCCCGGGATAATATCAGGTGCAGTGCAAAGGACCAAAAGATGCAAAAACTAAGCTCACAGATGTTGCAAAAGCAGGGGAAAAAGTCAAGGAGGAAGACACAACTTAGGTGGCAAGATATGAGGACATGGCATGGACACTTCAGAAATCAACCAAAAAATGAAAAAAATCTTTCCCCAAGTCAAAGCCACCAAAAGGCATGGCATGCCATCAAGGGCAGGGAAATGCACCAATGATTCTTCGATTCGTCCCCATTGAAATCACAAGATTTCTTTTCCCTTCCTGAAAGGAAATGAAATTTCCTTTCGGGAAGGGAAAAGGAATCTTGTGAATCCCAAAAGAAAGGCTTGCAAACACTCTGGAAAGGAGATAAGTTCAAATGAAATGCAATTGAAAAAAGCAGAAAATCAGTAATTTTAATGTCTTCTAAAAATAGGCTGTGAGGAAATCAGCTGCATTGCAAAGGACCAAAATATGCAAAAAATAGGCTCACAGATGTTGCAAAAGCAGGGGAAAAAGTGAAGGAGGAAGACACAACTTAGGGGGCAAGATATGAGGGACATGGCATGGACACTTCACAAAACAACGAAAAAAAAAAAATTTTTCCAAAGTCAAAGCCATCAAAATGCAGGCAGGCCATACACCAGCAAGTCCAGGCACATGCAGCAAAGCTTGCCAAAATTCATCCCCACTGAAGGCCCAAACAGAAAAGAAGGACCTACAAACACACTGGAACGGAGACTCCATCAAAGGAATTGCAATTGGAGGAGAAAAAAAGGAAATTTGGGAAATCTAGTTACTCTAAGATAATGGCCCGGGATTATATGAGGTGCAGTGCGAAGGACCAAAAGATGCAAAAATTAAGCTAAGAGATGTTGCAAAATCAGGGGAAATAGTCAAGGAGGAAGACACAACTTACGGGGCAAGATATGAGGGACATGGCATGAACAGTTAAACACAAAAAAAAACCAAGAAAATATCTTTCCCAAAGTCAAAGCCATCAAAATGCAGGCAGGCCATACGCCAGCAAGTGCAGACACATGCAGCAAAGCTTGCCAAAATTGATCCCCACTGAAGGCCAAAACCGAAAAGAAGGACCTACAAAGGCGGGGCTCCATGTGTGAGGGGCAGGGCTTCAGGCAGTGAGGGGCGGTGCTCTATGTGTGATGGAAGCGGCTCCATGTGTGTGGGGCAGGGCTCCAGCCAGTGATGGGCGGGGCTCCATGTGGGATGGGCAGGGCTCCATGAGTGAGGGAAGGGGTTCCATGCGTGAGGGGCGGGGTTCCGGGCTGTGAGGGGTGGGGATCCAGTCAGTGAGGGGTGGGGCTCTAGGCAGTGATTGCCGAGGCTCCATGTGTTAGGGTTAGGGCTGCAGCCAGAGAGGGGCAGGGCTCCATGTGTGAGGGAAAAGGCTCCATGTGTGTGGGGCAGGGCTCCAGCCAGTGATGGGCGGGGCTCCATGTGGGATGGGCAGGGCTCCATGCAGTGAGGGATAGGGCTCCATAGTTGAGGGGCGGGGCTTCAAATATGAAGGGCAAGGCCCCATGAGTGAAGGCCGGGGTTCCAGGCTTTCAGGGGTGGGGATCCAGTCAGTGAGGGGCGGGGCTCAGGGCAGTGATGGCCGGGGCTCTTTGTGTTAGTGGCAGGGCTCCAGCCAGAGAGGGGCAAGGCTCCATGTGTGAGGGAAAGGGCTCCATGTTTGTGGGGCAGGGCTCCAGCCAGTGATGGGCGGGGATCCATGAGGGATGGGCAGGGCTCCATGCAGTCAGGGGCAAGGCTCCATATTTGAGGGGCGGGGCTCCAATTATGAAGGGCAAGGCCCCATGAGTGAGGCGCGGGGTTCCAGGCTTTCAGGGGTGGGGATCCAGTCAGTGCGGGGCGGGGCACTAGGCAGTCATGGCTGGGGCTCCCTGTGTGAGGGGCAGGGCTTCAGGCAGTGAGGGGCGGTGGATGGAGACAGCATGGGAAATATTGCATTAGGAAAAGTAAAAATGTAAATTTGGTAAATTTAGTGACTGTAAGAAAATGGCCCGGGATTATGTCAGGTGCAGTGCGAAGGACTAAATGATGCCAAAACAAAGCTGACAGATATTTCAAAAGCAGCGGAAAAAGTCAAGGAGGAAAACACAACTTAGGGGGCAAGATATGAGGGACATGGCATGAATATTTAAAACAAGAAAAAAGAAATACAAGAAAAAATCGTTCCCAAAGTCAAAGCCTTCAAAATGCAGGCAGGCCATACGCCAGCAAGTGCAGGCACATGCAGCAAAGCTTGCCAAATCTGATCCCCACTGAAGGCCAAAACAGAAAAGAAGGGCCTACAAACAGGCTGGAGCGGAGACACCATCAAAGGAATTGTAATTGGAGGAGAAAAAAAGAAAATTTGGGAAATTTAGTGACTGTAAGAAAATGGCCCGGGATAATATCAGGTGCAGTGCGAAGGACCAAAAGATGCAAAAACTAAGCTCACAGATGTTGCAAAAGCAGGGGAAAAAGTCAAGGAGGAAGACACAACTTAGGTGGCAAGATATGAGGACATGGCATGGACACTTCAGAAATCAACCAAAAAATGAAAAAAATCTTTCCCCAAGTCAAAGCCACCAAAAGGCATGGCATGCCATCAAGGGCAGGGAAATGCACCAATGATTCTTCGATTCGTCCCCATTGAAATCACAAGATTTCTTTTCCCTTCCTGAAAGGAAATGAAATTTCCTTTCGGGAAGGGAAAAGGAATCTTGTGAATCCCAAAAGAAAGGCTTGCAAACACTCTGGAAAGGAGATAAGTTCAAATGAAATGCAATTGAAAAAAGCAGAAAATCAGTAATTTTAATGTCTTCTAAAAATAGGCTGTGAGGAAATCAGCTGCATTGCAAAGGACCAAAATATGCAAAAAATAGGCTCACAGATGTTGCAAAAGCAGGGGAAAAAGTGAAGGAGGAAGACACAACTTAGGGGGCAAGATATGAGGGACATGGCATGGACACTTCACAAAACAACGAAAAAAAAAAAATTTTTCCAAAGTCAAAGCCATCAAAATGCAGGCAGGCCATACACCAGCAAGTCCAGGCACATGCAGCAAAGCTTGCCAAAATTCATCCCCACTGAAGGCCCAAACAGAAAAGAAGGACCTACAAACACACTGGAACGGAGACTCCATCAAAGGAATTGCAATTGGAGGAGAAAAAAAGGAAATTTGGGAAATCTAGTTACTCTAAGATAATGGCCCGGGATTATATGAGGTGCAGTGCGAAGGACCAAAAGATGCAAAAATTAAGCTAAGAGATGTTGCAAAATCAGGGGAAATAGTCAAGGAGGAAGACACAACTTACGGGGCAAGATATGAGGGACATGGCATGAACAGTTAAACACAAAAAAAAACCAAGAAAATATCTTTCCCAAAGTCAAAGCCATCAAAATGCAGGCAGGCCATACGCCAGCAAGTGCAGACACATGCAGCAAAGCTTGCCAAAATTGATCCCCACTGAAGGCCAAAACCGAAAAGAAGGACCTACAAAGGCAGGGCTCCATGTGTGAGGGGCAGGGCTTCAGGCAGTGAGGGGCGGTGCTCTATGTGTGATGGAAGCGGCTCCATGTGTGTGGGGCAGGGCTCCAGCCAGTGATGGGCGGGGCTCCATGTGGGATGGGCAGGGCTCCATGAGTGAGGGAAGGGGTTCCATGCGTGAGGGGCGGGGTTCCGGGCTGTGAGGGGTGGGGATCCAGTCAGTGAGGGGTGGGGCTCTAGGCAGTGATTGCCGAGGCTCCATGTGTTAGGGTTAGGGCTGCAGCCAGAGAGGGGCAGGGCTCCATGTGTGAGGGAAAAGGCTCCATGTGTGTGGGGCAGGGCTCCAGCCAGTGATGGGCGGGGCTCCATGTGGGATGGGCAGGGCTCCATGCAGTGAGGGATAGGGCTCCATAGTTGAGGGGCGGGGCTTCAAATATGAAGGGCAAGGCCCCATGAGTGAAGGCCGGGGTTCCAGGCTTTCAGGGGTGGGGATCCAGTCAGTGAGGGGCGGGGCTCAGGGCAGTGATGGCCGGGGCTCTTTGTGTTAGTGGCAGGGCTCCAGCCAGAGAGGGGCAAGGCTCCATGTGTGAGGGAAAGGGCTCCATGTTTGTGGGGCAGGGCTCCAGCCAGTGATGGGCGGGGATCCATGAGGGATGGGCAGGGCTCCATGCAGTCAGGGGCAAGGCTCCATATTTGAGGGGCGGGGCTCCAATTATGAAGGGCAAGGCCCCATGAGTGAGGCGCGGGGTTCCAGGCTTTCAGGGGTGGGGATCCAGTCAGTGCGGGGCGGGGCACTAGGCAGTCATGGCTGGGGCTCCCTGTGTGAGGGGCAGGGCTTCAGGCAGTGAGGGGCGGTGGATGGAGACAGCATGGGAAATATTGCATTAGGAAAAGTAAAAATGTAAATTTGGTAAATTTAGTGACTGTAAGAAAATGGCCCGGGATTATGTCAGGTGCAGTGCGAAGGACTAAATGATGCCAAAACAAAGCTGACAGATATTTCAAAAGCAGCGGAAAAAGTCAAGGAGGAAAACACAACTTAGGGGGCAAGATATGAGGGACATGGCATGAATATTTAAAACAAGAAAAAAGAAAAACAAGAAAAAATCGTTCCCAAAGTCAAAGCCTTCAAAATGCAGGCAGGCCATACGCCAGCAAGTGCAGGCACATGCAGCAAAGCTTGCCAAATCTGATCCCCACTGAAGGCCAAAACAGAAAAGAAGGGCCTACAAACAGGCTGGAGCGGAGACACCATCAAAGGAATTGTAATTGGAGGAGAAAAAAAGAAAATTTGGGAAATTTAGTGACTGTAAGAAAATGGCCCGGGATAATATCAGGTGCAGTGCGAAGGACCAAAAGATGCAAAAACTAAGCTCACAGATGTTGCAAAAGCAGGGGAAAAAGTCAAGGAGGAAGACACAACTTAGGTGGCAAGATATGAGGACATGGCATGGACACTTCAGAAATCAACCAAAAAATGAAAAAAATCTTTCCCCAAGTCAAAGCCACCAAAAGGCATGGCATGCCATCAAGGGCAGGGAAATGCACCAATGATTCTTCGATTCGTCCCCATTGAAATCACAAGATTTCTTTTCCCTTCCCGAAAGGAAATGAAATTTCCTTTCGGGAAGGGAAAAGGAATCTTGTGAATCCCAAAAGAAAGGCTTGCAAACACTCTGGAAAGGAGATAAGTTCATATGAAATGCAACTGAAAAAAGCAGAAAATCAGTAATTTTAATGTCTTCAAAAAATAGGCTGTGAGGAAATCAGCTGCATTGCAAAGGACCAAAACATGCAAAAAATAGGCTCACAGATGTTGCAAAAGCAGGGGAAAAAGTCAAGGAGGAAGACACAACTTAGGGGGCAAGATATGAGGGACATGGCATGGACACTTCACAAAAGAACGAAAAAAAAAAAAATTTTTCCAAAGTCAAAGCCATCAAAATGCAGGCAGGCCATACACCAGCAAGTGCAGGCACATGCAGCAAAGCTTGCCAAAATTCATCCCCACTGAAGGCCCAAACAGAAAAGAAGGACCTACAAACACACTGGAACGGAGACTCCATCAAAGGAATTGCAATTGGAGGAGAAAAAAAGGAAATTTGGGAAATCTAGTTACTCTAAGAAAATGGCCCGGGATTATATAAGGTGCAGTGCAAAGGACCAAAAGATGCAAAAATTAAGCTAAGAGATGTTGCAAAATCAGGGGAAATAGTCACGGAGGAAGACACAACTTACGGGGCAAGATATGAGGGACATGGCATGAACATTTAAACAAAAAAAAAAAAAAAGAAAAAATCTTTCCCAAAGTCAAAGCCATCAAAATGCAGGCAGGCCATACGCCAGCAAGTGCAGACACATGCAGCAAAGCTTGCCAAAATTGATCCCCCCTGAAGGCCAAAACCGAAAAGAAGGACCTACAAACGCGGGGCTCCATGTGTGAGGGGCAGGGCTTCAGGCAGTGAGGGGCGGTGCTCTATGTGTGACGGAAGCGGCTCCATGTGTGTGGGGCAGGGCTCCAGCCAGTGATGGGCGGGGCTCCATGTGGGATGGGCAGGGCTCCATGAGTGAGGGAAGGGGTTCCATGCGTGAGGGGCGGGGTTCCGGGCTGTGAGGGGTGGGGATCCAGTCAGTGAGGGGTGGGGCTATAGGCAGTGATTGCCGAGGCTCCATGTGTTAGGGTTAGGGCTGCAGCCAGAGAGGGGCAGGGCTCCATGTGTGAGGGAAAAGGCTCCATGTGTGTGGGGCAGGGCTCCAGCCAGTGATGGGCGGGGCTCCATGTGGGATGGGCAGGGCTCCATGCAGTGAGGGATAGGGCTCCATAGTTGAGGGGCGGGGCTTCAAATATGAAGGGCAAGGCCCCATGAGTGAAGGCCGGGGTTCCAGGCTTTCAGGGGTGGGGATCCAGTCAGTGAGGGGCGGGGCTCAGGGCAGTGATGGCCGGGGCTCTTTGTGTTAGTGGCAGGGCTCCAGCCAGAGAGGGGCAAGGCTCCATGTGTGAGGGAAAGGGCTCCATGTTTGTGGGGCAGGGCTCCAGCCAGTGATGGGCGGGGATCCATGAGGGATGGGCAGGGCTCCATGCAGTCAGGGGCAAGGCTCCATATTTGAGGGACGGGGCTCCAATTATGAAGGGCGAGGCCCCATGAGTGAGGCGCGGGGTTCCAGGCTTTCAGGGGTGGGGATCCAGTCAGTGCGGGGCGGAGCACTAGGCAGTCATGGCTGGGGCTCCCTGTGTGAGGGGCAGGGCTTCAGGCAGTGAGGGGCGGTGGATGGAGACAGCATCGGAAATATTGCATTAGGAAAAGTAAAAATGTAAATTTGGTAAATTTAGTGACTGTAAGAAAATGGCCCGGGATTATGTCAGGTGCAGTGCGAAGGACTAAATGATGCCAAAACAAAGCTGACAGATATTTCAAAAGCAGCGGAAAAAGTCAAGGAGGAAAACACAACTTAGGGGGCAAGATATGAGGGACATGGCATGAATATTTAAAACAAGAAAAAAGAAAAACAAGAAAAAATCGTTCCCAAAGTCAAAGCCTTCAAAATGCAGGCAGGCCATACGCCAGCAAGTGCAGGCACATGCAGCAAAGCTTGCCAAATCTGATCCCCACTGAAGGCCAAAACAGAAAAGAAGGGCCTACAAACAGGCTGGAGCGGAGACACCATCAAAGGAATTGTAATTGGAGGAGAAAAAAAGAAAATTTGGGAAATTTAGTGACTGTAAGAAAATGGCCCGGGATAATATCAGGTGCAGTGCGAAGGACCAAAAGATGCAAAAACTAAGCTCACAGATGTTGCAAAAGCAGGGGAAAAAGTCAAGGAGGAAGACACAACTTAGGTGGCAAGATATGAGGACATGGCATGGACACTTCAGAAATCAACCAAAAAATGAAAAAAATCTTTCCCCAAGTCAAAGCCACCAAAAGGCATGGCATGCCATCAAGGGCAGGGAAATGCACCAATGATTCTTCGATTCGTCCCCATTGAAATCACAAGATTTCTTTTCCCTTCCAGAAAGGATATTTCATTTCCTTTCGGGAAGGGAAAAGGAATCTTGTGAATCCCAAAAGAAAGGCTTGCAAACACTCTGGAAAGGAGATAAGTTCAAATGAAATGCAACTGAAAAAAGCAGAAAATCAGTAATTTTAATGTCTTCAAAAAATAGGCTGTGAGGAAATCAGCTGCATTGCAAAGGACCAAAACATGCAAAAAATAGGCTCACAGATGTTGCAAAAGCAGGGGAAAAAGTGAAGGAGGAAGACACAACTTAGGGGGCAAGATATGAGGGACATGGCATGGACACTTCACAAAACAATGAAAAAAAAAAAAATTTTTCCAAAGTCAAAGCCATCAAAATGCAGGCAGGCCATACACCAGCAAGTCCAGGCACATGCAGCAAAGCTTGCCAAAATTCATCCCCACTGAAGGCCCAAACAGAAAAGAAGGACCTACAAACACACTGGAACGGAGACTCCATCAAAGGAATTGCAATTGGAGGAGAAAAAAAGGAAATTTGGGAAATCTAGTTACTCTAAGATAATGGCCCGGGATTCTATGAGGCGCAGTGCGAAGGACCAAAAGATGCAAAAATTAAGCTAAGAGATGTTGCAAAATCAGGGGAAATAGTCAAGGAGGAAGACACAACTTACGGGTCAAGATATGAGGGACATGGCATGAACAGTTAAACAAAAAAAAAAAAACAGGAAAAAATCTTTCCCAAAGTCAAAGCCATCAAAATGCAGGCAGGCCATACGCCAGCAAGTGCAGACACATGCAGCAAAGCTTGCCAAAATTGATCCCCACTGAAGGCCAAAACCGAAAAGAAGGACCTACAAACGCGGGGCTCCATGTGTGAGGGGCAGGGCTTCAGGCAGTGAGGGGCGGTGCTCTATGTGTGACGGAAGCGGCTCCATGTGTGTGGGGCAGGGCTCCAGCCAGTGATGGGCGGGGCTCCATGTGGGATGGGCAGGGCTCCATGAGTGAGGGAAGGGGTTCCATGCGTGAGGGGCGGGGTTCAGGGCTGTGAGGGGTGGGGATCCAGCCAGTGATGGGCAGGGCTCCATGTGGGATGGGCAGGGCTCCATGCAGTGAGGGATAGGGCTCCATAGTTGAGGGGCGGGGCTTCAAATATGAAGGGCAAGGCCCCATGAGTGAAGGCCGGGGGTACCAGGCTTTCAGGGGTGGGGATCCAGTCAGTGAGGGGCGGGGCTCAGGGCAGTGATGGCCGGGGCTCTTTGTGTTAGTGGCAGGGCTCCAGCCAGAGAGGGGCAAGGCTCCATGTGTGAGGGAAAGGGCTCCATGTTTGTGGGGCAGGGCTCCAGCCAGTGATGGGCGGGGATCCATGAGGGATGGGCAGGGCTCCATGCAGTCAGGGGCAAGGCTCCATATTTGAGGGGCGGGGCTCCAATTATGAAGGGCAAGGCCCCATGAGTGAGGCGCGGGGTTCCAGGCTTTCAGGGGTGGGGATCCAGTCAGTGCGGGGCGGGGCACTAGGCAGTCATGGCTGGGGCTCCCTGTGTGAGGGGCAGGGCTTCAGGCAGTGAGGGGCGGTGGATGGAGACAGCATCGGAAATATTGCATTAGGAAAAGTAAAAATGTAAATTTGGTAAATTTAGTGACTGTAAGAAAATGGCCCAGGATTATGTCAGGTGCAGTGCGAAGGACTAAATGATGCCAAAACAAAGCTGACAGTTATTTCAAAAGCAGGGGAAAAAGTCAAGGAGGAAAACACAACTTAGGGGGCAAGATATGAGGGACATGGCATGAATATTTAAAACAAGAAAAAAGAAAAACAAGAAAAAATCGTTCCCAAAGTCAAAGCCTTCAAAATGCAGGCAGGCCATACGCCAGCAAGTGCAGGCACATGCAGCAAAGCTTGCCAAATCTGATCCCCACTGAAGGCCAAAACAGAAAAGAAGGGCCTACAAACAGGCTGGAGCAGAGACACCATCAAAGGAATTGTAATTGGAGGAGAAAAAAGAAAATTTGGGAAATTTAGTGACTGTAAGAAAATGGCCCGGGATAATATCAGGTGCAGTGCGAAGGACCAAAAGATGCAAAAACTAAGCTCACAGATGTTGCAAAAGCAGGGGAAAAAGTCAAGGAGGAAGACACAACTTAGGTGGAAAGATATGAGGACATGGCATGGACACTTCAGAAATCAACCGAAAAATGAAAAAAATCTTTCCCCAAGTCAAAGCCACCAAAAGGCATGGCATGCCATCAAGGGCAGGGAAATGCACCAATGATTCTTCGATTCGTCCCCATTGAAATCACAAGATTTCTTTTCCCTTCCCGAAAGGAAATGAAATTTCCTTTCAGGAAGGGAAAAGGAATCTTGTGAATCCCAAAAGAAAGGCTTGCAAACACTCTGGAAAGGAGATAAGTTCAAATGAAATGCAACTGAAAAAAGCAGAAAATCAGTAATTTTAATGTCTTCAAAAAATAGGCTGTGAGGAAATCAGCTGCATTGCAAAGGACCAAAACATGCAAAAAATAGGCTCACAGATGTTGCAAAAGCAGGGGAAAAAGTCAAGGAGGAAGACACAACTTAGGGGGCAAGATATGAGGGACATGGCATGGACACTTCACCAAAGAACGAAAAAAAAAACTTTTCCAAAGTCAAAGCCATCAAAATGCAGGCAGGCCATACACCAGCAAGTCCAGGCACATGCAGCAAAGCTTGCCAAAATTCATCCCCACTGAAGGCCCAAACAGAAAAGAAGGACCTACAAACACACTGGAACGGAGACTCCATCAAAGGAATTGCAATTGGAGGAGAAAAAAAGGAAATTTGCGAAATCTAGTTACTCTAAGAAAATGGCCCGGGATTCTATGAGGCGCAGTGCGAAGGACCAAAAGATGCCAAAATTAAGCTAAGAGATGTTGCAAAATCAGGGGAAATAGTCAAGGAGGAAGACACAACTTACGGGGCAAGATATGAGGGACATGGCATGAACAGTTAAACAAAAAAAAAAAAACAGGAAAAAATCTTTCCCAAAGTCAAAGCCATCAAAATGCAGGCAGGCCATACGCCAGCAAGTGCAGACACATGCAGCAAAGCTTGCCAAAATTGATCCCCACTGAAGGCCAAAACCGAAAAGAAGGACCTACAAAGGCGGGGCTCCATGTGTGAGGGGCAGGGCTTCAGGCAGTGAGGGGCGGTGCTCTATGTGTGACGGAAGCGGCTCCATGTGTGTGGGGCAGGGCTCCAGCCAGTGATGGGCGGGGCTCCATGTGGGATGGGCAGGGCTCCATGAGTGAGGGAAGGGGTTCCATGCGTGAGGGGCGGGGTTCCGGGCTGTGAGGGGTGGGGATCCAGTCAGTGAGGGGTGGGGCTCTAGGCAGTGATTGCCGAGGCTCCATGTGTTAGGGTTAGGGCTGCAGCCAGAGAGGGGCAGGGCTCCATGTGTGAGGGAAAAGGCTCCATGTGTGTGGGGCAGGGCTCCAGCCAGTGATGGGCGGAGCTCTATGTGGGATGGGCAGGGCTCCATGCAGTGAGGGATAGGGCTCCATAGTTGAGGGGCGGGGCTTCAAATATGAAGGGCAAGGCCCCATGAGTGAAGGCCGGGGTACCAGGCTTTCAGGGGTGGGGATCCAGTCAGTGAGGGGCGGGGCTCAGGGCAGTGATGGCCGGGGCTCTTTGTGTTAGTGGCAGGGCTCCAGCCAGAGAGGGGCAAGGCTCCATGTGTGAGGGAAAGGGCTCCATGTTTGTGGGGCAGGGCTCCAGCCAGTGATGGGCGGGGCTCCATGTGGGATGTGCAGGGCTCCATGCAGTCAGGGGCAAGGCTCCATATTTGAGGGGCGGGGCTCCAATTATGAAGGGCAAGGCCCCATGAGTGAGGCGCGGGGTTCCAGGCTTTCAGGGGTGGGGATCCAGTCAGTGCGGGGCGGGGCACTAGGCAGTCATGGCTGGGGCTCCCTGTGTGAGGGGCAGGGCTTCAGGCAGTGAGGGGCGGTGGATGGAGACAGCATCGGAAATATTGCATTAGGAAAAGTAAAAATGTAAATTTGGTAAATTTAGTGACTGTAAGAAAATGGCCCGGGATTATGTCAGGTGCAGT
>JAKDEW010001150.1:0-49813 GCA_021963965.1 Artemisiospiza belli
TGTTGCAAAAGCAGGGGAAAAAGTCAAGGAGGAAGACACAACTTAGGGGGCAAGATGTGAGGGGACATGGCATGAACACTTGAATTATTAAAAATAAAAAAAGAAAAAATCTTTCCCAAAGTCAAAGCCATCAAAATGCAGGCAGGCCATACGCCACCAAGGGCAGGCACATGCAGCAAAGCTTGCCAAAATTGATCCCCACTGAAGGCCAAAACAGAAAAGAAGGGACCTACAAACACGCTGGAATGGAGACAACATCAAAGGAATTGCAATTGCAGGGGAAAAATGAAAATTTGGGAAATTTAGTGACTCTAAGAAAATGGCCCGGGGTTTTATCAGGTGCAGTGCAAAGGTCCAAAGATGCCAAAACTAAGCTCACAGATGTTGCAAAAGCAGGGGAAAAAGTCAAGGAGGAAGACACAACTTAGGGGGCAAGATATGAGGGACATGGCATGAATACTTAAAATAATAAAAAAAAAAAAAAAGAAAAAATCTTTCCCAAAGTCAAAGCCATCAAAATGCAGGCAGGCCATTCGCCACCAAGGGCAGGCACATGCAGCAAAGCTTGCCAAAACTGATCCCCACTGAAGGCAAAACAGAAAAGAAGGACCTACAAACACGCTGGTAAGGAGTCAACATCAAAGGGATTGCAATTGGAGGAGAAAAAAAGAAAATTTGGGAAATCTAGTGACTCTAAGAAAATGGCCTGCGTTTATATCAGGTGCAGTGCAAAGGACCAAAATGTGCCAAAACTAAGCTCACAGATGTTGCAAAAGCAGGGGAAAAAGTCAAGGAGGAAGACACAACTTAGGGGGCAAGATATGAGGGACATGGCATGAATACTTAAAATAATAAAAAAAAAAAAAATATAGAAAAAAATCTTTCCCAAAGTCAAACCCATCAAAATGCAGGCATGTCATACGCCACCAAGGGCAGGCACATGCAGCAAAGCTTGCCAAAATTGATCCCCACTGATGGCCAAAACAGAAAAGAAGGACCTACAAACACGCTGGAAAGGAGTCAACATCAAAGGATTTGCAATTGGAGGAGACGAAAAGAAAATTTGGGAAATTACTGACTCTAAAAAAATGGCCTGGGTTTTATCAGGTGCAGGGCAAAGGACCAAAAGATGCCAAAACTAAGCTCACAGATGTTGCAAAAGCAGGGGAAAAAGTCAAGGAGGAAGACACAACTTAGGGAGCAAGATGTGAGGTACATGGCATGAATACTTTAAAGAAAAAAAAGGAAAAAAGAAAAAAATATTTCCCAAAGTCAAAGCAATCAAAATGCAGGGCAGGCCATACGCCACCAAGGGCAGGCACATGCAGCAAAGCTTGCCAAAATTGATCCCCACTGAAGGCCAAAACAGAAAAGAAGGACCTAAAAACACGCTGGTAAGGAGTCAACATCAAAGGAATTGCAATTGGAGGAGAAAAAAAGAAATTTTTGGGAAATTTAATGACTCTTAGAAAGTGGCCTGGGGTTTTAGCAGGTGCAGTGCAAAGGACCAAAAGATGCCAAAACTAAGCTCACAGATGTTGCAAAAGCAGGGGAAAAAGTCAAGGAGGAAGACACAACTTAGGGGGCAAGATATGAGGGACATGGCATGAATATTAAAAATAATAATAAAAAAAAAAATATAGAAAAAATCTTTCCCAAAGTCAAAGCCATCAAAATGCAGGCAGGCCATACGCCACCAAGGGCAGGCACATGCAGCAAAGCTTGCCAAAATTGATCCCCACTGAAGGCCAAAACAGAAAAGAAGGACCTACAAACATGCTGGAAAGGAGTCAACATCAACGGAATTGCAATTGGAGGAGAAAAAAAGAAAATTTGGGAAATTTAGGGACTAAAAGAAAATGCCCTGGGTTTATATCAAGTGCAGTGCAAAGGACCAAAAGATGCCAAAACTAAGCTCACAGATGTTGCAAAAGCAGGGGGAAAAGTCAAGGAGGAAGACACAACTTAGGGGGCAAGATATGAGGGACATGGCATGAATAATTACAATAATAAAAAAAAAAACAAGAAAAAATCTTTCCCAAAGTCAAAGCCATCAAAATGCAGGCAGGCCATATGCCACCAAGGGCAGGCACATGCAGCAAAGCTTGCCAAAATTGATCCCCACTGAAGGCCATAACAGAAAAGAAGGACTTGCAAACACGCTGGAAAGGAGTCAAAATCAAAGGAATTGCAATTGGAGGAGAAAAAAAAAATTTTGGAAATTTAGTGACTCTAAGAAAATGGCCTGCGTTTATATCAGGTGCAGTGCAAAGGACCAAAAGATGCCAAAACTAAGCTCACAGATGTTGCAAAAGCAGGGGAAAAAGTCAAGGAGGAAGACACAACTTAGGGGGGCAAGATATGAGGGACATGGCATGAATACTTAAAATAATAAAAAAAAAAACAATATAGAAAAAAATCTTTCCCAAAGTCAAAGCCATCAAAATGCAGGCAGGCCATACGCCACCAAGGGCAGGCACATGCAGCAAAGCTTGCCAAAATTGATCCCCACTGAAGGCCAAAACAGAAAAGAAGGACCTACAAACACGCTCGAAACGAGTCAACATCAAAGGATTTGCAATTGGAGGAGACGAAAACAAAATTTGGGAAATTACTGACTCTAAAAAAATGGCCTGGGTTTTATCAGGTGCAGGGCAAAGGACCAAAAGATGCCAAAACTAAGCTCACAGATGTTGCAAAAGCAGGGGAAAAAGTCAAGGAGGAAGACACAACTTAGGGGGCAAGATATGAGGGACATGGCATGAATACTTAAAATAATAAAAAAAAAACAAAAGAAAAAATCTTTCCCAAAGTCAAAGCCATCAAAATGCAGGCAGGCCATACGCCACCAAGGGCAGGCACATGCAGCAAAGCTTGCCAAAATTGATCCCCACTGAAGGCCAAAACAGAAAAGAAGGACTTACAAACACGCTGGAAATGAGTCAACATCAAAGGAATTGCTATTGGAGGAGAAAAATGAAAATTTGGGAAATTTATTGACTCTTAGAAAGGGGCCCGGGGTTTAAGCATTGCCTTGCAAAGGACCAAAAGGTGCCAAAACTAAGCTCACAGATGTTGCAAAAGCAGGGGAAAAAGTCAAGGAGGAAGACACAACTTAGGGGGCAAGATATGAGGGACATGGCATGAACACTTCAGAAAACAAACAAAAAAAGAAAAAAATCTTTCCCAAAGTCAAAGCCATCAAAAGGCATGGCCTGCCATCAAGTGCAGGGACATGCACCAAAGATTCCTCTATTGGTCCCCATTGAAATCGCAAGATTCCTTTTCCCTTCCCGAAAGGAAATGAAATTTCCTTTGGGGAAGGGAAAAGGAATCTTGCAAATGCCAAAAGAAAGGCTTGCAAGCACTCTGGAAAGGAGATAGGTTCAAATGAAATGCAATTGAAAAAAGCAGAAAATCGGGACTTATCGTCTCTTCAAAAAATAGGCTGTGAGGAAATCAGCTGCATTGCAAAGGACAAAAGGTGGCAGAACTAAGCTCACAGATGTTGCAAATGCAGGGGAAAAAGTCAAGGAGGAAGACACAACTTAGGGAGCAAGATATGAGGGACATGGCATGAATACTTAAAACAAAAAAAAAAAAAAAAAGAAAAAAATTTTCCCAAAGTCAAAGCCATCAAAATGCAGGCAGGCCATACGCCACCAAGGGCAGGCACATGCAGCAAAGCTTGCCAAAATTGATCCCCACTGAAGGCCAAAACAGAAAAGAAGGACCTACAAACACGCTGGAAAGGAGTCAACATCAAAGGAATTGCAATTGGAGGAGAAAAAAAGAAAATTATGGAAATTCAGTGACTCTAAAAAAATGGCCTGGGTTTATGTCAGGTGCATTGCAAAGGACCAAAAGGTGCCAAAACTAAGCTCACAGATGTTGCAGAAGCAGGGGAAAAAGTCAAGGAGGAAGACACAACTTAGGGGGCAAGATATGAGGGACATGGCATGAATACTTAAAACAAAAAAAAAAAAAAAAAGAAAAAATTTTTCCCAAAGTCAAAGCCATCAAAATGCAGGCAGGCCATACGCCACCAAGGGCAGGCACATGCAGCAAAGCTTGCCAAAATTGATCCCCACTGAAGGCCAAAAACAGAAAAGAAGGACCTACAAACACGCTGGAAAGGAGTCAACATCAAAGGAATTGCATTTGGAGGAGAAAAAAAGAAAATTTGGGCAAATTTAATGACTCTAAGAAAATGGCCTGGGGTTTTATCAGGTGCAGTGCAAAGGACCAAAAGGTGCCAAAACTAAGCTCACAGATGTTGCAAAAGCAGGGGAAAAAGTCAAGGAGGAAGACACAACTTAGGGGGCAAGATGTGAGGGACATGGCATGAATACTTAAAACAAAAAAGAAAAAAAAAAAGAAAAAATCTTTCCCAAAGTCAAAGCCATCAAAATGCAGGCAGGCCATACGCCACCAAGGGCAGGCACATGCAGCAAAGCTTGCCAAAATTGATCCCCACTGAAGGCCAAAACAGAAAAGAAGGACCTACAAACACGCTGGAAAGGAGTCAACATCAAAGGAATTGCAATTGGAGGAGAAAAAAAGAAAATTTGGGAAATTAAATGTCTATAAGAAAATGGCCTGGGTTTAAATCAGGTGCAGTGCAAAGGACCAAAAGGTGCCAAAATTAAGCTCACAGATGTTGCAAAAAGCAGGGGAAAAACTCAAGGAGGAAGACACAACTTAGGGGGCAAGATATGAGGGACATGGCATGAACACTTAAAATAATAAAAAAAAAAAAAAGAAAAAATCTTTCCCAAAGTCAAAGCCATCAAAATGCAGGCAGGCCATACGCCACCAAGGGCAGGCACATGCAGCAAAGCTTGCCAAAATTGATCCCCACTGAAGGCCAAAACAGAAAAGAAGGACCTACAAACACGCTGGAATGGAGACAACATCAAAGGAATTGCAATTGCAGGAGAAAAATGGAAAATTTGCGAAATTTAGTGACTCTAAGAAAATGGCCCGTGGTTCTACCAGGTGCAGTGCAAAGGACCAAAAGGTGCCAAAACTAAGCTCACAGAGGTTGCAAAAGCAGGGGAAAAAGTCTAGGAGGAAGACACAACTTAGGGGGCAAGATGTGAGGGACATGGCATGAATGCTTACAATAATAAAAAAAAAAATAGAAAAAATCTTTCCCAAAGTCAAAGCCATCAAAATGCAGGCAGGCCATACCGCACCAAGGGCAGGCACATGCAGCAAAGCTTGCCAAAATTGATCCCCACTGAAGGCCAAAACAGAAAAGAAGGACCTACAAACACGCTGGAATGGAGACAACATCAAAGGAATTGCAATTGGAGGAGAAAAAAAGAAAATTTGGGAAATTTAGTGACTCTTAGAAAATGGCCTGGCAGTATATCATGTGCAGTGCAAAGGACCAAAGATGCCAAAACTAAGCTCACAGATGTTGCAAAAGCAGGGGAAAAAGTAGAGGGGGAAGACAGAACTTAGGGGGCAAGATATGAGGGACATGGCATGAACCCTTCAGAAAACAACCAAAAAAAGAAAAAAATCTTTCCCAAAGTCAAAGCCATCAAAAGGCATGGCCTGCCATCAAGTGCAGGGACATGCACCAAAGATTCCTCTATTGGTCCCCATTGAAATCGCAAGATTCCTTTTCCCTTCCCGAAAGGAAATAAAATTTCCTTTCGGGAAGGGAAAAGGAATCTTGCGAATCCCAAAAGAAAGGCCTACAAACACTCTGGAAAGGAGATAGGATCAAATGGAATGCAATTGAAAAAAGCAGAAAATCGGGAATTTTAGTCTCTTAAAAAATAGGCTGTGAGGAAATCAGCTGCATTGCAAAGGACCAAAAGGTGCCAAAACTAAGGTCACAGATGTTGCAAAAGCAGGGGAAAAAGTCTAGGAGATAGACACAACTTAGGGGGCAAGATGTGAGGGACATGGCATGAATACTTAAAATAAAAAAGAAAAAAAAAAAGAAAAAATCTTCCCAAAGTCAAAGCATCAAAATGCAGGCAGGCCATACGCCCACCAAGGGCAGGCACAAGCAGCAAAGCTTGCCAAAATTGATCCCCACTGAAGGCCAAAACAGAAAAGAAGGACCTACAAACACGCTGGAATGGAGAAAACATCAAAGGAATTGAAATTGGAGGAGAAAAAAAGAAAATTTGGGAAATTTAGTGACTCTAAGAAAATGGCCTGGCAGTATATCATGTGCAGTGCAAAGGACCAAAGATGCCAAAACTGAGCTCACAGATGTTGCAAAAGCAGGGGAAAAAGTCAAGGAGGAAGACAGAACTTAAGGGGCAAGATATGAGGGACATGGCATGAACACTTCAGAAAACAATCAAAAAAAGAAAAAAATCTTTCCCAAAGTCAAAGCCATCAAAAGGCATGGCCTGCCATCAAGAGCAGGGGACATGCACCAAAGATTCCTCCATTGGTCCCCACTGAAATCGCAAGATTCCTTTTCCCTTCCCGAAAGGAAATTTCATTTCCTTTCGGGGAGGGAAAAGGAATCTTGCGAATCCCAAAAGAAAGGCTTACAAACACTCTGGAAAGGAGATAGGTTCAAATGAAATGCAATTGAAAAAAGCAGAAAATCGGGGAATTTTAGTCTCTTAAAAAATAGGCTGTAAGGAAATCAGCTGCACTGCAAAGGATCAAAAGGTGCCAAAACTAAGATCACAGATGATGCAAAAGCAGGGGAAAAAGTGAAGGAGGAAGACACAACTTAGGGGGTAAGATGTGGGGGACATGGCATGAATACTTAAAATAAAAAAGAAAAAAAAAAGAAAAAATCTTTCCCAAAGTCAAAGCCATCAAAATGCAGGCAGGACATACGCCACCAAGCGCAGGCACATGCAGCAAAGCTTGCCAAAATTGATCCCCACTGAAGGCCAAAACAGAAAAGAAGGACCTACAAACACGCTGGAAAGGAGTCAACATCAAAGGAATTGCAACTGGAGGAGAAAAAAAGAAAATTTTGGAAATTAAATGTCTATAAGAAAATGGCCTGGCAGTATATCATGTGCAGTGCAAAGGACCAAAAGGTGCCAAAACTAAGCTCACAGATGTTGCAAAAGCAGGGGAAAAAGTCAAGGAGGAAGACACAACTTAGGGGGCTAGATGTGAGGGACATGGCATGAACACTTAAAATAATAAAAAAAAAAAAAACAAAAAATCTTTCCCAAAGTCAAAGCCATCAAAAATGCAGGCAGGCCATACGCCACCAAGGGCAGGCACATGCAGCAAAGCTTGCCAAAATTGATCCCCACTGAAGGCCAAAACAGAAAAGAAGGACCTACAAACACGCTGGAATGGAGACAACATCAAAGAATTGCATTTGCAGGAGAAAAATGAAAATTTGGGAAATTTACTGACTCTAAGAAAATGGCCCGTGGTTTTATCAGGTGCAGTGCAAAGGACCAAAAGATGCCAAAATTAAGCTCACAGATGTTGCAAAAAGCAGGGGAAAAAGTCAAGGAGGAAGACAGAACTTAGGGGGCAAGATATGAGGGACATGGCATGAATACTTAAAATAATAAAAAAAAAAAAAAAGAAAAAATCTTTCCCAAAGTCAAAGCCATCAAAATGCAGGCAGGCCATACGCCACCAAGGGCAGGCACATGCAGCAAAGCTTGCCAAAATTGATCCCCACTGAAGGCCAAAACAGAAAAGAAGGACCTACAAACACGCTGGAAAGGAGTCAACATCAAAGGAATTGCAATTGGAGGAGAAAAAAAGAAAATTTGGGAAATTTAATGTCTCTAAGTAAATGGCCTGGGTTTATATCAGGTGCAGTGCAAAGGACCAAAAGATGCCAAAACTAAGCTCACAGATGTTGCAAAAGCAGGGGAAAAAGTCAAGGAGGAAGACACAACTTAGGGGGCAAGATGTGAGGGACATGGCATGAACACTTAAAATAATAAAAAAAAAAAAAGAAAAATCTTTCCCAAAGTCAAAGCCATCAAAATGCAGGCAGGCCATACGCCACCAAGGGCAGGCACATGCAGCAAAGCTTGCCAAAATTGATCCCCACTGAAGGCCAAAACAGAAAAGAAGGACCTACAAACACGCTGGAATGGAGACAACATCAAAGGAATTGCAATTGCAGGGGAAAAATGAAAATTTGGGAAATTTAGTGACTCTAAGAAAATGCCCGGTGTTTTATCATGTGCAGTGCAAAGGTCCAAAGATGCCAAAACTAAGCTCACAGATGTTGCAAAAGCAGGGGAAAAAGTCAAGGAGGAAGACACAACTTAGGGGGCAAGATATGAGGGACATGGCAGGAATACTTAAAATAATAAAAAAAAAAAAAAGAAAAAATCTTTCCAAAAGTCAAAGTCATCAAAATGCAGGCATGTCATACGCAACCAAGGGCAGGCACATGCAGCAAAGCTTGCCAAAATTGATCCCCACTGAAGGCCAAAACATAAAAGAAGGACTTGCAAACACGCTGGAATGGAGACAACATCAAAGGAATTGCAATTGGAGGAGAAAAAAAGAAAATTTAGGAAATTTAATGACTCTTAGAAAGTGGCCTGGGGTATTAGCAGGTGCAGTGCAAAGGACCAAAGGTGCCAAAACTAAGCTCACAGATATTGCAAAAGAAGGGGAAAAAGTGAAGGAGGAAGACACAACATAGGGAGCAAGATATGAGGGACATGGCATGAATATTTAACAACAAAAAAAAAAAAAAAAAAAAGAAAAAAATCTTTCCCAAAGTCAAAGCCATAAAAATGCAGGCAGGCCATACGCCACCAAGGGCAGGCACATGCAGCGAAGCTTGCCAAAATTGATCCCCACTGAAGGCCAAAACAGAAAAGAAGGACCTACGAACACGCTGGAATGGAGGCAACATCAAAGGAATTGCAATTGCAGGAGAAAAAAGAAAATTTGGGAAATTTAGTGACTCTAAGAAAATGGCCCGGGGTTTTATCAGGTGCAGTGCAAAGGACAAAAATGTGCCAAATCTAAGCTCACAGATGTTGCAAAAGCAGGGGAAAAAGTCAAGGAGGAAGACACAACTTAGGGGGCAAGATGTGAGGGACATGGCATGAATAATTACAATAATAAAAAAAAAGAAAAGAAAAAATCTTTCCCAAAGTCAAAGCCATCAAAATGCAGGCAGGCCATACGCCACCAAGGGCAGGCACATGCACCAAATCTTGTCAAAATTGATCCCCACTTAAGGCCAAAACAGAAAAGAAGGACCTACAAACACGCTGGAAAGGAGTCAACATCAAAGGAATTGCAATTGGAGGAGAAAAATAGAAACTTTGGGAAATTGAGTGACTCTAAAAAAATGGCCTGGCAGTATATCATGTGCCGTGCAAAGGACCAAAGATGCCAAAACTAAGCTCACAGGTGTTGCAAAAGCAGGGGAAAAAGACAAGGAGGAAGACACAACTTAGGGGTCAAGATGTGAGGGACATGGCATGAATACTTAAAACAAAAAAGAAAAAAAAAAGAAAAAATCTTTCCCAAAGTCAAAGCCATCAAAATGCAGGCAGGCCATACGCCACCAAGGGCAGGCACATGCAGCAAAGCTTGCCAAAATTGATCCACACTGAAGGCCAAAAGAGAAAAGAAGGACCTATAAACACGCAGGAAAGGAGTCAACATCGAAGGAATTGCAATTGGAGGAGAAAAAAAAAAATTTGGGAAATTTAGTGACTCTAAGAAAATGGCCTGCGTTTATAGCAGGTGCAGTGCAAAGGACCAAAGATGCCAAAACTAAGCTCACAGGTGTTGTAAAAGCAGGGGAAAAAGTCAAGGAGGAAGACACAACTTAGGGGGCAAGATATGAGGGACATGGCATGAATATTAAAATAATAAAAAAAAAAAAAAGAATAAATCTTTCCAAAAGTCAAAGCCATCAAAATTCAGGCATGTCATACGCAACCAAGGGCAGGCACATGCAGCAAAGCTTGCCAAAATTGATCCCCACTGAAGGCCAAAACTTAAAAGAAGGACTTGCAAACACGCTGGAATGGAGACAACTTCAAAGGAATTGCAATTGGAGGAAAAAAATAGAAAATTTGGGAAATTTAGTGACTCTAAGAAAATGGCCTGGCAGTATATCATACGCAGTGCAAAGGACCAAAGATGCCAAAACTAAGCTCACAGATGTTGCAAAAGCAGGGGAAAAAGTCAAGGAGGAAGACACAACTTAGGGGGCAAGATGTGAGGGACATGGCATGAACACTTAAAATAATAAAAAAAAAAAATAGAAAAAATCTTTCCCAAAGTCAAAGCCATCAAAATGCAGGCAGGCCATACGCCACCAAGGGCAGGCACATGCACCAAAGCTTGTCAAAATTGATCCCCACTGAAGGCCAAAAGAGAAAAAAGGACCTATAAACACGCAGGAAAGGAGTCAACATCGAAGGAATTGCAATTGGAGGAGAAAAAAAAAAATTTGGGAAATTTAGTGACTCTAAGAAAATGGCCTGCGTTTATAGCAGGTGCAGTGCAAAGGACCAAAAGATGCCGAAACTAAGCCCACAGATGTTGCAAAAGCAGGGGAAAAAGTCAAGGAGGAAGACACAACTTAGGGGGCAAGATGTGAGGGACATGGCATGAACACTTAAAATAATATAAAAAAAAAAAAAAGAAAAAATCTTTCCAAAAGTCAAAGCCATCAAAATGCAGGCATGTCATACGCAAATAAGGGCAGGCACATGCAGCAAAGCTTGCCAAAATTGATCCCCACTGAAGGCCAAAACAGAAAAGAACGACTTGCAAACATGCTGGAATGGAGACAACATCAAAGGAATTGCAATTGGAGGAGAAAAAAAGAAAATTTAGGAAATTTAATGACTCTTAGAAAGTGGCCTGGTGTATTAGCAGGTGCAGTGCAAAGGACCAAAAGGTGCCAAAACTAAGCTCACAGATATTGCAAAAGAAGGGGAAAAAGTGAAGGAGGAAGACACAACGTAGGGAGCAAGATATGAGGGACATGGCATGAATACTTAAACAAAAAAAAAAAAAAAAAAAAGAAAAAAATCTTTCCCAAAGTCAAAGCCATCAAAATGCAGGCAGGCCATACGCCACCAAGGGCAGGCACATGCAGCAAAGCTTGCCAAAATTGATCCCCACTGAAGGCCAAAACTTAAAAGAAGGACCTACAAACACGCTGGAATGGAGAACCATCAAAGGAATTGCAATTGCAGGAGAAAAAAAAAAATTTGGGAACTTTAGTGACTCTAAGAAAATGGCCCGGGGTTTTATCAGGTGCAGTGCAAAGGACAAAAAGGTGCCAAAACTAAGCTCACAGATGTTGCAAAAGCAGGGGAAAAAGTCTAGGAGGAAGACACAACTTAGGGGGCACGATGTGAGGGACATGGCATGAATAATTACAATAATAAAAAAAAAAAGAAGAAAAAAATCCTTCCCAAAGTCAAAGCCATACAAATGCAGGCAGGCCATACGCCAGCAAGGGCAGGCACATGCAGCAAAGCTTGTCAAAATTGAACCCCACTGAAGGCCAAAACAGAAAAGAAGGACCTACAAACACGCTGGAAAGGAGTCAACATCAAATGAATTGCAATTGGAGGAGAAAAAAGAAAATTTTGGAAATTTAGTGACTCTAAGAAAATGGCCTGGCAGTATATCATGTGCAGTGCAAAGGACCAAAAGGTGCCAAAACTAAGCTCACAGATGTTGCAAAAGCAGGGGAAAAAGTCAGGGAGGAAGACACAACTTAGGGGGCAAGATATGAGGGACATGGCATGAATACTTAAAATAATAAAAAAAAAAAAAGAAAAAATCTTTCCCAAAGTCAAAGCCATCAAAATGCAGGCAGGCCATACGCCACCAAGGGCAGGCACATGCAGCAAAGCTTGCCAAAATTGATCCCCACAGAAGTTCAAAACAGAAAAGAAGGACCTACAAACACGCTGGAATGTAGACAACATCAAAGGAATTGCAATTGGAGGAGAAAAAAAGAAAATTTGGGAAATTTAGTGACTCTTAGAAAGTGGCCTGGGGTTTTATCAGGTGCATTGCAAAGGACCAGAAGGTGCCAAAACTAAGCTCACAGATGTTGCAAAAGCAGGGGGAAAAAGTCAAGGAGGAAGACACAACTTAGGGGGCAAGATATGAGGGACATGGCATGAACACTTCAGAAAACAACCAAAAAAAGAAAAAAATCTTTCCCAAAGTCAAAGCCTTTAAAAGGCATGGCCTGCCATCAAGTGCAGGGACATGCACCAAAGATTCCTCTATTGGTCCCCATTGAAATCGCAAGATTCCTTTTCCCTTCCCGAAAGGAAATGAAATTTCCTTTCGGGAAGGGAAAAGGAATCTTGCGAATCCCAAAAGAAAGGCTTACAAACACTCTGGAAAGGAGATAGGATCAAATGAATTGCAATTGAAAAAAGCAGAAAATCGGGAATTTTAGTCTCTTCAAAAAATAGGCTGTGAGGAAATCAGCTGCATTGCAAAGGCCCAAAAGGTGCCAAAACTAAGCTCACAGATGTTGCAAAAGCAGGGGAAAAAGTCAAGGACGAAGACACAACTTAGGGGGCAAGATATGAGGGACATGGCATGAATACTTACAATAATAAAAAACAAAAGAAGAAAAAATTTTTCCCAAGTCAAAGCCATCAAAATGCAGGCAGGCCATACGCCACCAAGGGCAGGCACATGCAGCAAAGCTTGTCAAAATTGATCCCCACTGAAGGCCAAAACAGAAAAGAAGGACCTACAAACACGCTGGAAAGGAGTCAACATCAAAGGAATTGCAATTGGAAGAGAAAAAGTGAATTTTGGAAATTTAGTGATTCTAAGTTAACGGCCTGGGTTTATATCAGGTGCAGTGCAAAGGACAAAAAGGTGCCAAATCTAAGCTCACAGATGTTGCAAAAGCAGGGGAAAAAGTCAAGGAGGAAGACACAACTTAGGGGGCAAGATGTGAGGGACATGGCATGAATACTTAAAATAATAAAAAAAAAAAAAGAAAAAATCTTTCCCAAAGTCAAAGTCATCAAAATGCAGGCAGGCCATACGCCACCAAGGGCAGGCACATGCAGCAAAGCTTGCCAAAATTGATCCCCACTGAAGGCCAAAACAGAAAAGAAGGACCTACAAACACGCTGGAATGGAGACAACATCAAAGGAATTGCAATTGCAGGAGAAAAATGAAAATTTGGGAAATTTAGTGACTCTAAGAAAATGGCCTGGCAGTATATCATGTGCAGTGCAAAGGACCAAAGATGCCAAAACTAAGCTCACAGATGTTGCAAAAGCAGGGGAAAAAGTCAAGGAGGAAGACAGAACTTAGTGGGCAAGATATGAGGGACATGGCATGAACACTTCAGAAAACAACCAAAAAAAGAAAAAAATCTTTCCCAAAGTCAAAGCCATCAAAAGGCATGGCCTGCCATCAAGTGCAGGGACATGCACCAAAGATTCCTCTATTGGTCCCCATTGAAATCGCAAGATTCCTTTTCCCTTCCCAAAAGGAAAGGAAATTTCCTTTCAGGAAGGGAAAAGGAATCTTGTGAATCCCAAAAGAAAGGCTTACAAACACTCTGGAAAGGAGATAGGATCAAATGAAATGCAATTGAAAAAAGCAGAAAATCGGGAATTTTAGTCTCTTCAAAAAATAGGCTGTGAGGAAATCAGCTGCATTGCAAAGGACCAAAAGGTGCCAAAACTAAGCTCACAGATGTTGCAAAAGCAGGGGAAAAAGTCAAGGAGCAAGACACAACTTAGGGGGCAAGATGTGAGGGACATGGCATGAACATTTAAAATAATAAAAAAAAAAAAAAGAAAAAATCTTTCCCAAAGTCAAAGCCATCAAAATGCAGGCAGGCCATACACCACCAAGGGCAGGCACATGAAGCAAGGCTTGCCAAAATTGATCCCCACTGAAGGCCAAAACAGAAAAGAAGGACCTACAAACACGCTGGAATTGAGAACCATCAAAGGAATTGCAATTGCAGGAGAAAAAAGAAAATTTGGGAAATTTAGTGACTCTAAGAAAATGGCCCGGGGTTTTATCAGGTGCAGTGCAAAGGACAAAAAGGTGCCAAAACTAAGCTCACAGATGTTGCAAAAGCAGGGGAAAAAGTCAAGGAGGAAGACACAACTTAGGGGGCAAGATGTGAGGGACATGGCATGAATACTTACAATAATAAAAAAAAAAAGGAGAAAAAATCTTTCCCAAAGTCAAAGCCATCAAAATGCAGGCAGGCCATACGCCACCAAGGGCAGGCACATGCAGCAAAGCTTGTCAAAATTGATCCCCACTGAAGGCCAAAACAGAAAAGAAGGACCTACAAACACGCTGGAAAGGAGTCAACATCAAAGGAATTGCGATTGGAGGAGAAAAAAGAAAATTTTGGAAATTTAGTGACTCTGAGGAAATGGCCTGGGTTTATATCAGGTGCAGTGCAAAGGACCAAAAGGTGCCAAAACTAAGCTCACAGATGTTGCAAAAGCAGGGGAAAAAGTCAAGGAGGAAGACACAACTTAGGGGGCATGATATGAGGGACATGGCATGAATACTTAAAATATTAAAAAAAAAAAAAAGAAAAAATCTTTCCCAAAGTCAAAGCCATCAAAATGCAGGCAGGCCATACGCCACCAAGGGCAGGCACATGCAGCAAAGCTTGCCAAAATTGATCCCCACTGAATGCCAAAACAGAAAAGAAGGACCTACACACACGCTGGAAAGGAGTCAACATCAAAGGAATTGCAACTGGAGGAGAAAAAAAGAAAATTTGGGAAATTTAATGACTCTAGGAAAATATCCTGGCAGTATATCTTTTGCAGTGCAAAGGAGCAAAAGATGCCAAAACTAAGCTCACAGATGTTGCAAAAGCAGGGGAAAATGTCAAGGAGGAAGACAGAACTTAGGGGGCAAGATATGAGGGACACGGCATGAACACTTCAGAAAACAACCAAAAAAAGAAAAAAATCTTTCCCAAAGTCAAAGCCTTTAAAAGGCATGGCCTGCCATCAAGTGCAGGGACATGCACCAAAGATTCCTCTATTTGTCCCCATTGAAATCGCAATATTCCCTTTCCCTTCCCGAAAGGAAATGAAATTTCCTTTCGGGAAGGGAAAAGGAATCTTGCGAATCCTAAAAGAAAGGCTTACAAACACTCTGGAAAGGAGATAGGATCAAATGAAATGCAATTGAAAAAAGCAGAAAATTGGGAATTTTAGTCTCTTAAAAAATAGGCTGTGAGGAAATCAGCTGCATTGCAAAGGACCAAAAGGTGGCAAAACTAAGCTCACAGATGTTGCAAAAGCAGGGGAAAAAGTCAAGGAGGAAGACACAACTTAGGGGGCAAGATGTGAGGGACATGGCATGAATACTTAAAATAATAAAAAAAAAAAAAGAAAAAATCTTTCCCAAAGTCAAAGCCATCAAAGTGCAGGCAGGCCATACGCCAGCAAGGGCAGGCACATGCAGCAAAGCTTGCCAAAATTGATCCCCACTGAAGGCCAAAACAGAAAAGAAGGACCTACAAACACGCTGGAATGGAGACAACATCAAAGGAATTGCAATTGGAGGAGAAAAAAAGAAAATTTGGGAAATTTAGTGACTCTTAGAAAGTGGCCTGGGGTTCTATCAGGTGCATTGCAAAGGACCAGAAGGTGCCAAAACTAAGCTCACAGATGTTGCAAAAGCAGGGGAAAAAGTCAAGGAGGAAGACACAACTTAGGGGACAAGATATGAGGGACATGGCATGAACACTTCAGAAAACAACCAAAAAAAGAAAAAAATCTTTCCCAAAGTCAAAGCCATCAAAAGGCATGGCCTGCCATCAAGTGCAGGGACATGCACCAAAGATTCCTCTATTGGTCCCCATTGAAATCGCAAGATTCCTTTTCCCTTCCCGAAAGGAAATGAAATTTCCTTTCGGGAAGGGAAAAGGAATCTTGCGAATCCCAAAAGAAAGGCTTACAAACACTCTGGAAAGGAGATAGGATCAAATGAATTGCAATTTAAAAAAGCAGAAAATCGGGAATTTTAGTCTCTTCAAAAAATAGGCTGTGAGGAAATCAGCTGCATTGCAAAGGCCCAAAAGGTGCCAAAACTAAGCTCACAGATGTTGCAAAAGCAGGGGAAAAAGTCAAGGACGAAGACACAACTTAGGGGGCAAGATATGAGGGACATGGCATGAATACTTACAATAATAAAAAACAAAAGAAGAAAAAATTTTTCCCAAATTCAAAGCCATCAAAATGCAGGCAGGCCATACGCCACCAAGGGCAGGCACATGCAGCAAAGCTTGTCAAAATTGATCCCCACTGAAGGCCAAAACAGAAAAGAAGGACCTACAAACACGCTGGAAAGGAGTCAACATCAAAGGAATTGCAATTGGAAGAGAAAAAGTGAATTTTGGAAATTTAGTGACTCTAAGAAAACGGCCTGGGTTTATATCAGGTGCAGTGCAAACGACCAAAAGGTGCCAAAACTAAGCTCACAGATGTTGCAAAAGCAGGGGAAAAAGTCAAGGAGGAAGACACAACTTAGGGGGCAAGATGTGAGGGACATGGCATGAATACTTAAAACAATAAAAAAAAAAAAAGAAAAAATCTTTCCCAAAGTCAAAGTCATCAAAATGCAGGCAGGCCATACGCCACCAAGGGCAGGCACATGCAGCAAAGCTTGCCAAAATTGATCCCCACTGAAGGCCAAAACAGAAAAGAAGGACCTACAAACACGCTGGAATGGAGACAACATCAAAGGAATTGCAATTGCAGGAGAAAAATGAAAATTTGGGAAATTTAGTGACTCTAAGAAAATGGCCTGGCAGTATATCATGTGCAGTGCAAAGGACCAAAGATGCCAAAACTAAGCTCACAGATGTTGCAAAAGCAGGGGAAAAAGTCAAGGAGGAAGACAGAACTTAGTGGGCAAGATATGAGGGACATGGCATGAACACTTCAGAAAACAACCAAAAAAAGAAAAAAATCTTTCCCAAAGTCAAAGCCATCAAAAGGCATGGCCTGCCATCAAGTGCAGGGACATGCACCAAAGATTCCTCTGTTGGTCCCCATTGAAATCGCAAGATTCCTTTTCCCTTCCCAAAAGGAAATGAAATTTCCTTTCAGGAAGGGAAAAGGAATCTTGTGAATCCCAAAAGAAAGGCTTACAAACACTCTGGAAAGGAGATAGGATCAAATGAAATGCAATTGAAAAAAGCAGAAAATCGGGAATTTTAGTCTCTTCAAAAAATAGGCTGTGAGGAAATCAGCTGCATTGCAAAGGACCAAAAGGTGCCAAAACTAAGCTCACAGATGTTGCAAAAGCAGGGGAAAAAGTCAAGGAGCAAGACACAACTTAGGGGGCAAGATGTGAGGGACATGGCATGAACATTTAAAATAATAAAAAAAAAAAAAGAAAAAATCTTTCCCAAAGTCAAAGCCATCAAAATGCAGGCAGGCCATACGCCACCAAGGGCAGGCACATGAAGCAAGGCTTGCCTAAATTGATCCCCACTGAAGGCCAAAACAGAAAAGAAGGACCTACAAACACGCTGGAATTGAGAACCATCAAAGGAATTGCAAATGCAGGAGAAAAAAGAAAATTTGGGAAATTTAGTGACTCTAAGAAAATGGCCCGGGGTTTTATCAGGTGCAGTGCAAAGGACAAAAAGGTGCCAAAACTAAGCTCACAGAGGTTGCAAAAGCAGGGGAAAAAGTCTAGGAGGAAGACACAACTTAGGGGGCAAGATGTGAGGGACATGGCATGAATACTTACAATAATAAAAAAAAAAAGAAGAAAAAATCTTTCCCAAAGTCAAAACCATCAAAATGCAGGCAGGCCATACGCCACCAAGGGCAGGCACATGCAGCAAAGCTTGTCAAAATTGATCCCCACTGAAGGCCAAAACAGAAAAGAAGGACCTACAAACACGCTGGAAAGGAGTCAACATCAAAGGAATTGCGATTGGAGGAGAAAAAAGAAAATTTTGGAAATTTAGTGACTCTAAGGAAATGGCCTGGGTTTATATCAGGTGCAGTGCAAAGGACCAAAAGGTGCCAAAACTAAGCTCACAGATGTTGCAAAAGCAGGGGAAAAAGTCAAGGAGGAAGACACAACTTAGGGGGCATGATATGAGGGACATGGCATGAATACTTAAAATATTAAAAAAAAAAAAAAAAAAAATCTTTCCCAAAGTCAAAGCCATCAAAATGCAGGCAGGCCATACGCCAGCAAGGGCAGGCACATGCAGCAAAGCTTGCCAAAATTGATCCCCACTGAATGCCAAAACAGAAAAGAAGGACCTACACACACGCTGGAAAGGAGTCAACATCAGAGGAATTGCAACTGGAGGAGAAAAAAAGAAAATTTGGGAAATTTAATGACTCTAGGAAAATATCCTGGCAGTATATCATTTGCAGTGCAAAGGAGCAAAAGATGCCAAAACTAAGCTCACAGATGTTGCAAAAGCAGGGGAAAATGTCAAGGAGGAAGACAGAACTTAGGGGGCAAGATATGAGGGACACGGCATGAACACTTCAGAAAACAACCAAAAAAAGAAAAAAATCTTTCCCAAAGTCAAAGCCTTTAAAAGGCATGGCCTGCCATCAAGTGCAGGGACATGCACCAAAGATTCCTCTATTTGTCCCCATTGAAATCGCAATATTCCCTTTCCTTCCCGAAAGGAAATGAAATTTCCTTTCGGGAAGGGAAAAGGAATCTTGCGAATCCTAAAAGAAAGGCTTACAAACACTCTGGAAAGGAGATAGGATCAAATGAAATGCAATTGAAAAAAGCAGAAAATCGGGAATTTTAGTCTCTTAAAAAATAGGCTGTGAGGAAATCAGCTGCATTGCAAAGGACCAAAAGGTGGCAAAACTAAGCTCACAGATGTTGCAAAAGCAGGGGAAAAAGTCAAGGAGGAAGACACAACTTAGGGGGCAAGATGTGAGGGACATGGCATGAATACTTACAATAATAAAAAAAAAAAAAGAAAAAATCTTTCCCAAACTCAAAGCCATCAAAATGCAGGCAGGCCATACGCCACCAAGGGCAGGCACATGCAGCAAAGCTTGCCAAAATTGATCCCCACTGAAGGCCAAAACAGAAAAGAAGGACCTACAAACACGCTGGAATGGAGACAACATCAAAGGAATTGCAATTGGAGGAGAAAAAAAGAAAATTTGGGAAATTTAGTGACTCTAAGAAAATGGCCTGGCAGTATATCATGTGCAGTGCAAAGGACCAAAGATGCCAAAACTAAGCTCACAGATGTTGCAAAAGCAGGGGAAAAAGTCAAGGAGGAAGACAGAACTTAGGGGGCAAGATATGAGGGACATGGCATGAAAACTTCAGAAAACAACCAAATAAAGGAAAAAATCTTTCCCAAAGTCAAAGCCATCAAAAGGCATGGCCTGCCATGAAGTGCAGGGACATGCAACAAAGATTCCTCAATTGGTCCCCATTGAAATCGCAAGATTCCTTTTCCCTTCCCAAAAGGAAATGAAATTTCCTTTCCGGAGGGAAAAGAAATCTTGCGAATCCCAAAAGAAAGGCTTACAAACACTCTGGAAAGGAGATAGGATCAAATGAAATGCAATTGGAAAAAGCAGAAAATCGGGAATTTTAGTCTCTTCAAAAAATAGGCTGTGAGGAAATCAGCTGCATTGCAAAGGACCAAAAGGTGCCAAAACTAAGCTCACAGATGTTGCAAAAGCAGGGGAAAAAGTCAAGGAGGAAGACACAACTTAGGGGGCAAGATATGAGGGACATGGCATGAATATTTAAAACAAAAAAGAAAAAAAGAAGAAAAAATCTTTCCCAAAGTCAAAGCCCTCAAAGTGCAGGCAGGCCATACGCCAGCAAGGGCAGGCACATGCAGCAAAGCTTGCCAAAATTGATCCCCACTGAATGCCAAAACAGAAAAGAAGGACTTACAAACACGCAGGAATCGAGACAACATCAAAGGATTTGCAATTGGAGGAGATGAAAAGAAAATTTAGGAAATTTAATGACTCTTAGAAACTGGCCTTGTGTATTAGCAGGTGCAGCGCAAAGGACCAAAAGGTGCCAAAACTAAGCTCACAGATGTTGCAAAAGCAGGGGAAAAAGTCAAGGAGGAAGACACAACTTAGGGGGCAAGATATGAGGGACATGGCATGAATACTTAAACAAAAAAAAAAAAAAAAAAAAGAAGAAAAAATCTTTCCCAAAGTCAAAGCCATCAAAATGCAGGCAGGCCATACGCCACCAAGGCACATGCAGCAAAGCTTGCCAAAATTGATCCCCACTGAAGGCCAAAACAGAAAAGAAGGACCTACAAACACGCTCGAAAGGAGTCAACATCAAAGGAATTGAAATTGGAGGAGAAAAAAAGAAAATTTGGGAAATTTAGTGACTCTAAGAAAATGGTCTGGGATTTTATCAGGTGCATTGCAAAGGACCAAAAGGCGCCAAAACTAAGCTCACAAATGTTGCAAAAGCAGGGGAAAAAGTCAAGGAGGAAGACACAACTTAGGGAGCAAGATATGAGGGACATGGCATGAACACTTCAGAAAACAACCAAAAAAAGAAAAAAATCTTTCCCAAAGTCAAAGCCATCAAAAGGCATGGCCTGCCATCAAGTGCAGGGACATGCACCAAAGATTCCTCTATTGGTCCCCATTGAAATCGCAAGATTCCTTTTCCCTTCCCGAAAGGAAATGAAATTTCCTTTCGGGAAGGGAAAAGGAATCTTGCGAATCCCAAAAGAAAGGCTTACAAACACTCTGGAAAGGAGATAGGATCAAATGAAATGCAATTGAAAAAAGCAGAAAATCGGGAATTTTAGTCTCTTCAAAAAATAGGCTGTGAGGACATCAGCTGCATTGCAAAGGACCAAAAGGTGGCAAAACTAAGCTCGCAGATGTTGCAAAAGCAGGGCAAAAAGTCAAGGAGCAAGACACAACTTAGGGGGCAAGATGTGAGGGACATGGCATGAATACTTACAATAATAAAAAAAAAAAAAGAAAAAATCTTTCCCAAACTCAAAGCCATCAAAATGCAGGCAGGCCATACGCCACCAAGGGCAGGCACATGCAGCAAAGCTTGCCAAAATTGATCCCCACTGAAGGCCAAAACAGAAAAGAAGGACCTACAAACACGCTGGAATGGAGACAACATCAAAGGAATTGCAATTGGAGGAGAAAAAAAGAAAATTTGGGAAATTTAGTGACTCTAAGAAAATGGCCTGGCAGTATATCATGTGCAGTGCAAAGGACCAAAGATGCCAAAACTAAGCTCACAGATGTTGCAAAAGCAGGGGAAAAAGTCAAGGAGGAAGACAGAACTTAGGGGGCAAGATATGAGGGACATGGCATGAAAACTTCAGAAAACAACCAAATAAAGGAAAAAATCTTTCCCAAAGTCAAAGCCATCAAAAGGCATGGCCTGCCATGAAGTGCAGGGACATGCAACAGATTCCTCAATTGGTCCCCATTGAAATCGCAAGATTCCTTTTCCCTTCCCGAAAGGAAAAGAAATTTCCTTTCCGGAGGGAAAAGAAATCTTGCGAATCCCAAAAGAAAGGTTACAAACACTCTGGAAAGGAGATAGGATCAAATGAAATGCAATTGGAAAAAGCAGAAAATCGGGAATTTTAGTCTCTTCAAAAAATAGGCTGTGAGGAAATCAGCTGCATTGCAAAGGACCAAAAGGTGCCAAAACTAAGCTCACAGATGTTGCAAAAGCAGGGGAAAAAGTCAAGGAGGAAGACACAACTTAGGGGGCAAGATATGAGGGACATGGCATGAATATTTAAAACAAAAAAGAAAAAAAGAAGAAAAAATCTTTCCCAAAGTCAAAGCCCTCAAAGTGCAGGCAGGCCATACGCCAGCAAGGGCAGGCACATGCAGCAAAGCTTGCCAAAATTGATCCCCACTGAATGCCAAAACAGAAAAGAAGGACTTACAAACACGCAGGAATCGAGACAACATCAAAGGATTTGCAATTGGAGGAGATGAAAAGAAAATTTAGGAAATTTAATGACTCTTAGAAACTGGCCTTGTGTATTAGCAGGTGCAGCGCAAAGGACCAAAAGGTGCCAAAACTAAGCTCACAGATGTTGCAAAAGCAGGGGAAAAAGTCAAGGAGGAAGACACAACTTAGGGGGCAAGATATGAGGGACATGGCATGAATACTTAAACAAAAAAAAAAAAAAAAAAATGAAGAAAAAATCTTTCCCAAAGTCAAAGCCATCAAAATGCAGGCAGGCCATACGCCACCAAGGGCAGGCACATGCAGCAAAGCTTGCCAAAATTGATCCCCACTGAAGGCCAAAACAGAAAAGAAGGACCTACAAACACGCTGGAAAGGAGTCAACATCAAAGGAATTGAAATTGGAGGAGAAAAAAAGAAAATTTGGGAAATTTAGTGACTCTAAGAAAATGGTCTGGGATTTTATCAGGTGCATTGCAAAGGACCAAAAGGCGCCAAAACTAAGCTCACAAATGTTGCAAAAGCAGGGGAAAAAGTCAAGGAGGAAGACACAACTTAGGGAGCAAGATATGAGGGACATGGCATGAACACTTCAGAAAACAACCAAAAAAAGAAAAAAATCTTTCCCAAAGTCAAAGCCATCAAAAAGCATGGCCTGCCATCAAGTGCAGGGACATGCACCAAAGATTCCTCTATTGGTCCCCATTGAAATCGCAAGATTCCTTTTCCCTTCCCGAAAGGAAATGAAATTTCCTTTCGGGAAGGGAAAAGGAATCTTGCGAATCCCAAAAGAAAGGCTTACAAACACTCTGGAAAGGAGATAGGATCAAATGAAATGCAATTGAAAAAAGCAGAAAATCGGGAATTTTAGTCTCTTAAAAAATAGGCTGTGAGGAAATCAGCTGCATTGCAAAGGACCAAAAGGTGCCAAAACTAAGCTCGCAGATGTTGCAAAAGCAGGGCAAAAAGTCAAGGAGCAAGACACAACTTAGGGGGCAAGATGGGAGGGACATGGCATGAAAACTTAAAGTAATAAAAAAAAAAAAAAGAAAAAATCTTTCCCAAACTCAAAGCCATCAAAATGCAGGCAGGCCATACGCCACCAAGGGCAGGCACATGCAGCAAAGCTTGCCAAAATTGATCCCCACTGAAGGCCAAAACAGAAAAGAAGGACATACAAACACACTGGTACGGAGACTCCATCAAAGGAATTGCAATTGGAGAAGAAAAATAGAAAATTTGGGAAATTTAGTGACTCCAAGAAAATGGCCTGGGTTTATATCAGGTGCAGAGCAAAGGACCAAAAGGTGCCAAAACTAAGCTCACAGATGTTGCAAAAGCAGGGGAAAAAGTCAAGGAGGAAGACACCACTTAGGGTGAAAGATGTGAGGGACATGGCATGAATACTTAAAACAAACCAAAAAAAAAAAAAAGAAAAAATCTTTCCCAAAGTCAAAGCCACCAAAAGGCATGGCATGCCATCAAGGGCAGGGAAATGCACCAATGATTCTTCGATTCGTCCCCATTGAAATCACAAGATTTCTTTTCCCTTCCCGAAAGGAAATGAAATTTCCTTTCGGGAAGGGAAAAGGAATCTTGTGAATCCCAAAAGAAAGGCTTGCAAACACTCTGAAAAGGAGATAAGTTCAAATGAAATGCAATTGAAAAATCAGAAAATCAGTAATTTTATTGTCTTCAAAAAATAGGCTGTGAGGAAATCAGCTGCATTGCAAAGGACCAAAACATGCAAAAAATAGGCTCACAGATGTTGCAAAAGCAGGGGAAAAAGTCAAGGAGGAAGACACAACTTAGGGGGCAAGATATGAGGGACATGGCATGGACACTTCACAAAACAACGAAAAAAAAAAATTTTTCCAAAGTCAAAGCCATCAAAATGCAGGCAGGCCATACACCAGCAAGTCCAGGCACATGCAGCAAAGCTTGCCAAAATTCATCCCCACTGAAGGCCCAAACAGAAAAGAAGGACCTACAAACACACTGGAACGGAGACTCCATCAAAGGAATTGCAATTGGAGGAGAAAAAAAGGAAATTTGGGAAATCTAGTTACTCTAAGAAAATGGCCCGGGATTATATGAGGTGCAGTGCGAAGGACCAAAAGATGCAAAAATTAAGCTAAGAGATGTTGCAAAATCAGGGGAAATAGTCAAGGAGGAAGACACAACTTACGGGGCAAGATATGAGGGACATGGCATCAACAGTTAAACAAAAAAAAAAAAAACAAGAAAAAATCTTTCCCAAAGTCAAAGCCATCAAAATGCAGGCAGGCCATACGCCAGCAAGTGCAGACACATGCAGCAAAGCTTGCCAAAATTGATCCCCACTGAAGGCCAAAACCGAAAAGAAAAGAGGAACCTACAAACGCGGGGCTCCATGTGTGAGGGGCAGGGCTTCAGGCAGTGAGGGGCAAGGCTCCATGTGTGAGGGAAAGGGCTCCATGCAGTCAGGGGCAAGGCTCCATCTTTGAGGGGCGGGGCTCCAATTATGAAGGGCGAGGCCCCATGAGTGAGGCGCGGGTTTCCAGCCTTTCAGGGGTGGGGATCCAGTCAGTGCGGGGCGGGGCACTAGGCAGTCATGGCTGGGGCTCCCTGTGTGAGGGGCAGGGCTTCAGGCAGTGAGGGGCGGTGGATGGAGACAGCATCGGAAATATTGCATTAGGAAAAGTAAAAATGTAAATTTGGTAAATTTAGTGACTGTAAGAAAATGGCCCGGGATTATGTCAGGTGCAGTGCGAAGGACTAAATGATGCCAAAACAAAGCTCACAGATATTTCAAAAGCAGCGGAAAAAGTCAAGGAGGAAAACACAACTTAGGGGGCAAGATATGAGGGACATGGCATGAATATTTAAAACAAGAAAAAAGAAAAACAAGAAAAAATTGTTCCCAAAGTCAAAGCCTTCAAAATGCAGGCAGGCCATACGCCACCAAGGGCAGGCACATGCAGCAAAGCTTGCCAAATCTGATCCCCACTGAAGGCCAAAACAGAAAAGAAGGACCTACAAACAGGCTGGAGCGGAGACACCATCAAAGGAATTGTAATTGGAGGAGAAAAAAAGAAAATTTGGGAAATTTAGTGACTGTAAGAAAATGGCCCGGGATAATATCAGGTGCAGTGCGAAGGACCAAAAGATGCAAAAACTAAGCTCACAGATGTTGCAAAAGCAGGGGAAAAAGTCAAGGAGGAAGACACAACTTAGGTGGCAAGATATGAGGACATGGCATGGACACTTCAGAAATCAACCAAAAAATGAAAAAAATCTTTCCCCAAGTCAAAGCCACCAAAAGGCATGGCATGCCATCAAGGGCAGGGAAATGCACCAATGATTCTTCGATTCGTCCCCATTGAAATCACAAGATTTCTTTTCCCTTCCCGAAAGGAAATGAAATTTCCTTTCGGGAAGGGAAAAGGAATCTTGTGAATCCCAAAAGAACGGCTTGCAAACACTCTGGAAAGGAGATAAGTTCAAATGAAATGCAATTGAAAAAAGCAGAAAATCAGTAATTTTAATGTCTTCAAAAAATAGGCTGTGAGGAAATCAGCTGCATTGCAAAGGACCAAAACATGCAAAAAATAGGCTCACAGATGTTGCAAAAGCAGGGGAAAAAGTCAAGGAGGAAGACACAACTTAGGGGGCAAGATGTGAGGGACATGGCATGGACACTTCACAAAACAACGAAAAAAAAAAAATTTTTCCAAAGTCAAAGCCATCAAAATGCAGGCAGGCCATACACCAGCAAGTCCAGGCACATGCAGCAAAGCTTGCCAAAATTGATCCCCACTGAAGGCCCAAACAGAAAAGAAGGACCTACAAACACACTGGAACGGAGACTCCATCAAAGGAATTGCAATTGGAGGAGAAAAAAAGGAAATTTGGGAAATCTAGTTACTCTAAGAAAATGGCCCGGGATTATATGAGGTGCAGTGCGAAGGACCAAAAGATGCAAAAATTAAGCTAAGAGATGTTGCAAAATCAGGGGAAATAGTCAAGGAGGAAGACACAACTTACGGGGCAAGATATGAGGGACATGGCATGAACAGTTAAACAAAAAAAAAAAAAAACAAGAAAAAATCTTTCCCAAAGTCAAAGCCATCAAAATGCAGGCAGGCCATACGCCAGCAAGTGCAGACACATGCAGCAAAGCTTGCCAAAATTGATCCCCACTGAAGGCCCAAACAGAAAAGAAGGACCTACAAATGCGGGGCTCCATGTGTGAGGGGCAGGGCTTCAGGCAGTGAGGGGCGGTGCTCTATGTGTGACGGAAGCGGCTCCATGTGTGTGGGGCAGGGCTCCAGCCAGTGATGGGCGGGGCTCCATGTGGGATGGGCAGGGCTCCATGAGTGAGGGAAGGGGTTCCATGCGTGAGGGGCGGGGTTCCGGGCTGTGAGGGGTGGGGATCCAGTCAGTGAGGGGTGGGGCTCTAGGCAGTGATTGCCGAGGCTCCATGTGTTAGGGTTAGGGCTGCAGCCAGAGAGGGGCAGGGCTCCATGTGTGAGGGAAAAGGCTCCATGTGTGTGGGGCAGGGCTCCAGCCAGTGATGGGCGGGGCTCCATGTGGGATGGGCAGGGCTCCATGCAGTGAGGGATAGGGCTCCATATTTGAGGGGCGGGGCTTCAAATATGAAGGGCAAGGCCCCATGAGTGAAGGCCGGGGTTCCAGGCTTTCAGGGGTGGGGATCCAGTCAGTGCGGGGCGGGGCACTAGGCAGTCATGGCTGGGGCTCCCTGTGTGAGGGGCAGGGCTTCAGGCAGTGAGGGGCGGTGGATGGAGACAGCATCGGAAATATTGCATTAGGAAAAGTAAAAATGTAAATTTGGTAAATTTAGTGACTGTAAGAAAATGCCCCGGGATTATGTCAGGTGCAGTGCGAAGGACTAAATGATGCCAAAACAAAGCTCACAGATATTTCAAAAGCAGCGGAAAAAGTCAAGGAGGAAAACACAACTTAGGGGGCAAGATATGAGGGACATGGCATGAATATTTAAAACAAGAAAAAAGAAAAACAAGAAAAAATCGTTCCCAAAGTCAAAGCCTTCAAAATGCAGGCAGGCCATACGCCACCAAGGGCAGGCACATGCAGCAAAGCTTGCCAAATCTGATCCCCACTGAAGGCCAAAACAGAAAATAAGGGCCTACAAACAGGCTGGAGCGGAGACACCATCAAAGGAATTGCAATTGGAGGAGAAAAAAAGAAAATTTGGGAAATTTAGTGACTGTAAGGAAATGGCCCGGGATAATATCAGGTGCAGTGCGAAAGACCAAAAGATGCAAAAATTAAGCTAAGAGATGTTGCAAAATCAGGGGAAATAGTCAAGGAGGAAGACACAACTTACGGGGCAAGATATGAGGGACATGGCATCAACAGATAAACAAAAAAAAAAAAAACAAGAAAAAATCTTTCCCAAAGTCAAAGCCATCAAAATGCAGGCAGGCCATACGCCAGCAAGTGCAGACACATGCAGCAAAGCTTGCCAAAATTGATTCCCACTGAAGGCCAAAACCGAAAAGAAGGACCTACAAACGCGGGGCTCCATGTGTGAGGGGCAGGGCTTCAGGCAGTGAGGGGCGGTGCTCTATGTGTGACGGAAGCAGCTCCATGTGTGTGGGGCAGGGCTCCAGCCAGTGATGGGCGGGGCTCCATGTGGGATGGGCAGGGCTCCATGAGTGAGGGAAGGGGTTCCATGCGTGAGGGGCGGGGTTCCGGGCTGTGAGGGGTGGGGATCCAGTCAGTGAGGGGTGGGGCTCTAGGAAGTGATTGCCGAGGCTCCATGTGTTAGGGTTAGGGCTGCAGCCAGAGAGGGGCAGGGCTCCATGTGTGAGGGAAAAGGCTCCATGTGTGTGGGGCAGGGCTCCAGCCAGTGATGGGCGGGGCTCCATGTGGGATGGGCAGGGCTCCATGCAGTGAGGGATAGGGCTCCATATTTGAGGGGCGGGGCTTCAAATATGAAGGGCAAGGCCCCATGAGTGAAGGCCGGGGTTCCAGGCTTTCAGGGGTGGGGATCCAGTCAGTGATGGGCGGGGCTCAGGGCAGTGATGGCCGGGGCTCTTTGTGTTAGTGGCAGGGCTCCAGCCAGAGAGGGGCAGGGCTCCATGTGTGAGGGAAAGGGCTCCATGTTTGTGGGGCAGGGCTCCAGCCAGTGATGGGCGGGGATCCATGAGGGATGGGCAGGGCTCCATGCAGTCAGGGGCAAGGCTCCATATTTGAGGGGCGGGGCTCCAATTATGAAGGGCAAGGCCCCATGAGTGAGGCGCGGGGTTCCAGGCTTTCAGGGGTGGGGATCCAGTCAGTGCGGGGCGGGGCACTAGGCAGTCATGGCTGGGGCTCCCTGTGTGAGGGGCAGGGCTTCAGGCAGTGAGGGGCGGTGGATGGAGACAGCATCGGAAATATGGCATTAGGAAAAGTAAAAATGTAAATTTCGTAAATTTAGTGACTGTAAGAAAATGGCCCGGGATTATGTCAGGTGCATTGCGAAGGAATAAATGATGCCAAAACAAAGCTCACAGATATTTCAAAAGCAGCGGAAAAAGTCAAGGAGGAAAACACAACTTAGGGGGCAAGATATGAGGGACATGGCATGAATATTTAAAACAAGAAAAAAGAAAAACAAGAAAAAATCGTTCCCAAAGTCAAAGCCTTCAAAATGCAGGCAGGCCATACGCCACCAAGGGCAGGCACATGCAGCAAAGCTTGCCAAATCTGATCCCCACTGAAGGCCAAAACAGAAAATAAGGGCCTACAAACAGGCTGGAGCGGAGACACCATCAAAGGAATTGTAATTGGAGGAGAAAAAAAGAAAATTTGGGAAATTTAGTGACTGTAAGAAAATGGCCCGGGATAATATCAGGTGCAGTGCGAAGGACCAAAAGATGCAAAAACTAAGCTCACAGATGTTGCAAAAGCAGGGGAAAAAGTCAAGGAGGAAGACACAACTTAGGTGGCAAGATATGAGGACATGGCATGGACACTTCAGAAATCAACCAAAAAATGAAAAAAATCTTTCCCCAAGTCAAAGCCACCAAAAGGCATGGCATGCCATCAAGGGCAGGGAAATGCACCAATGATTCTTCGATTCGTCCCCATTGAAATCACAAGATTTCTTTTCCCTTCCCGAAAGGAAATGAAATTTCCTTTCGGGAAGGGAAAAGGAATCTTGTGAATCCCAAAAGAAAGGCTTGCAAACACTCTGGAAAGGAGATAAGTTCAAATGAAATGCAATTGAAAAAAGCAGAAAATCAGTAATTTTAATGTCTTCAAAAAATAGGCTGTGAGGAAATCAGCTGCATTGCAAAGGACCAAAACATGCAAAAAATAGGCTCACAGATGTTGCAAAAGCAGGGGAAAAAGTCAAGGAGGAAGACACAACTTAGGGGGCAAGATATGAGGGACATGGCATGGACACTTCACAAAACAACGAAAAAAAAAAAATTTTTCCAAAGTCAAAGCCATCAAAATGCAGGCAGGCCATACACCAGCAAGTGCAGGCACATGCAGCAAAGCTTGCCAAAATTCATCCCCACTGAAGGCCCAAACAGAAAAGAAGGACCTACAAACACACTGGAACGGAGACACCATCATAGGAATTGCAATTGGAGGAGAAAAAAAGAAAATTTGGGAAATTTAGTGACTGTAAGGAAATGGCCCGGGATAATATCAGGTGCAGTGCGAAGGACCAAAAGATGCAAAAATTAAGCTAAGAGATGTTGCAAAATCAGGGGAAATAGTCAAGGAGGAAGACACAACTTACGGGGCAAGATATGAGGGACATGGCATCAACAGATAAACAAAAAAAAACAAACAAGAAAAAATCTTTCCCAAAGTCAAAGCCATCAAAATGCAGGCAGGCCATACGCCAGCAAGTGCAGACACATGCAGCAAAGCTTGCCAAAATTGATCCCCACTGAAGGCCAAAACCGAAAAGAAGGACCTACAAACGCGGGGCTCCATGTGTGAGGGGCAGGGCTTCAGGCAGTGAGGGGCGGTGCTCTATGTGTGACGGAAGCAGCTCCATGTGTGTGGGGCAGGGCTCCAGCCAGTGATGGGCGGGGCTCCATGTGGGATGGGCAGGGCTCCATGAGTGAGGGAAGGGGTTCCATGCGTGAGGGGCGGGGTTCCGGGCTGTGAGGGGTGGGGATCCAGTCAGTGAGGGGTGGGGCTCTAGGCAGTGATTGCCGAGGCTCCATGTGTTAGGGTTAGGGCTGCAGCCAGAGAGGGGCAGGGCTCCATGTGTGAGGGAAAAGGCTCCATGTGTGTGGGGCAGGGCTCCAGCCAGTGATGGGCGGGGCTCCATCTGGGATGGGCAGGGCTCCATGCAGTGAGGGATAGGGCTCCATATTTGAGGGGCGGGGCTTCAAATATGAAGGGCAAGGCCCCATGAGTGAAGGCCGGGGTTCCAGGCTTTCAGGGGTGGGGATCCAGTCAGTGAGGGGCGGGGCTCAGGGCAGTGATGGCCGGGGCTCTTTGTGTTAGTGGCAGGGCTCCAGCCAGAGAGGGGCAAGGCTCCATGTGTGAGGGAAAGGGCTCCATGTTTGTGGGGCAGGGCTCCAGCCAGTGATGGGCGGGGATCCATGAGGGATGGGCAGGGCTCCATGCAGTCAGGGGCAAGGCTCCATATTTGAGGGGCGGGGCTCCAATTATGAAGGGCAAGGCCCCATGAGTGAGGCGCGGGGTTCCAGGCTTTCAGGGGTGGGGATCCAGTCAGTGCGGGGCGGGGCACTAGGCAGTCATGGCTGGGGCTCCCTGTGTGAGGGGCAGGGCTTCAGGCAGTGAGGGGCGGTGGATGGAGACAGCATCGGAAATATTGCATTAGGAAAAGTAAAAATGTAAATTTCGTAAATTTAGTGACTGTAAGAAAATGGCCCGGGATTATGTCAGGTGCATTGCGAAGGAATAAATGATGCCAAAACAAAGCTCACAGATATTTCAAAAGCAGCGGAAAAAGTCAAGGAGGAAAACACAACTTAGGGGGCAAGATATGAGGGACATGGCATGAATATTTAAAACAAGAAAAAAGAAAAACAAGAAAAAATCGTTCCCAAAGTCAAAGCCTTCAAAATGCAGGCAGGCCATACGCCACCAAGGGCAGGCACATGCAGCAAAGCTTGCCAAATCTGATCCCCACTGAAGGCCAAAACAGAAAAGAAGGACCTACCAACAGGCTGGAGCGGAGACACCATCAAAGGAATTGTAATTGGAGGAGAAAAAAAGAAAATTTGGGAAATTTAGTGACTGTAAGGAAATGGCCCGGGATAATATGAGGTGCAGTGCGAAGGACCAAAAGATGCAAAAACTAAGCTCACAGATGTTGCAAAAGCAGGGGAAAAAGTCAAGGAGGAAGACACAACTTAGGTGGCAAGATATGAGGACATGGCATGGACACTTCAGAAATCAACCAAAAAATGAAAAAAATCTTTCCCCAAGTCAAAGCCACCAAAAGGCATGGCATGCCATCAAGGGCAGGGAAATGCACCAATGATTCTTCGATTCGTCCCCATTGAAATCACAAGATTTCTTTTCCCTTCCCGAAAGGAAATGAAATTTCCTTTCGGGAAGGGAAAAGGAATCTTGTGAATCCCAAAAGAAAGGCTTGCAAACACTCTGGAAAGGAGATAAGTTCAAATGAAATGCAATTGAAAAAAGCAGAAAATCAGTAATTTTAATGTCTTCAAAAAATAGGCTGTGAGGAAATCAGCTGCATTGCAAAGGACCAAAACATGCAAAAAATAGGCTCACAGATGTTGCAAAAGCAGGGGAAAAAGTCAAGGAGGAAGACACAACTTAGGGGGCAAGATATGAGGGACATGGCATGGACACTTCACAAAACAACGAAAAAAAAAAAATTTTTCCAAAGTCAAAGCCATCAAAATGCAGGCAGGCCATACACCAGCAAGTGCAGGCACATGCAGCAAAGCTTGCCAAAATTCATCCCCACTGAAGGCCCAAACAGAAAAGAAGGACCTACAAACACACTGGAACGGAGACTCCATCAAAGGAATTGCAATTGGAGGAGAAAAAAAGGAAATTTGGGAAATCTAGTTACTCTAAAAAATGGCCCGGGATTATATGAGGTGCAGTGCGAAGGACCAAAAGATGCAAAAATTAAGCTAAGAGATGTTGCAAAATCAGGGGAAATAGTCAAGGAGGAAGACACAACTTACGGGGCAAGATATGAGGGACATGGCATCAACAGATAAACAAAAAAAAAAAAAAACAAGAAAAAATCTTTCCCAAAGTCAAAGCCATCAAAATGCAGGCAGGCCATACGCCAGCAAGTGCAGACACATGCAGCAAAGCTTGCCAAAATTGATCCCCACTGAAGGCCCAAACAGAAAAGAAGGACCTACAAATGCGGGGGCTCCATGTGTGAGGGGCAGGGCTTCAGGCAGTGAGGGGCGGTGCTCTATGTGTGACGGAAGCGGCTCCATGTGTGTGGGGCAGGGCTCCAGCCAGTGATGGGCGGGGCTCCATGTGGGATGGGCAGGGCTCCATGAGTGAGGGAAGGGGTTCCATGCGTGAGGGGCGGGGTTCCGGGCTGTGAGGGGTGGGGATCCAGTCAGTGAGGGGTGGGGCTCTAGGCAGTGATTGCCGAGGCTCCATGTGTTAGGGTTAGGGCTGCAGCCAGAGAGGGGCAGGGCTCCATGTGTGAGGGAAAAGGCTCCATGTGTGTGGGGCAGGGCTCCAGCCAGTGATGGGCGGGGCTCCATGTGGGATGGGCAGGGCTCCATGCAGTGAGGGATAGGGCTCCATATTTGAGGGGCGGGGCTTCAAATATGAAGGGCAAGGCCCCATGAGTGAAGGCCGGGGTTCCAGGCTTTCAGGGGTGGGGATCCAGTCAGTGCGGGGCGGGGCACTAGGCAGTCATGGCTGGGGCTCCCTGTGTGAGGGGCAGGGCTTCAGGCAGTGAGGGGCGGTGGATGGAGACAGCATCGGAAATATTGCATTAGGAAAAGTAAAAATGTAAATTTGGTAAATTTAGTGACTGTAAGAAAATGGCCCGGGATTATGTCAGGTGCAATGCGAAGGACTAAATGATGCCAAAACAAAGCTCACAGATATTTCAAAAGCAGCGGAAAAAGTCAAGGAGGAAAACACAACTTAGGGGGCAAGATATGAGGGACATGGCATGAATATTTAAAACAAGAAAAAAGAAAAACAAGAAAAAATCGTTCCCAAAGTCAAAGCCTTCAAAATGCAGGCAGGCCATACGCCACCAAGGGCAGGCACATGCAGCAAAGCTTGCCAAATCTGATCCCCACTGAAGGCCAAAACAGAAAATAAGGGCCTACAAACAGGCTGGAGCGGAGACACCATCAAAGGAATTGCAATTGGAGGAGAAAAAAAGAAAATTTGGGAAATTTAGTGACTGTAAGGAAATGGCCCGGGATAATATCAGGTGCAGTGCGAAAGACCAAAAGATGCAAAAATTAAGCTAAGAGATGTTGCAAAATCAGGGGAAATAGTCAAGGAGGAAGACACAACTTACGGGGCAAGATATGAGGGACATGGCATCAACAGATAAACAAAAAAAAAAAAAACAAGAAAAAATCTTTCCCAAAGTCAAAGCCATCAAAATGCAGGCAGGCCATACGCCAGCAAGTGCAGACACATGCAGCAAAGCTTGCCAAAATTGATCCCCACTGAAGGCCAAAACCGAAAAGAAGGACCTACAAACGCGGGGCTCCATGTGTGAGGGGCAGGGCTTCAGGCAGTGAGGGGCGGTGCTCTATGTCTGACGGAAGCAGCTCCATGTGTGTGGGGCAGGGCTCCAGCCAGTGATGGGCGGGGCTCCATGTGGGATGGGCAGGGCTCCATGAGTGAGGGAAGGGGTTCCATGCGTGAGGGGCGGGGTTCCGGGCTGTGAGGGGTGGGGATCCAGTCAGTGAGGGGTGGGGCTCTAGGCAGTGATTGCCGAGGCTCCATGTGTTAGGGTTAGGGCTGCAGCCAGAGAGGGGCAGGGCTCCATGTGTGAGGGAAAAGGCTCCATGTGTGTGGGGCAGGGCTCCAGCCAGTGATGGGCGGGGCTCCATCTGGGATGGGCAGGGCTCCATGCAGTGAGGGATAGGGCTCCATATTTGAGGGGCGGGGCTTCAAATATGAAGGGCAAGGCCCCATGAGTGAAGGCCGGGGTTCCAGGCTTTCAGGGGTGGGGATCCAGTCAGTGAGGGGCGGGGCTCAGGGCAGTGATGGCCGGGGCTCTTTGTGTTAGTGGCAGGGCTCCAGCCAGAGAGGGGCAGGGCTCCATGTGTGAGGGAAAGGGCTCCATGTTTGTGGGGCAGGGCTCCAGCCAGTGATGGGCGGGGATCCATGAGGGATGGGCAGGGCTCCATGCAGTCAGGGGCAAGGCTCCATATTTGAGGGGCGGGGCTCCAATTATGAAGGGCAAGGCCCCATGAGTGAGGCGCGGGGTTCCAGGCTTTCAGGGGTGGGGATCCAGTCAGTGCGGGGCGGGGCACTAGGCAGTCATGGCTGGGGCTCCCTGTGTGAGGGGCAGGGCTTCAGGCAGTGAGGGGCGGTGGATGGAGACAGCATCGGAAATATTGCATTAGGAAAAGTAAAAATGTAAATTTCGTAAATTTAGTGACTGTAAGAAAATGGCCCGGGATTATGTCAGGTGCATTGCGAAGGAATAAATGATGCCAAAACAAAGCTCACAGATATTTCAAAAGCAGCGGAAAAAGTCAAGGAGGAAAACACAACTTAGGGGGCAAGATATGAGGGACATGGCATGAATATTTAAAACAAGAAAAAAGAAAAACAAGAAAAAATCGTTCCCAAAGTCAAAGCCTTCAAAATGCAGGCAGGCCATACGCCACCAAGGGCAGGCACATGCAGCAAAGCTTGCCAAATCTGATCCCCACTGAAGGCCAAAACAGAAAATAAGGGCCTACAAACAGGCTGGAGCGGAGACACCATCAAAGGAATTGTAATTGCAGGGGAAAAAAAGAAAATTTGGGAAATTTAGTGACTGTAAGGAAATGGCCCGGGATAATATGAGGTGCAGTGCGAAGGACCAAAAGATGCAAAAACTAAGCTCACAGATGTTGCAAAAGCAGGGGAAAAAGTCAAGGAGGAAGACACAACTTAGGTGGCAAGATATGAGGACATGGCATGGACACTTCAGAAATCAACCAAAAAATGAAAAAAATCTTTCCCCAAGTCAAAGCCACCAAAAGGCATGGCATGCCATCAAGGGCAGGGAAATGCACCAATGATTCTTCGATTCGTCCCCATTGAAATCACAAGATTTCTTTTCCCTTCCCGAAAGGAAATGAAATTTCCTTTCGGGAAGGGAAAAGGAATCTTGTGAATCCCAAAAGAAAGGCTTGCAAACACTCTGGAAAGGAGATAAGTTCAAATGAAATGCAATTGAAAAAAGCAGAAAATCAGTAATTTTAATGTCTTCAAAAAATAGGCTGTGAGGAAATCAGCTGCATTGCAAAGGACCAAAACATGCAAAAAATAGGCTCACAGATGTTGCAAAAGCAGGGGAAAAAGTCAAGGAGGAAGACACAACTTAGGGGGCAAGATATGAGGGACATGGCATGGACACTTCACAAAACAACGAAAAAAAAAAAATTTTTCCAAAGTCAAAGCCATCAAAATGCAGGCAGGCCATACACCAGCAAGTGCAGGCACATGCAGCAAAGCTTGCCAAAATTCATCCCCACTGAAGGCCCAAACAGAAAAGAAGGACCTACAAACACACTGGAACGGAGACTCCATCAAAGGAATTGCAATTGGAGGAGAAAAAAAGGAAATTTGGGAAATCTAGTTACTCTAAAAAATGGCCCGGGATTATATGAGGTGCAGTGCGAAGGACCAAAAGATGCAAAAATTAAGCTAAGAGATGTTGCAAAATCAGGGGAAATAGTCAAGGAGGAAGACACAACTTACGGGGCAAGATATGAGGGACATGGCATCAACAGATAAACAAAAAAAAAAAAAACAAGAAAAAATCTTTCCCAAAGTCAGAGCCATCAAAATGCAGGCAGGCCATACGCCAGCAAGTGCAGACACATGCAGCAAAGCTTGCCAAAATTGATCCCCACTGAAGGCCCAAACAGAAAAGAAGGACCTACAAATGCGGGGCTCCATGTGTGAGGGGCAGGGCTTCAGGCAGTGAGGGGCAGTGCTCTATGTGTGACGGAAGCGGCTCCATGTGTGTGGGGCAGGGCTCCAGCCAGTGATGGGCGGGGCTCCATGTGGGATGGGCAGGGCTCCATGAGTGAGGGAAGGGGTTCCATGCGTGAGGGGCGGGGTTCCGGGCTGTGAGGGGTGGGGATCCAGTCAGTGAGGGGTGGGGCTCTAGGCAGTGATTGCCGAGGCTCCATGTGTTAGGGTTAGGGCTGCAGCCAGAGAGGGGCAGGGCTCCATGTGTGAGGGAAAAGGCTCCATGTGTGTGGGGCAGGGCTCCAGCCAGTGATGGGCGGGGCTCCATGTGGGATGGGCAGGGCTCCATGCAGTGAGGGATAGGGCTCCATATTTGAGGGGCGGGGCTTCAAATATGAAGGGCAAGGCCCCATGAGTGAAGGCCGGGGTTCCAGGCTTTCAGGGGTGGGGATCCAGTCAGTGCGGGGCGGGGCACTAGGCAGTCATGGCTGGGGCTCCCTGTGTGAGGGGCAGGGCTTCAGGCAGTGAGGGGCGGTGGATGGAGACAGCATCGGAAATATTGCATTAGGAAAAGTAAAAATGTAAATTTGGTAAATTTAGTGACTGTAAGAAAATGGCCCGGGATTATGTCAGGTGCAGTGCGAAGGACTAAATGATGCCAAAACAAAGCTCACAGATATTTCAAAAGCAGCGGAAAAAGTCAAGGAGGAAAACACAACTTAGGGGGCAAGATATGAGGGACATGGCATGAATATTTAAAACAAGAAAAAAGAAAAACAAGAAAAAATCGTTCCCAAAGTCAAAGCCTTCAAAATGCAGGCAGGCCATATGCCAGCAAGTGCAGGCACATGCAGCAAAGCTTGCCAAATCTGATCCCCACTGAAGGCCAAAACAGAAAATAAGGGCCTACAAACAGGCTGGAGCGGAGACACCATCAAAGGAATTGCAATTGGAGGAGAAAAAAAGAAAATTTGGGAAATTTAGTGACTGTAAGGAAATGGCCCGGGATAATATCAGGTGCAGTGCGAAGGACCAAAAGATGCAAAAATTAAGCTAAGAGATGTTGCAAAATCAGGGGAAATAGTCAAGGAGGAAGACACAACTTACGGGGCAAGATATGAGGGACATGGCATGAACAGTTAAACAAAAAAAAAAAAAACAAGAAAAAATCTTTCCCAAAGTCAAAGCCATCAAAATGCAGGCAGGCCATTCGCCAGCAAGTGCAGACACATGCAGCAAAGCTTGCCAAAATTGATTCCCACTGAAGGCCAAAACCGAAAAGAAGGACCTACAAACGCGGGGCTCCATGTGTGAGGGGCAGGGCTTCAGGCAGTGAGGGGCGGTGCTCTATGTGTGACGGAAGCAGCTCCATGTGTGTGGGGCAGTGCTCCAGCCAGTGATGGGCGGGGCTCCATGTGGGATGGGCAGGGCTCCATGAGTGAGGGAAGGGGTTCCATGCGTGAGGGGCGGGGTTCCGGGCTGTGAGGGGTGGGGATCCAGTCAGTGAGGGGTGGGGCTCTAGGAAGTGATTGCCGAGGCTCCATGTGTTAGGGTTAGGGCTGCAGCCAGAGAGGGGCAGGGCTCCATGTGTGAGGGAAAAGGCTCCATGTGTGTGGGGCAGGGCTCCAGCCAGTGATGGGCGGGGCTCCATCTGGGATGGGCAGGGCTCCATGCAGTGAGGGATAGGGCTCCATATTTGAGGGGCGGGGCTTCAAATATGAAGGGCAAGGCCCCATGAGTGAAGGCCGGGGTTCCAGGCTTTCAGGGGTGGGGATCCAGTCAGTGAGGGGCGGGGCTCAGGGCAGTGATGGCCGGGGGCTCTTTGTGTTAGTGGCAGGGCTCCAGCCAGAGAGGGGCAGGGCTCCATGTGTGAGGGAAAGGGCTCCATGTTTGTGGGGCAGGGCTCCAGCCAGTGATGGGCGGGGATCCATGAGGGATGGGCAGGGCTCCATGCAGTCAGGGGCAAGGCTCCATATTTGAGGGGCGGGGCTCCAATTATGAAGGGCAAGGCCCCATGAGTGAGGCGCGGGGGTTCCAGGCTTTCAGGGGTGGGGATCCAGTCAGTGCGGGGCGGGGCACTAGGCAGTCATGGCTGGGGCTCCCTGTGTGAGGGGCAGGGCTTCAGGCAGTGAGGGGCGGTGGATGGAGACAGCATCGGAAATATTGCATTAGGAAAAGTAAAAATGTAAATTTCGTAGATTTAGTGACTGTAAGAAAATGGCCCGGGATTATGTCAGGTGCATTGCGAAGGAATAAATGATGCCAAAACAAAGCTCACAGATATTTCAAAAGCAGCGGAAAAAGTCAAGGAGGAAAACACAACTTAGGGGGCAAGATATGAGGGACATGGCATGAATATTTAAAACAAGAAAAAAGAAAAACAAGAAAAAATCGTTCCCAAAGTCAAAGCCTTCAAAATGCAGGCAGGCCATACGCCAGCAAGTGCAGGCACATGCAGCAAAGCTTGCCAAATCTGATCCCCACTGAAGGCCAAAACAGCAAATAAGGGCCTACAAACAGGCTGGAGCGGAGACACCATCAAAGGAATTGTAATTGGAGGAGAAAAAAAGAAAATTTGGGAAATTTAGTGACTGTAAGGAAATGGCCCGGGATAATATGAGGTGCAGTGCGAAGGACCAAAAGATGCAAAAACTAAGCTCACAGATGTTGCAAAAGCAGGGGAAAAAGTCAAGGAGGAAGACACAACTTAGGTGGCAAGATATGAGGACATGGCATGGACACTTCAGAAATCAACCAAAAAATGAAAAAAATCTTTCCCCAAGTCAAAGCCACCAAAAGGCATGGCATGCCATCAAGGGCAGGGAAATGCACCAATGATTCTTCGATTCGTCCCCATTGAAATCACAAGATTTCTTTTCCCTTCCCGAAAGGAAATGAAATTTCCTTTCGGGAAGGGAAAAGGAATCTTGTGAATCCCAAAAGAAAGGCTTGCAAACACTCTGGAAAGGAGATAAGTTCAAATGAAATGCAATTGAAAAAAGCAGAAAATCAGTAATTTTAATGTCTTCAAAAAATAGGCTGTGAGGAAATCAGCTGCATTGCAAAGGACCAAAACATGCAAAAAATAGGCTCACAGATGTTGCAAAAGCAGGGGAAAAAGTCAAGGAGGAAGACACAACTTAGGGGGCAAGATATGAGGGACATGGCATGGACACTTCACAAAACAACGAAAAAAAAAAAAATTTTTCCAAAGTCAAAGCCATCAAAATGCAGGCAGGCCATACACCAGCAAGTCCAGGCACATGCAGCAAAGCTTGCCAAAATTCATCCCCACTGAAGGCCCAAACAGAAAAGAAGGACCTACAAACACACTGGAACGGAGACTCCATCAAAGGAATTGCAATTGGAGGAGAAAAAAAGGAAATAAGGGAAATCTAGTGACTGTAAGAAAATGGCCCGGGATTATATGAGGTGCAGTGCGAAGGACCAAAAGATGCAAAAATTAAGCTAAGAGATGTTGCAAAATCAGGGGAAATAGTCAAGGAGGAAGACACAACTTACGGGGCAAGATATGAGGGACATGGCATCAACAGTTAAACAAAAAAAAATAAACAAGAAAAAATCTTTCACAAAGTCAAAGCCATCAAAATGCAGGCAGGCCATACGCCAGCAGGTGCAGACACATGCAGCAAAGCTTGCCAAACTTGATCCCCACTGAAGGCCAAAACCGAAAAGAAGGACCTACAAACGCGGGGCTCCATGTGTGAGGGGCAGGGCTTCAGGCAGTGAGGGGCGGTGCTCTATGTGTGACGGAAGCGGCTCCATGTGTGTGGGGCAGGGCTCCAGCCAGTGATGGGCGGGGCTCCATGTGGGATGGGCAGGGCTCCATGAGTGAGGGAAGGGGTTCCATGCGTGAGGGGCGGGGTTCCGGGCTGTGAGGGGTGGGGATCCAGTCAGTGAGGGGTGGGGCTCTAGGCAGTGATTGCCGAGGCTCCATGTGTTAGGGTTAGGGCTGCAGCCAGAGAGGGGCAGGGCTCCATGTGTGAGGGAAAAGGCTCCATGTGTGTGGGGCAGGGCTCCAGCCAGTGATGGGCGGGGCTCCATCTGGGATGGGCAGGGCTCCATGCAGTGAGGGATAGGGCTCCATATTTGAGGGGCGGGGCTTCAAATATGAAGGGCAAGGCCCCATGAGTGAAGGCCGGGGTTCCAGGCTTTCAGGGGGTGGGGATCCAGTCAGTGAGGGGCGGGGCTCAGGGCAGTGATGGCCGGGGCTCTTTGTGTTAGTGGCAGGGCTCCAGCCAGAGAGGGGCAAGGCTCCATGTGTGAGGGAAAGGGCTCCATGTTTGTGGGGCAGGGCTCCAGCCAGTGATGGGCGGGGATCCATGAGGGATGGGCAGGGCTCCATGCAGTCAGGGGCAAGGCTCCATATTTGAGGGGCGGGGCTCCAATTATGAAGGGCAAGGCCCCATGAGTGAGGCGCGGGGTTCCAGGCTTTCAGGGGTGGGGATCCAGTCAGTGCGGGGCGGGGCACTAGGCAGTCATGGCTGGGGCTCCCTGTGTGAGGGGCAGGGCTTCAGGCAGTGAGGGGCGGTGGATGGAGACAGCATCGGAAATATTGCATTAGGAAAAGTAAAAATGTAAATTTGGTAAATTTAGTGACTGTAAGAAAATGGCCCGGGATTATGTCAGGTGCAGTGCGAAGGACTAAATGATGCCAAAACAAAGCTCACAGATATTTCAAAAGCAGGGGAAAAAGTCAAGGAGGAAAACACAACTTAGGGGGCAAGATATGAGGGACATGGCATGAATATTTAAAACAAGAAAAAAGAAAAACAAGAAAAAATCGTTCCCAAAGTCAAAGCCTTCAAAATGCAGGCAGGCCATAGGCCAGCAAGTGCAGGCACATGCAGCAAAGCTTGCCAAATCTGATCCCCACTGAAGGCCAAAATAGAAAATAAGGGCCTACAAACAGGCTGGAGCGGAGACACCATCAAAGGAATTGCAATTGGAGGAGAAAAAAAGAAAATTTGGGAAATTTAGTGACTGTAAGGAAATGGCCCGGGATAATATCAGGTGCAGTGCGAAGGACCAAAAGATGCAAAAACTAAGCTCACAGATGTTGCAAATGCAGGGGAAAAAGTCAAGGAGGAAGACACAACTTAGGTGGCAAGATATGAGGACATGGCATGGACACTTCAGAAATCAAACAAAAAATGAAAAAAATCTTTCCCCAAGTCAAAGCCACCAAAAGGCATGGCATGCCATCAAGGGCAGGGAAATGCACCAATGATTCTTCGATTCGTCCCCATTGAAATCACAAGATTCCTTTTCCCTTCCCGAAAGGAAATGAAATTTCCTTTCGGGAAGGGAAAAGGAATCTTGTGAATCCCAAAAGAAAGGCTTGCAAACACTCTGGAAAGGAGATAAGTTCAAATGAAATGCAATTGAAAAAAGCAGAAAATCAGTAATTTTAATGTCTTCAAAAAATAGGCTGTGAGGAAATCAGCTGCATTGCAAAGGACCAAAACATGCAAAAAATAGGCTCACAGATGTTGCAAAAGCAGGGGAAAAAGTCAAGGAGGAAAACACAACTTAGGGGGCAAGATATGAGGGACATGGCATGGACACTTCACAAAAGAACGAAAAAAAAAAAATTTTTCCAAAGTCAAAGCCATCAAAATGCAGGCAGGCCATACACCAGCAAGTCCAGGCACATGCAGCAAAGCTTGCCAAAATTCATCCCCACTGAAGGCCCAAACAGAAAAGAAGGACCTACAAACACACTGGAACGGAGACTCCATCAAAGGAATTGCAATTGGAGGAGAAAAAAAGGAAATAAGGGAAATCTAGTGACTCTAAGAAAATGGCCCGGGATTATATGAGGTGCAGTGCGAAGGACCAAAAGATGCAAAAATTAAGCTAAGAGATGTTGCAAAATCAGGGGAAATAGTCAAGGAGGAAGACACAACTTACGGGGCAAGATATGAGGGACATGGCATCAACAGTTAAACAAAAAAAAATAAACAAGAAAAAATCTTTCACAAAGTCAAAGCCATCAAAATGCAGGCAGGCCATACGCCAGCAGGTGCAGACACATGCAGCAAAGCTTGCCAAACTTGATCCCCACTGAAGGCCAAAACCGAAAAGAAGGACCTACAAACGCGGGGCTCCATGTGTGAGGGGCAGGGCTTCAGGCAGTGAGGGGCGGTGCTCTATGTGTGACGGAAGCGGCTCCATGTGTGTGGGGCAGGGCTCCAGCCAGTGATGGGCGGGGCTCCATGTGGGATGGGCAGGGCTCCATGAGTGAGGGAAGGGGTTCCATGCGTGAGGGGCGGGGTTCCGGGCTGTGAGGGGTGGGGATCCAGTCAGTGAGGGGTGGGGCTCTAGGCAGTGATTGCCGAGGCTCCATGTGTTAGGGTTAGGGCTGCAGCCAGAGAGGGGCAGGGCTCCATGTGTGAGGGAAAAGGCTCCATGTGTGTGGGGCAGGGCTCCAGCCAGTGATGGGCGGGGCTCCATCTGGGATGGGCAGGGCTCCATGCAGTGAGGGATAGGGCTCCATATTTGAGGGGCGGGGCTTCAAATATGAAGGGCAAGGCCCCATGAGTGAAGGCCGGGGTTCCAGGCTTTCAGGGGTGGGGATCCAGTCAGTGAGGGGCGGGGCTCAGGGCAGTGATGGCCGGGGCTCTTTGTGTTAGTGGCAGGGCTCCAGCCAGAGAGGGGCAAGGCTCCATGTGTGAGGGAAAGGGCTCCATGTTTGTGGGGCAGGGCTCCAGCCAGTGATGGGCGGGGATCCATGAGGGATGGGCAGGGCTCCATGCAGTCAGGGGCAAGGCTCCATATTTGAGGGGCGGGGCTCCAATTATGAAGGGCAAGGCCCCATGAGTGAGGCGCGGGGTTCCAGGCTTTCAGGGGTGGGGATCCAGTCAGTGCGGGGCGGGGCACTAGGCAGTCATGGCTGGGGCTCCCTGTGTGAGGGGCAGGGCTTCAGGCAGTGAGGGGCGGTGGATGGAGACAGCATCGGAAATATTGCATTAGGAAAAGTAAAAATGTAAATTTGGTAAATTTAGTGACTGTAAGAAAATGGCCCGGGATTATGTCAGGTGCAGTGCGAAGGACTAAATGATGCCAAAACAAAGCTCACAGATATTTCAAAAGCAGCGGAAAAAGTCAAGGAGGAAAACACAACTTAGGGGGCAAGATATGAGGGACATGGCATGAATATTTAAAACAAGAAAAAAGAAAAACAAGAAAAAATCGTTCCCAAAGTCAAAGCCTTCAAAATGCAGGCAGGCCATACGCCAGCAAGTGCAGGCACATGCAGCAAAGCTTGCCAAATCTGATCCCCACTGAAGGCCAAAACAGAAAATAAGGGCCTACAAACAGGCCGGAGCGGAGACACCATCAAAGGAATTGTAATTGGAGGAGAAAAAAAGACAATTTGGGAAATTTAGTGACTGTAAGGAAATGGCCCGGGATAATATCAGGTGCAGTGCGAAGGGACCAAAAGATGCAAAAACTAAGCTCACAGATGTTGCAAAAGCAGGGGAAAAAGTCAAGGAGGAAGACACAACTTAGGTGGCAAGATATGAGGACATGGCATGGACACTTCAGAAATCAACCAAAAAATGAAAAAAATCTTTCCCCAAGTCAAAGCCACCAAAAGGCATGGCATGCCATCAAGGGCAGGGAAATGCACCAATGATTCTTCGATTCGTCCCCATTGAAATCACAAGATTTCTTTTCCCTTCCCGAAAGGAAATGAAATTTCCTTTCGGGAAGGGAAAAGGAATTTTGTGAATCCCAAAGGAAAGGCTTGCAAACACTCTGGAAAGGAGATAAGTTCAAATGAAATGCAACTGAAAAAAGCAGAAAATCAGTAATTTTAATGTCTTCATAAAATAGGCTGTGAGGAAATCAGCTGCATTGCAAAGGACCAAAACATGCAAAAAATAGGCTCACAGATGTTGCAAAAGCAGGGGAAAAAGTCAAGGAGGAAGACACAACTTAGGGAGCAAGATATGAGGGACATGGCATGGACACTTCACAAAACAACGAAAAAAAAAAAATTTTTCCAAAGTCAAAGCCATCAAAATGCAGGCAGGCCATACACCAGCAAGTCCAGGCACATGCTGCAAAGCTTGCCAAAATTCATCCCCACTGAAGGCCCAAACAGAAAAGAAGGACCTACAAACACACTGGAATGGAGACTCCATCAAAGGAATTGCAATTGGAGGAGAAAAAAAGGAAATTTGGGAAATCTAGTTACTCTAAGAAAATGGCCCGGGATTATATGAGGTGCAGTGCGAAGGACCAAAAGATGCAAAAATTAAGCTAAGAGATGTTGCAAAATCAGGGGAAATAGTCAAGGAGGAAGACACAACTTACGGGGCAAGATATGAGGGACATGGCATGAACAGTTAAACAAAAAAAAAAAAAAAGAAAAAATCTTTCCCAAAGTCAAAGCCATCAAAATGCAGGCAGGCCATACGCCAGCAAGTGCAGACACATGCAGCAAAGCTTGCCAAAATTGATCCCCACTGAAGGCCAAAACCGAAAAGAAGGACCTACAAACGCGGGGCTCCATGTGTGAGGGGCAGGGTTTCAGGCAGTGAGGGGCGGTGCTCTATGTGTGACGGAAGCGGCTCCATGTGTGTGGGGCAGGGCTCCAGCCAGTGATGGGCGGGGCTCCATGTGGGATGGGCAGGGCTCCATGAGTGAGGGAAGGGGTTCCATGCGTGAGGGGCGGGGTTCCGGGCTGTGAGGGGTGGGGATCCAGTCAGTGAGGGGTGGGGCTCTAGGCAGTGATTGCCGAGGCTCCATGTGTTAGGGTTAGGGCTGCAGCCAGAGAGGGGCAGGGCTCCATGTGTGAGGGAAAAGGCTCCATGTGTGTGGGGCGGGGCTCCAGCCAGTGATGGGCGGGGCTCCATGTGGGATGGGCAGGGCTCCATGCAGTGAGAGATAGGGCTCCATATTTGAGGGGCGGGGCTTCAAATATGAAGGGCAAGGCCCCATGAGTGAAGGCCGGGGTTCCAGGCTTTCAGGGGTGGGGATCCAGTCAGTGAGGGGCGGGGCTCAGGGCAGTGATGGCCGGGGCTCTTTGTGTTAGGGGCAGGGCTCCAGCCAGAGAGGGGCAAGGCTCCATGTGTGAGGGAAAGGGCTCCATGTTTGTGGGGCAGGGCTCCAGCCAGTGATGGGCGGGGATCCATGAGGGATGGGCAGGGCTCCATGCAGTCAGGGGCAAGGCTCCATATTTGAGGGGCGGGGGCTCCAATTATGAAGGGCAAGGCCCCATGTGTGAGGCGCGGGGTTCCAGGCTTTCAGGGGTGGGGATCCAGTCAGTGCGGGGCGGGGCACTAGGCAGTCATGGCTGGGGCTCCCTGTGTGAGGGGCAGGGCTTCAGGCAGTGAGGGGCGGTGGATGGAGACAGCATCGGAAATATTGCATTAGGAAAAGTAAAAATGTAAATTTGGTAAATTTAGTGACTGTAAGAAAATGGCCCGGGATTATGTCAGGTGCAGTGCGAAGGACTAAATGATGCCAAAACAAAGCTCACAGATATTTCAAAAGCAGGGGAAATAGTCAAGGAGGAAAACACAACTTAGGGGGCAAGATATGAGGGACATGGCATGAATATTTAAAACAAGAAAAAAGAAAAACAAGAAAAAATCGTTCCCAAAGTCAAAGCCTTCAAAATGCAGGCAGGCCATACGCCAGCAAGTGCAGGCACATGCAGCAAAGCTTGCCAAATCTGATCCCCACTGAAGGCCAAAACAGAAAATAAGGGCCTACCAACAGGCTGGAGCGGAGACACCATCAAAGGAATTGTAATTGGAGGAGAAAAAAAGACAATTTGGGAAATTTAGTGACTGTAAGGAAATGGCCCGGGATAATATCAGGTGCAGTGCGAAGGACCAAAAGATGCAAAAACTAAGCTCACAGATGTTGGAAAAGCAGGGGAAAAAGTCAAGGAGGAAGACACAACTTAGGTGGCAAGATATGAGGACATGGCATGGACACTTCAGAAATCAAACAAAAAATGAAAAAAATCTTTCCCCAAGTCAAAGCCACCAAAAGGCATGGCATGCCATCAAGGGCAGGGAAATGCACCAATGATTCTTCGATTCGTCCCCATTGAAATCACAAGATTCCTTTTCCCTTCCCGAAAGGAAATGAAATTTCCTTTCGGGAAGGGAAAAGGAATCTTGTGAATCCCAAAAGAAAGGCTTGCAAACACTCTGGAAAGGAGATAAGTTCAAATGAAATGCAATTGAAAAAAGCAGAAAATCAGTAATTTTAATGTCTTCAAAAAATAGGCTGTGAGGAAATCAGCTGCATTGCAAAGGACCAAAACATGCAAAAAATAGGCTCACAGATGTTGCAAAAGCAGGGGGAAAAGTCAAGGAGGAAGACACAACTTAGGGGGCAAGATATGAGGGACATGGCATGGACACTTCACAAAAGAACGAAAAAAAAAAATTTTTCCAAAGTCAAAGCCATCAAAATGCAGGCAGGCCATACACCAGCAAGTCCAGGCACATGCAGCAAAGCTTGCCAAAATTCATCCCCACTGAAGGCCGAAACAGAAAAGAAGGACCTACAAACACACTGGAACGGAGACTCCATCAAAGGAATTGCAATTGGAGGAGAAAAAAAGGAAATTTGGGAAATCTAGTTACTCTAAGAAAAGGGCCCGGGATTATATGAGGTGCAGTGCGAAGGAGCAAAAGATGCAAAAATTAAGCTAAGAGATGTTGCAAAATCAGGGGAAATAGTCAAGGAGGAAGACACAACTTACAGGGCAAGATATGAGGGACGTGGCATGAACAGTTAAACAAAAAAAAAAAAAAAAGAAAAAATCTTTCCCAAAGTGAAAGCCATCAAAATGCAGGCAGGCCATACGCCAGCAAGTGCAGACACATGCAGCAAAGGTTGCCAAAATTGATCCCCACTGAAGGCCAAAACCGAAAAGAAGGACCTACAAACGCGGGGCTCCATGTGTGAGGGGCAGGGCTTCAGGCAGTGAGGGGCGGTGCTCTATGTGTGACGGAAGCGGCTCCATGTGTGTGGGGGCAGGGTTCAAGCCAGTGATGGGCGGGGCTCCATGTGGGATGGGCAGGGCTCCATGAGTGAGGGAAGGGGTTCCATGCGTGAGGGGCGGGGTTCCGGGCTGTGAGGGGTGGGGATCCAGTCAGTGAGGGGTGGGGCTCTAGGAAGTGATTGCCGAGGCTCCATGTGTTAGGGTTAGGGCTGCAGCCAGAGAGGGGCAGGGCTCCATGTGTGAGGGAAAAGGCTCCATGTGTGTGGGGCGGGGCTCCAGCCAGTGATGGGCGGGGCTCCATGTGGGATGGGCAGGGCTCCATGCAGTGAGGGATAGGGCTCCATATTTGAGGGGCGGGGGCTTCAAATATGAAGGGCAAGGCCCCATGAGTGAAGGCCGGGGTTCCAGGCTTTCAGGGGTGGGGATCCAGTCAGTGAGGGGCGGGGCTCAGGGCAGTGATGGCCGGGGCTCTTTGTGTTAGGGGCAGGGCTCCAGCCAGAGAGGGGCAAGGCTCCATGTGTGAGGGAAAGGGCTCCATGTTTGTGGGGCAGGGCTCCAGCCAGTGATGGGCGGGGATCCATGAGGGATGGGCAGGGCTCCATGCAGTCAGGGGCAAGGCTCCATATTTGAGGGGCGGGGCTCCAATTATGAAGGGCAAGGCCCCATGAGTGAGGCGCGGGGTTCCAGGCTTTCAGGGGTGGGGATCCAGTCAGTGCGGGGCGGGGCACTAGGCAGTCATGGCTGGGGCTCCCTGTGTGAGGGGCAGGGCTTCAGGCAGTGAGGGGCGGTGGATGGAGACAGCATCGGAAATATTGCATTAGGAAAAGTAAAAATGTAAATTTGGTAAATTTAGTGACTGTAAGAAAATGGCCCGGGATTATGTCAGGTGCAGTGCGAAGGACTAAATGATGCCAAAACAAAGCTCACAGATATTTCAAAAGCAGGGGAAAAAGTCAAGGAGGAAAACACAACTTAGGGGGCAAGATATGAGGGACATGGCATGAATATTTAAAACAAGAAAAAAGAAAAACAAGAAAAAATCGTTCCCAAAGTCAAAGCCTTCAAAATGCAGGCAGGCCGTACGCCAGCAAGTGCAGGCACATGCAGCAAAGCTTGCCAAATCTGATCCCCACTGAAGGCCAAAACAGAAAATAAGGGCCTACAAACAGGCTGGAGCGGAGACACCATCAAAGGAATTGTAATTGGAGGAGAAAAAAAGACAATATGGGAAATTTAGTGACTGTAAGAAAATGGCCCGGGATATTATCAGGTGCAGTGCGAAGGACCAAAAGATGCAAAAACTAAGCTCACAGATGTTGCAAAAGCAGGGGAAAAAGTCAAGGAGGAAGACACAACTTAGGTGGCAAGATATGAGGGACATGGCATGAACAGTTAAACAAAAAAAAAAAAACAAGAAAAAATCTTTCCCAAAGTCAAAGCCATCAAAATGCAGGCAGGCCATACGCCAGCAAGTGCAGACACATGCAGCAAAGCTTGCCAAAATTGATCCCCACTGAAGGCCAAAACCGAAAAGAAGGACCTACAAACGCGGGGCTCCATGTGTGAGGGGCAGGGCTTCAGGCAGTGAGGGGCGGTGCTCTATATGTGACAGAAGCGGCTCCATGTGTGTGGGGCAGGGCTCCAGCCAGTGATGGGCGGGGCTCCATGTGGGATGGGCAGGGCTCCATGAGTGAGGGAAGGGGTTCCATGCGTGAGGGGCGGGGTTCCGGGCTGTGAGGGGTGGGGATCCAGTCAGTGAGGGGTGGGGCTCTAGGCAGTGATTGCCGAGGCTCCATGTGTTAGGGTTAGGGCTGCAGCCAGAGAGGGGCAGGGCTCCATGTGTGAGGGAAAAGGCTCCATGTGTGTGGGGCGGGGCTCCAGCCAGTGATGGGCGGGGCTCCATGTGGGATGGGCAGGGCTCCATGCAGTGAGGGATAGGGCTCCATATTTGAGGGGCGGGGCTTCAAATATGAAGGGCAAGGCCCCATGAGTGAAGGCCGGGGTTCCAGGCTTTCAGGGGTGGGGATCCAGTCAGTGAGGGGCGGGGCTCAGGGCAGTGATGGCCGGGGCTCTTTGTGTTAGTGGCAGGGCTCCAGCCAGAGAGGGGCAAGGCTCCATGTGTGAGGGAAAGGGCTCCATGTTTGTGGGGGCAGGGCTCCAGCCAGTGATGGGCGGGGATCCATGAGGGATGGGCAGGGCTCCATGCAGTCAGGGGCAAGGCTCCATATTTGAGGGGCGGGGCTCCAATTATGAAGGGCAAGGCCCCATGAGTGAGGCGCGGGGTTCCAGGCTTTCAGGGGTGGGGATCCAGTCAGTGCGGGGCGGGGCACTAGGCAGTCATGGCTGGGGCTCCCTGTGTGAGGGGCAGGGCTTCAGGCAGTGAGGGGCGGTGGATGGAGACAGCATCGGAAATATTGCATTAGGAAAAGTAAAAATGTAAATTTGGTAAATTTAGTGACTGTAAGAAAATGGACCGGGATTATGTCAGGTGCAGTGCGAATGACTAAATGATGCCAAAACAAAGCTCACAGATATTTCAAAAGCAGCGGAAAAAGTCAAGGAGGAAAACACAACTTAGGGGGCAAGATATGAGGGACATGGCATGAATATTTAAAACAAGAAAAAAGAAAAACAAGAAAAAATCGTTCCCAAAGTCAAAGCCTTCAAAATGCAGGCAGGCCATACGCCAGCAAGTGCAGGCACATGCAGCAAAGCTTGCCAAATCTGATCCCCACTGAAGGCCAAAACAGAAAATAAGGGCCTACAAACAGGCTGGAGCGGAG
>JAKDEW010001151.1:0-49271 GCA_021963965.1 Artemisiospiza belli
CACTGCACATGATATACTGGAAGGCAATTTTCTTAGAGTCAATAAATTTCCCAAATTTTTTTTTTTCTCCTCCAGTTGCAATTCCTTTGATGTTGACTCCTTTCCAGCGTGTTTGTAGGTCCTTCTTTTCTGTTTTGGCCTTCAGTGGGGATCAATTTTGGCAAGCTTTGCTGCATGTGCCTGCCCTTTCTGGCGCATGGCCTGCCTGCATTTTGATGGCTTTGACTATGGGAAATATTTTTGCTTTTTTTTTTTTTTATTATTTTAGGTATTCGTGCCATGTCCCTCATATCTTGCCCCCTAAGTTGTGTCTTCCTCCTTGACTTTTTCCCCTGCTTTTGCAACATCTGTGAGCTTAGTTTTGGCACCTTTTAGTCCTTTACCCTGCCGCTGATATAAACCCAGGCCATTTTCTTAGAGTCATTGAATTTTCCATTTTTTTTTTTTTCTCCTCCAATTGCAATTCCTTTGAAGGTGTCTCCATTCCAGCGTGTTTGTAGGCCCTTCTTTTCTGTTTTGGCCTTCAGTGGGGATCAGTTTTGGCAAGCTTTTCTGCATGTGCCTGCCCTTGGTGGCGTATGGCCTGCCTGCATTTTGATGGCTTTGACTTTGGGAAAGATTTTTTCTATTTTTTTTTTTTTTTTTGTTTTAGGTATTCATGCCATGTCCTTCATATCTTGCCCCCTAGGTTCTGTCTTCCTCCTTGACTTTTTCCCCTGCTTTTGCAACATCTGTGAGCTTAGTTTTGGCATCTTTTGGTCCTTTGCACTGCACCTGATAAAACCCCAGGCCATTTTCTAAGAGTCACTAAATTTCCCAAATTTTCTTTTTTTCTCCTCCAATTGCAATTCCTTTGATGGTGTCTCCATTCCAGCGTGTTTGCAAGTCCTTCTTTTCAGTTTTGGCCTTCAGTGGGGATCAATTTTGGCAAGCTTTGCTGCATGTGCCTGCCCTTGGTGGCGTATGGCCTGCCTGCATTTTGATGGCTTTATCTTGGAAAAAATTTTTTCTTTTTTTTTTTTTTTTTTATTATTTTAAGTATTCATGCCATGTCCCTCATATCTTGCCCCCTAAGTTGTGTCTTCCTCCTTGATTTTTCTCCTGCTTTTGCAACATCTGTGAGCTTAGTTTTGGCAACTTTTAGTCCTTTACCCTGCCCCTGATATAAACCCAGGCCATTTTCTAAGAGTCATTGAATTTTCCATTTTTTTTTTTTTCTCCTCCAATTGCAATTCCTTTCAATGTGTCTCCATTCCAGCGTGTTTGTAGGTCCTTCTTTTCTGTTTTGGCCTTCAGTGGGGATCAATTTTGGCAAGCTTTGCTGCATGTGCCTGCCCTTGCTGGCGTATGGCCTGCCTGCATTTTGATGGCTTTGACTTTGGGAAAGATTTTTTCTTTTTTATTATGTTTTTGTTTTATGTATTCATGCCATGTCCCTCATATCTTGCCCCCTAAGTTGTGTCTTCCTCCTTCACTTTTTCCCCTGCTTTTGCAACATCTGTGAGCTTAGTTTTGGCATCTTTTGGTCCTTTGCAATGCAGCTGATTTCCTCACAGCCTATTTTTTGAAGAGACTAAAATTCCCGATTTTCTGCTTTTTTCAATTGCATTTCATTTGAACCTATCTCCTTTCCAGAGTGTTTGTAAGCCTTTCTTTTGGGATTCGCAAGATTCCTTTTCCCTTCCCGAAAGGAAATTTCATTTCCTTTCGGGAAGGGAAAAGGAATCTTGCGATTTCAATGGGGACCAATAGAGGAATCTTTGGTGCATGTCCCTGCACTTGATGGCAGGCCATGCCTTTTGATGGCTTTGACTTTGGGAAAGATTTTTTTCTTTTTTTGGTTGTTTTCTGAAGTGTTCATGCCATGTCCCTCATATCTTGCCACCTAAGATCTGTCTTCCTCCTTGACTTTTTCGCCTGCTTTTGCAACATTTCTGAGCTTAGTTTTGGCACCTTTTCGTCCTTTGCACTGCACCTGATATAAACCCAGGCCATTTTCTTAGAGTCACTCAATTTCCCAAATTTTCTTTTTTTCTCCTCCAATTGCAATTCCTTTGATGTTGACTCCTTTCCAGCGTGTTTGTAGGTCCTTCTTTTCTGTTTTGGCCTTCAGTGGGGATCAATTTTGGCAAGCTTTGCTGCATGGGCCTGCCCTTGGTGGCGTATGGCCTGCCTGCATTTTGATGGCTTTGAGTTTGGGAAAGATTTTTTCTCTTTTTTTTTTTTAATATTTTAAGTATTCGTGCCATGTCCCTCATATCTTGCCCCCTAAGTTGTGTCTTCCTCCTTGACTTATTCCCCTGCTTTTGCAACATCTGTGAGCTTAGTTTTGCCACCTTTTAGTCCTTTGCAATGCAGCTGATTTCCTCACTGCCTATTTTTTGAAGAGACTAAAATTCCAGATTTTCTGCTTTTTTCAATTGCATTTCATTTGAATCTATCTCCTTTCCAGAGTGTTTGTAAGCCTTTCTTTTGGGATTCGCAAGATTCCTTTTCCCTTCCCGAAAGGAAATTTCATTTCCTTTCGGGAAGGGAAAAGGAATCTTGCGATTTCAATGGGGACCAATAGAGGAATCTTTGGTGCATGTCCCTGCACTTGATGGCAGGCCATGCCTTTTGATGGCTTTGACTTTGGGAAAGATTTTTTTCTTTTTTTGGTTGTTTTCTGAAGTGTTCATGCCATGTCCCTCATATCTTGCCCCCTAAATTATGTCTTCCTCCTTGACTTTTTCCCCTGCTTTTGCAACATCTGTGAGCTTAGTTTTGGCATCTTTTGGTCCTTTGCACTGCACCTGATAAAACCCCAGGCGATTTTCTTACAGTCAATAAATTTCCCAAATTTTCTTTTTTTCTCCTCCAATTGCAAATCCTTTGATGTTCTCTCCATTCCAGCGTGTTTGTAGGTCCTTCTTTCCAGTTTTGGCCTTCAGTGGGGATCAATTTTGGCAAGCTTTGCTGCATGTTCCTGCCCTTGGTGGCAAATGGCCTGCCTGCATTTTGATGGCTTTGACTATGGGAAAGATTTTTGCTTTTTTTTTTTTTTTATAATTTGAAGTATTCATGCCATGTCTCTCATATCTTGCCCCCTAAGTTGTGTCTTCCTCCTTGACTTTTTCCCCTGCTTTTGCAACATCTGTGAGCTTAGTTTTGGCACCTTTTGATCCTTTGCACTGCACCTGATATAAACCCAGGCCATTTTCTTAGAGTCACTAAATTTCCAAAATTTTCTTTTTTTCTGCTCCAATTGCAATTCCTTTGATGTTGACACTTTTCCAGCGTGTTGGTAGGTCCTTCTTTTCTGTTTTGGCCTTCAGTGGGGATCAATTTTGGCAAGCTTTGCTGCATGTGCCTGCCCTTGGTGGCGTATGGCCTTCCTCCGTTTTGATGGCTTTGACTTTGGGAAAGATTTTTTCTTTTTTTTTTTTTTTATAATTGTAAGTATTCATGCCATGTCCCTCATATCTTGCCCCCTAAGTTGTGTCTTCCTCCTTGACTTTTTCCCCTGCTTTTGCAACATCTGTGAGCTTAGTATTGGCATCTTTTGGTCCTTTGCACTGCACCTGATATAAACCCAGGCCATTTTCCTAGAGTCACTAAATTTCCAAAATTTTCTTTTGTCTCCACCAATTGCAATTCCTTTAATGCTGTCTCCATTCCAGCGTTTTTGTAGGTCCTTCTTTTATGTTTTGGCCTTCGGTGGGGATCAATTTTGGCAAGCTTTGCTGCATGTGCCTGCCCTTGGTGGCGTATGGCCTGCCTGCATTTTGATGGCTTTGACTTTGGGAAAGATTTTTTCTTTTTTTTTTTTTTATTATTTTAAGTATTCATGCCATGTCCCTCATATATCACCCCCTAAGTTGTGTCTTCCTCTTTGACTTTTTCCCCTGCTTTTGCAACATCTGTGAGCTTAGTTTTTGCATCTTTTGGTCCTTTGCACTGCACCTGATATAAACCCAGGCCATTTTCTTAGAATCACTAACTTACCCAAATTTTCTTTTTTTCTCAGAGAAATTGAATTCCTTTCCTGTTTTCTCCATTCCAGCGTGTTTGTAAGTCCTTCTTTTCTGTTTTGGCCTTCAGTGGGGATCAATGTTGGCAAGCTTTGCTGCATGTTCCTGCCCTTGGTGGCGTATGGCCCGCCTGCATTTTGATGGCTTTGACTTGGGGAAAGAATTTTTCATTTTTTTTTTTTTTATTATTTTAAGTATTCATGCCATGTCCCTCATGTCTTGCCCCCTAAGTTGTGTCTTCCTCCTTGTCTTTTTCCCCTGCTTTTGCAACATCTGTGAGCTTAGTTTTGGCATATTTTAGTCCTTTGCAATGCAGCTGATTTCCTCACAGCCTATTTTTTGAAGAGACTGGAATTCCAGATTTTGTGCTTTTTTCAATTGCATTTCATTTGAACCTCTCTCCTTTCCAGAGTGTTTGTAAGCCTTTCTTTTGGGATCCGCAAGATTCCTTTTCCCTTCTCGAAAGGAAATTTCATTTCCTTTCGAGAAGGGAAAAGGAGTCTTGCGATTTCAATGGGGACCAATAGAGGAATCTTTGGTGCATGTCCCTGCACTTGATGGCAGGCCATGCCTTTTGATGGCTTTGACTTTGGGAAAGATTTTTTTCTTTTTTTGTTTTTTTTTCAGAAGTGTTCATGCCATGTCCCTCATATCTGGCCCCCCATGTTGTGTCTTCCTCCTTGACTTTTTCCCCTGCTTTTGCAACACCTGTGAGCTTAGTTTTGGCACCTTTTGGTCCTTTGCACTGCACCTGATATAAACCCAGGCCATTTTCTTAAAATCACTACATTTCCCAAATTTTCTTTTTTTCTCCTCCAATTGCAATTCCATTGATATTGTCTCCATTCCAGCGTGTTTGTAAGTCCTTCTTTTCTGTTTTGGCCTTCAGTGGGGATCAATTTTGGCAAATTTTGCTGCATGTGCCTGCACTTGCTGGCGTATGGCCTGCCTGCATTTTGATGGCTTTGACTTTGTGAAAGATTTTTTCTTTTTTTTTTTTTATTATTGTAAGTATTCATGCCATGTCCCTCATATCTTGCCCCCTAAGTTGTGTCTTCCTCCTTGACTTATTCCCCTGCTTTTGCAACATCTGTGAGCTTAGTTTTGGCATCTTTTGGTCCTTTGTACTGCACCTGATATAAACACAGGCCATTTTCTTAGAATCACTAACTTACCCAAATTTTCTTTTTTTCTCCTCCAACTGCAATTCCTTTGATGGTGTCTCCATTCCAGCGTGTTTGTAAGTCCTTCTTTTCTGTTTTGGCCTTCAGTGGGGATCAATGTTGGCAAGATTTGCTGCATGTGCCTGCCCTTGGTGGCGTATGGCCTGCCTGCATTTTGATGGCTTTGACTTTGGGAAAGATTTTTTCTTTTTTTTTTTTTTCTTTTTTTAAGTATTCATGCCATGTCCCTCATATCTTGCCCCCTAAGATGTGTCTTCCTCCTTGACTTTTTCCCCTGCTTTTGCAACATCTGTGAGCTTAGTTTTGGCATCTTTTGGTCCTTTGTACTGCACCTGATATAAACCCAGGCCATTTTCTTAGAATCACTAACTTACCCAAATTTTCTTTTTTTCTCCTCCAATTGCAATTGCTTTGATCGTGTCTCCATTCCAGCATGTTTGTAAGTCCTTCTTTTCTGTTTTGGCCTTCAGTGGGGATCAATGTTGGCAAGCTTTGCTGCATGTGCCTGCCCTTGGTGGCGTATGGCCTGCCTGCATTTTGATGGCTTTGATTTTCGGATAGATTTTTTCTTTTTTTTTCTATTTTGTTTTAAATATTCATGCCATGTCCCTCATATCTTGCTCCCTAAGTTGTGTCTTCCTCCTTGACTTTTTCCCCTGATTTTGCAACATCTGTGGGCTTAGTTTTGGCATCTTTTGGTCCTTTGCAATGCAGCTGATTTCCTCACAGCCTATTTTTTGAAGAGACTAAAATTCCCGATTTTATGCTTTTTTCAATTGCATTTCATTTGAACCAATCTCCTTTCCAGAGTGTTTTTAAGCCTTTCTTTTGTTATCCGCAAGATTCCTTTTCCCTTCCCGAAAGGAAATTTCATTTCCTTTCGGGAAGGGAAAAGGTATCTTGCGATTTCAATGGGGACCAATAGAGGAATCTTTGGTGCATGTCCCTGCACTTGATGGCAGGCCATGCCTTTTGATGGCTTTGACTTTGGGAAAGATTTTTTTCTTTTTTTGGTTGTTTTCTGAAGTGTTCATGCCATGTCCCTCATATCTTGCCCCCTAAGTTGTGTCTTCCTCCGTGACTTTTTCCCCTGCTTTTGCAACATCTGTGAGCTTAGTTTTGGCATCTTTTGGTCCTTTGTACTGCACCTGATATAAACACAGGCCATTTTCTTAGAGTCACTAAATTTCCCAAATTTTCTTTTTTTCTGCTCCAATTGCAATTCCTTTGATGTTGACACCTTTCCAGCGTGTTTGTAAGTCATTATTTTCTGTTTTGGCCTTCAGTGGGGATCAATTTTGGCAAGCTTTGCTGCATGTGCCTGCCCTTGCTGGCGTATGGCCTGCCTGCTTTTTGATGGCTTTGACTTTGGGAAAGATTTTTTTTTTTTTTTTTTTATTATTTTAAGTATTCATGCCATGTCCCTCATATCTTGCCCCCTAAGTTGTGTCTTCCTCCTTGACTTTTTGTACTGCTTTTGCAACATCTGTGAGCTTAGTTTTGGCATCTTTTGGTCCTTTGCACTGCGCCTGATATAAACCCAGGCCATTTTTTTAGAGTCAGTAATTTCCAATATTTTGTTTTTTTCTCCTCCAATTGCAAATCCTTTGATGTTCTCTCCATTCCAGCGTGTTTGTAGGTCCTTCTTTCCTGTTTTGGCCTTCAGTGGGGATCAATTTTGGCAAGCTTTGCTGCATGTGCCTGCCCTTGGTGGCAAATGGCCTGCCTGCATTTTGATGGCTTTGACTATGGGAAAGATTTTTGCTTTTTTTTTTTTTTTATTATTTGAAGTATTCATGCCATGTCTCTCATATCTTGCCCCCTAAGTTGTGTCTTCCTCCTTGACTTTTTCCCCTGCTTTTGCAACATCTGTGAGCTTAGTTTTGCCACCTTTAGATCCTTTGCACTGCACCTGATATAAACCCAGGCCATTTTCTAAGAGTCACTTAATTTCCAAAATTTTCTTTTTTTCTGCTCCAATTGCAATTCCTTTGATGTTGACACTTTTCCAGCGTGTTTGTTGGTCCTTCTTTTCTGTTTTGGCCTTCAGTGGGGATCAATTTTGGCAAGCTTTGCTGCATGTGTCTGCCCTTGGTGGCGTATGGCCTGCCTGCATTTTGATGGCTTTGACATTGGGAAAGATTTTTTCTTTTTTTTTTTTTTTAATATTTTAATTATTCATGCCATGTCCCTCATATCTTGCCCCCTAAGTTGTGTCTTCCTCCTTGACTTTTTCCCCTGCTTTTGCAACATCTGTGAGCTTAGTTTTGGCATCTTTTGGTCCTTTGTACTGCACCAGATATAAACCCAGGCCATTTTCTTAGAATCACTAACTTACCCAGATTTTCTTTTTTTCTCCTCCAATTGCAATTGCTTTGATCGTGTCTCCATTCCAGCATGTTTGTAAGTCCTTCTTTTCTGTTTTGGCCTTCAGTGGGATCAATGTTGGCAAGCTTTGCTGCATGTGCCTGCCCTTGGTGGCGTATGGCCTGCCTGCATTTTGATGGCTTTGACTTTGGGATAGATTTTTTCTTTTTTTTTTCTTTTTTGTTTTAAGTATTCATGCCATGTCCCTCATATCTTGCCCCCTAAGTTGTGTCTTCCTCCTTGTCTTTTTCCCCTGCTTTTGCAACATCTGTGAGCTAAGTTTTGGCACCTTTTAGTCCTTTGCAATGCAGCTGATTTCCTCACAGCCTATTATTTGAAGAGACTAAAATTCCAGATTTTCTGCTTTTTTCAATTGCATTTCATTTGAACCTCTCTCCTTTCCAGAGTGTTTGTAAGCCTTTCTTTTGGGATCCGCAAGATTCCTTTTCCCTTCTCGAAAGGAAATTTCATTTCCTTTCGAGAAGGGAAAAGGAGTCTTGCGATTTCAATGGGGACCAATAGAGGAATCTTTGGTGCATGTCCCTGCACTTGATGGCAGGCCATGCCTTTTGATGGCTTTGACTTTGGGAATGATTTTTTTCTTTTTTTGGTTTTTTTCTGAAGTGTTCATGCCATGTCCCTCATATCTTGCCCCCCAAGTTGTGTCTTCCTCCTTGACTTTTTCCCCTGCTTTTGCAACACCTGTGAGCTTAGTTTTGGCATCTTTTGGTCCTTTGTACTGCACCTGATATAAACACAGGCCATTTTCTTAGAATCACTAAATTTACCAAATTTTCTTTTTTTCTCCTCCAACTGCAATTCCTTTGATGGTGTCTCCATTCCAGCGTGTTTGTAAGTCCTTCTTTTCTGTTTTGGCCTTCAGTGGGGATCAATGTTGGCAAGATTTGCTGCATGTGCCTGCCCTTGGTGGCGTATGGCCTGCCTGCATTTTGATGGCTTTGACTTTGGGAAAGGTTTTTTCTTTTTTTTTTTTTTTAATATTTTATGTATTCATGCCATGTCCCTCAGATCTTGCCCCCTAAGTTGTGTCTTCCTCCTTGACTTTTTCCCCTGCTTTTGCAACATCTGTGAGCTTAGTTTTGGCATCTTTTGGTCCTTTGTACTGCACCTGATATAAACCCAGGCCATTTTCTTAGAATCACTAACTTACCCAAATTTTCTTTTTTTCTCCTCCAATGGCAATTCCTTTGATGTTGTCTCCATTCCAGCATGTTTGTAAGTCCTTCTTTTCTGTTTTGGCCTTCAGTGGGGATCAATGTTGGCAAGCTTTGCTGCATGTGCCTGCCCTTGGTGGCGTATGGCCTGCCTGCATTTTGATGGCTTTGATTTTGGGAAAGATTTTTTCTTTTTGTTTTCTATTTTGTTTTAAATATTCATGCCATGTCCCTCATATTTTGCCCCCTAAGTTGTGTCTTCCTCCTTGACTTTTTCCCCTGATTTTGCAACATCTGTGGGCTTAGTTTTGGCATCTTTTGGTCCTTTGCAATGCAGCTGATTTCCTCACAGCCTATTTTTTGAAGAGACTAAAATTCCCAATTTTCTGCTTTTTTCAATTCCATTTCATTTGAACCTATCTCCTTTCCAGAGTGTTTGTAAGCCTTTCTTTTGGGATTCGCAAGATTCCTTTTCCCTTCCCGAAAGGAAATTTCATTTCCTTTCGGGAAGGGAAAAGGAATCTTGCGATTTCAATGCGGACCAATAGAGGAATCTTTGGTGCATGTCCCTGCACTTGATGGCAGGCCATGCCTTTTGATGGCTTTGACTTTGGGAAAGATTTTTTTCTTTTTTTGGTTTTTTTCTGAAGTGTTCATGCCATGTCCCTCAGATCTTGCCCCCCAAGTTGTGTCTTCCTCCTTGACTTATTCCCCTGCTTTTGCAACACCTGTGAGCTTAGTTTTGGCACCTTTTGGTCCTTTGCACTGCACCTGATATAAACCCAGGCCATTATCTCAGAATCACTAACTTACCCAAATTTTCATTTTTTCTCCTCCAATTGCAATTCCTTTGATGGTGTCTCCATTCCAGCGTGTTTGTAAGTCCTTCTTTCCTGTTTTGGCCTTCAGTTGGGATCAATTTTGGCAAGCTTTGCTGCATGTGCCTGCACTTGCTGGCGTATGGCCTGCCTGCATTTTGATGGCTTTGACATTGGGAAAGATTTTTTCTTTTTTTTTTTTTTAATATTTTAAGTATTCATGCCATGTCCCTCATATCTTGCCCCCTAAGTTGTGTCTTCCTCCTTGACTTTTTCTCCTGCTTTTGCAACATCTGTGAGCTTAGTTTTGGCATCTTTTGGTCCTTTGTACTGCACCAGATATAAACCCAGGCCATTTTCTTAGAATCACTAACTTACCCAAATTTTCTTTTTTTCTCCTCCAATTGCAATTGCTTTGATCGTGTCTCCATTCCAGCATGTTTGTAAGTCCTTCTTTTCTTTTTTGGCCTTCAGTGGGATCAATGTTGGCAAGCTTTGCTGCATGTGCCTGCCCTTGCTGGCATATGGCCTGCCTGCATTTTGATGGCTTTGACATTGGGATAGATTTTTTCTTTTTTTTTTCTTTTTTGTTTTAAGTATTCATGCCATAACCATCATATCTTGCCCCCTAAGTTGTGTCTTCCTCCTTGACTTTTTCCCCTGCTTTTGCAACATCTGTGAGCTTAGTTTTGGCATCTTTTGGTCGTTTGCACTGCACCTGATATAAACCCAGGCCATTTTCCTAGAGTCACTAAATTTCCAAAATTTTCTTTTTTTCTCCTCCAATTGCAATTCCTTTGATGTTGACACTTTTCCAGAGTGTTGGTAGGTCCTTCTTTTCTGTTTTGGCCTTCAGTGGGGATCAATGTTGGCAAGCTTTGCTGCATGTTCCTGCCCTTGGTGGCGTATGGCCCGCCTGCATTTTGATGGCTTTGACTTTGGGAAAGAATTTTTCATTTTTTTTTTTTTTATTATTTTAAGTATTCATGCCATGTCCTTCATATCTTGCCCCCTAAGTTGTGTCTTCCTCCTTGTCTTTTTCCCCTGCTTTTGAAACATCTGTGAGCTTAGTTTTGGCACATTTTATTCCTTTGCAATGCAGCTGATTTCCTCACAGCCTATTTTTTGAAGAGACTAAAATTCCCTATTTTCTGCTTTTTTCATTTGCATTTCATTTGAACCTCTCTCCTTTCCAGAGTGTTTGTAAGCCTTTCTTTTGGGATCCGCAAGATTCCTTTTCCCTTCCCGAAAGGAAATTTCATTTCCTTTCGAGAAGGGAAAAGGAGTCTTGCGATTTCAATGGGGACCAATAGAGGAATCTTTGGTGCATGTCCCTGCACTTGATGGCAGGCCATGCCTTTTGATGGCTTTGACTTTGGGAAAGATTTTTTTCTTTTTTTGGTTTTTTTCTGAAGTGTTCATGCCATGTCCCTCAGATCTTGCCCCCCAAGTTGTGTCTTCCTCCTTGACTTTTTCCCCTGCTTTTGCAACACCTGTGAGCTTAGTTTTGGCATCTTTTGGTCCTTTGCACTGCACCTGATATAAACACAGGCCATTTTCTTAAAGTCACTACATTTCCCAAATTTTCTTTTTTTCTCCTCCAATTGCAATTCCATTGATGTTGTCTCCATTCCAGCGTGTTTGTAAGTCCTTCTTTTCTGTTTTGGCCTTCAGTGGGGATCAATTTTGGCAAATTTTGCTGCATGTGCCTGCACTTGCTGGCGTATGGCCTGCCTGCATTTTGATGGCTTTGACTTTGGGAAAGATTTTTTCTTTTTTTTTTTTATTATTGTAAGTATTCATGCCATGTCCCTCATATCTTGCCCCCTAAGTTGTGTCTTCCTCCTTGACTTATTCCCCTGCTTTTGCAACATCTGTGAGCTTAGTTTTGGCATCTTTTGGTCCTTTGTACTGCACCTGATATAAACACAGGCCATTTTCTTAGAATCACTAACTTACCCAAATTTTCTTTTTTTCTCCTCCAACTGCAATTCCTTTGATGGTGTCTCCATTCCAGCGTGTTTGTAAGTCCTTCTTTTCTGTTTTGGCCTTCAGTGGGGATCAATGTTGGCAAGCTTTGCTGCATGTTCCTGCCCTTGGTGGCGTATGGCCCGCCTGCATTTTGATGGCTTTGACTTTGGGAAAGAATTTTTCATTTTTTTTTTTTTTATTATTTTAAGTATTCATGCCATGTCCTTCATATCTTGCCCCCTAAGTTGTGTCTTCCTCCTTGTCTTTTTCCCCTGCTTTTGAAACATCTGTGAGCTTAGTTTTGGCACATTTTATTCCTTTGCAATGCAGCTGATTTCCTCACAGCCTATTTTTTGAAGAGACTAAAATTCCCTATTTTCTGCTTTTTTCATTTGCATTTCATTTGAACCTCTCTCCTTTCCAGAGTGTTTGTAAGCCTTTCTTTTGGGATCCGCAAGATTCCTTTTCCCTTCCCGAAAGGAAATTTCATTTCCTTTCGAGAAGGGAAAAGGAGTCTTGCGATTTCAATGGGGACCAATAGAGGAATCTTTGGTGCATGTCCCTGCACTTGATGGCAGGCCATGCCTTTTGATGGCTTTGACTTTGGGAAAGATTTTTTTCTTTTTTTGGTTTTTTTCTGAAGTGTTCATGCCATGTCCCTCAGATCTTGCCCCCCAAGTTGTGTCTTCCTCCTTGACTTTTTCCCCTGATTTGCAACACCTGTGAGCTTAGTTTTGGCATCTTTTGGTCCTTTGCACTGCACCTGATATAAACACAGGCCATTTTCTTAAAGTCACTACATTTCCCAAATTTTCTTTTTTTCTCCTCCAATTGCAATTCCATTGATGTTGTCTCCATTCCAGCGTGTTTGTAAGTCCTTCTTTTCTGTTTTGGCCTTCAGTGGGGATCAATTTTGGCAAATTTTGCTGCATGTGCCTGCACTTGCTGGCGTATGGCCTGCCTGCATTTTGATGGCTTTGACTTTGGGAAAGATTTTTTCTTTTTTTTTTTTATTATTGTAAGTATTCATGCCATGTCCCTCATATCTTGCCCCCTAAGTTGTGTCTTCCTCCTTGACTTATTCCCCTGCTTTTGCAACATCTGTGAGCTTAGTTTTGGCATCTTTTGGTCCTTTGTACTGCACCTGATATAAACACAGGCCATTTTCTTAGAATCACTAACTTACCCAAATTTTCTTTTTTTCTCCTCCAACTGCAATTCCTTTGATGGTGTCTCCATTCCAGCGTGTTTGTAAGTCCTTCTTTTCTGTTTTGGCCTTCAGTGGGGATCAATGTTGGCAAGATTTGCTGCATGTGCCTGCCCTTGGTGGCGTATGGCCTGCCTGCATTTTGATGGCTTTGACTTTGGGAAAGGTTTTTTCTTTTTTTTTTTTTTTTTATTTTAAGTATTCATGCCATGTCCCTCATATCTTGCCCCCTAAGTTGTGTCTTCCTCCTTGACTTTTTCCCCTGCTTTTGCAACATCTGTGAGCTTAGTTTTGGCATCTTTTGGTCCTTTGTACTGCACCTGATATAAACCCAGGCCATTTTCTTAGAATCACTAACTTACCCAAATTTTCTTTTTTTCTCCTCCAATGGCAATTCCTTTGATGTTGTCTCCATTCCAGCATGTTTGTAAGTCCTTCTTTTCTGTTTTGGCCTTCAGTGGGGATCAATGTTGGCAAGCTTTGCTGCATGTGCCTGCCCTTGGTGGCGTATGGCCTGCCTGCATTTTGATGGCTTTGATTTTGGGAAAGATTTTTTCTTTTTTTTTTCTATTTTGTTTTAAATATTCATGCCATGTCCCTCATATCTTGCCCCCTAAGTTGTGTCTTCCTCCTTGACTTTTTCCCCTGATTTTGCAACATCTGTGGGCTTAGTTTTGGCATCTTTTGGTCCTTTGCAATGCAGCTGATTTCCTCACAGCCTATTTTTTGAAGAGACTAAAATTCCCAATTTTCTGCTTTTTTCAATTGCATTTCATTTGAACCTATCTCCTTTCCAGAGTGTTTGTAAGCCTTTCTTTTGGGATTCGCAAGATTCCTTTTCCCTTCCCGAAAGGAAATTTCATTTCCTTTCGGGAAGGGAAAAGGAATCTTGCGATTTCAATGCGGACCAATAGAGGAATCTTTGGTGCATGTCCCTGCACTTGATGGCAGGCCATGCCTTTTGATGGCTTTGACTTTGGGAAAGATTTTTTTCTTTTTTTGGTTTTTTTCTGAAGTGTTCATGCCATGTCCCTCAGATCTTGCCCCCCAAGTTGTGTCTTCCTCCTTGACTTATTCCCCTGCTTTTGCAACACCTGTGAGCTTAGTTTTGGCACCTTTTGGTCCTTTGCACTGCACCTGATATAAACCCAGGCCATTATCTCAGAATCACTAACTTACCCAAATTTTCATTTTTTCTCCTCCAATTGCAATTCCTTTGATGGTGTCTCCATTCCAGCGTGTTTGTAAGTCCTTCTTTTCTGTTTTGGCCTTCAGTTGGGATCAATTTTGGCAAGCTTTGCTGCATGTGCCTGCACTTGCTGGCGTATGGCCTGCCTGCATTTTGATGGCTTTGACATTGGGAAAGATTTTTTCTTTTTTTTTTTTTTAATATTTTAAGTATTCATGCCATGTCCCTCATATCTTGCCCCCTAAGTTGTGTCTTCCTCCTTGACTTTTTCCCCTGCTTTTGCAACATCTGTGAGCTTAGTTTTGGCATCTTTTGGTCCTTTGTACTGCACCAGATATAAACCCAGGCCATTTTCTTAGAATCACTAACTTACCCAAATTTTCTTTTTTTCTCCTCCAATTGCAATTGCTTTGATCGTGTCTCCATTCCAGCATGTTTGTAAGTCCTTCTTTTCTGTTTTGGCCTTCAGTGGGATCAATGTTGGCAAGCTTTGCTGCATGTGCCTGCCCTTGGTGGCGTATGGCCTGCCTGCATTTTGATGGCTTTGACATTGGGATAGATTTTTTCTTTTTTTTTTCTTTTTTGTTTTAAGTATTCATGCCATAACCATCATATCTTGCCCCCTAAGTTGTGTCTTCCTCCTTGACTTTTTCCCCTGCTTTTGCAACATCTGTGAGCTTAGTTTTGGCATCTTTTGGTCGTTTGCACTGCACCTGATATAAACCCAGGCCATTTTCCTAGAGTCACTAAATTTCCAAAATTTTCTTTTTTTCTCCTCCAATTGCAATTCCTTTGATGTTGACACTTTTCCAGAGTGTTGGTAGGTCCTTCTTTTCTGTTTTGGCCTTCAGTGGGGATCAATGTTGGCAAGCTTTGCTGCATGTTCCTGCCCTTGGTGGCGTATGGCCCGCCTGCATTTTGATGGCTTTGACTTTGGGAAAGAATTTTTCATTTTTTTTTTTTTTATTATTTTAAGTATTCATGCCATGTCCCTCATATCTTGCCCCCTAAGTTGTGTCTTCCTCCTTGTCTTTTTCCCCTGCTTTTGCAACATCTGTAAGCTTAGTTTTGGCACATTTTATTCCTTTGCAATGCAGCTGATTTCCTCACAGCCTATTTTTTGAAGAGACTAAAATTCCCTATTTTCTGCTTTTTTCAATTGCATTTCATTTGAACCTCTCTCCTTTCCAGAGTGTTTGTAAGCCTTTCTTTTGGGATCCGCAAGATTCCTTTTCCCTTCTCGAAAGGAAATTTCATTTCCTTTCGAGAAGGGAAAAGGAGTCTTGCGATTTCAATGGGGACCAATAGAGGAATCTTTGGTGCATGTCCCTGCACTTGATGGCAGGCCATGCCTTTTGATGGCTTTGACTTTGGGAAAGATTTTTTTCTTTTTTTGGTTTTTTTCTGAAGTGTTCATGCCATGTCCCTCATATCTTGCCCCCCAAGTTGTGTCTTCCTCCTTGACTTTTTCCCCTGCTTTTGCAACACCTGTGAGCTTAGTTTTGGCATCTTTTGGTCCTTTGCACTGCACCTGATATAAACCCAGGCCATTTTCTTAAAGTCACTACATTTCCCAAATTTTCTTTTTTTCTCCTCCAATTGCAATTCCATTGATGTTGTCTTCATTCCAGCGTGTTTGTAAGTCCTTCTTTTCTGTTTTGGCCTTCAGTGGGGATCAATTTTGGCAAAATTTGCTGCATGTGCCTGCACTTGCTGGCGTATGGCCTGCCTGCATTTTGATGGCTTTGACTTTGGGAAAGATTTTTTCTTTTTTTTTTTTATTATTGTAAGTATTCATGCCATGTCCCTCATATCTTGCCCCCTAAGTTCTGTCTTCCTCCTTGACTTATTCCCCTGCTTTTGCAACATCTGTGAGCTTAGTTTTGGCATCTTTTCGTCCTTTGTACTGCACCTGATATAAACACAGGCCATTTTCTTAGAATCACTAACTTACCCAAATTTTCTTTTTTTCTCCTCCAACTGCAATTCCTTTGATGGTGTCTCCATTCCAGCTTGTTTGTAGGTCCTTCTTTTCTGTTTTGGCCTTCAGTGGGGATCAATTTTGGCAAGCTTTGCTGCATGTGCCTGCCCTTGGTGGCGTATGGCCTGCCTGCATTTTGATGGCTTTGACTTTGGGAAAGATTTTTTCTTTTTTTTTTTTTTTATTATTTTAAGTATTCATGCCATGTCCCTCATATCTTACCCCCTAAGTTGTGTCTTCCTCCTTGACTTTTTCCCCTGCTTTTGCAACATCTGTGAGCTTAGTTTTGGCACCTTTTGGTCCTTTGCACTGCACCTGATATAAACCCAGGCCATTTTCTTAGAATCACTAACTTACCCAAATTTTCTTTTTTTCTCAGAGAAATTGAATTCCTTTCCTGTTTTCTCCATTCCAGCGTGTTTGTAAGTCCTTGTTTTCTGTTTTGGCCTTCAGTGGGGATCAATGTTGGCAAGCTTTGCTGCATGTGCCTGCCCTTGGTGGCGTATGGCCTGCCTGCATTTTGATGGCTTTGACTTTGGGATAGATTTTTTCTTTTTTTTTTCAATTTTGTTTTAAGTATTCTTGCCATATCCCTCATATCTTGCTCCCTAAGTTGTGTCTTCCTCCTTGACTTTTTCCCCTGATTTTGCAACATCTGTGGGCTTAGTTTTGGCATCTTTTGGTCCTTTGCAATGCAGCTGATTTCCTCACAGCCTATTTTTTGAAGAGACTAAACTTCCCAATTTTCTGCTTTTTTCAATTGCATTTCATTTGAACCTATCTCCTTTCCAGAGTGTTTGTAAGCCTTTCTTTTGGGAATCGCAAGATTCCTTTTCCCTTCCCGAAAGGAAATTTCATTTCCTTTCGGGAAGGGAAAAGGAATCTTGCGATTTCAATGGGGACCAATACAGGAATCTTAGGTGCATGTCCCTGCACTTGATGGCAGGCCATGCCTTTTGATGGCTTTGACTTTGAGAAAGATTTTTTTCTTTTTTTGGTTGTTTTCTGAAGTGTTCATGCCATGTCCCTCATATCTTGCCCCCTAAGTTGTGTCTTCCTCCTTGACTTATTCCCCTGCTTTCGAAACACCTGTGAGCTTAGTTTTGGCATCTTTTGGTCCTTTGCACTGCACCTGATATAAACACAGGCCATTTTCTTAGAATCACTAACTTACCCAAATTTTCATTTTTTCTCCACCAATTGCAATTCCTTTGATGTTGACTCCTTTCCAGCGTGTTTGTAAGTCCTTCTTTTCTGTTTTGGCCTTCAGTGGGGATCAATTTCGGCAAGCTTTGCTGCATGTGCCTGCACTTGCTGGCGTATGGCCTGCCTGCATTTTGATGGCTTTGACATTGGGAAAGATTTTTTCTTTTTTTTTTTTTTAATATTTTAAGTATTCATGCCATATCCCTCATATCTTGCCCCCTAAGTTGTGTCTTCGTCCTTGACTTTTTCCCCTGCTTTTGCAACATCTGTGAGCTTAGTTTTGGCATCTTTTGGTCCTTTGCAATGCACCTGATATAAACCCAGGCCATTTTCTTAGAGTCACTCAATTTCCCAAATTTTCTTTTTTTCTCCTCCAATTGCAATTCCTTTGATGTTGACTCCTTTCCAGCTTGTTTGTAAGTCCTTATTTCTGTTCTGGCATTCAGTGGGGATCAATTTTGGCAAGCTTTGCTGCATGTGCCTGCCCTTGGTGGCGTATGGCCTGCCTGCATTTTGATGGCTTTGAATTTGGGAAAGATTTTTTCTTTTTTTTTTTTTTTTTGTTTTAAGTATTCATGCCATGTCCCTCAGATCTTGCCCCCTAAGTTGTGTCTTCCTCCTTGACTTTTTCCCCTGCTTTTGCAACATCTGTGAGCTTAGTTTTGGCATCTTTTGGTCCTTTGTACTGCACCAGATATAAACCCAGCCATTTTTTTAGAATCACTAACTTACCCAAATTTTCTTTTTTTCTCCTCCAATTGCAATTGCTTTGATCGTGTCTCCATTCCAGCATGTTTGTAAGTCCTTCTTTTCTGTTTTGGCCTTCAGTGGGGATCAATGTTGGCAAGCTTTGCTGCATGTGCCTGCCCTTGGTGGCGTATGGCCTGCCTGCATTTTGATGGCTTTGACTTTGGGATAGATTTTTTCTTTTTTTTTTCTTTTTTGTTTTAAGTATTCATGCCATATCCATCATATCTTGTCTCCTAAGTTGTGTCTTCCTCCTTGACTTTTTCCCCTGCTTTTGCAACATCTGTGAGCTTAGTTTTGGCATCTTTTGGTCCTTTGCACTGCACCTGATATAAACACAGGCCATTTTCTTAGAGTCACTAAATTTCCAAAATTTTCTTTTTTTCTCCTCCAATTGCAATTCCTTTGATGTTGACACTTTTCCAGCGTGTTGGTAGGTCCTTGTTTTCTCTTTTGGCCTTCAGTGGGGATCAATTTTGGCAAGCTTTGCTGCATGTGCCTGCCCTTGGTGGCGTATGGCCTGCCTGCATTTTGATGGCTTTGACTTTGGGAAAGATTTTTTCTTTTTTTTTTTTTTTGTTTCATTTAAGTATTCATGCCATGTCCCTCATATCTTGCCCCCTAAATTGTGTCTTCCTCCTTGACTTTTTCCCCTGCTTTTCAACATCTGTGAGCTTAGTTTTTGCATCTTTTGGTCCTTTGCACTGCACCTGATATAAACCCAGGCCATATTCCTAGAGTCACTAAATTTCCAAAATTTTCTTTTGTCTCCACCAATTGCAATTCCTTTGATGCTGTCTCCATTCCAGCGTGTTTGTAGGTCCTTCTTTTCTGTTTTGGCCTTCAGTGGGGATCAATTTTGGCAAGCTTTGCTGCGTGTGCCTGCCCTTGGTGGCGTATGGCCTGCCTGCATTTTGATGGCTTTGACTTTGGGAAAGATTTTTTCTTTTTTCTTTTTTTATTATTTTAAGTATTCATGCCATGTCCCTCATATCTTACCCCCTAAGTTGTGTCTTCCTCCTTGACTTTTTCCCCTGCTTTTGCAACATCTGTGAGCTTAGTTTTTGCATCTTTTGGTCCTTTGCACTGCACCTGATATAAACCCAGGCCATTTTCTTAGAATCACTAACTTACCCAAATTTTCTTTTTTTCTCAGAGAAATTGAATTCCTTTCCTGTTTTCTCCATTCCAGCGTGTTTGTAAGTCCTTGTTTTCTGTTTTGGCCTTCAGTGGGGATCAATGTTGGCAAGCTTTGCTGCATGTGCCTGCCCTTGGTGGCGTATGGCCTGCCTGCATTTTGATGGCTTTGACTTTGGGATAGATTTTTTCTTTTTTTTTTCAATTTTGTTTTAAGTATTCATGCCATGTCCCTCATATTTGCTCCCTAAGTTGTGTCTTCCTCCTTGACTTTTTCCCCTGATTTTGCAACATCTGTGGGCTTAGTTTTGGCATCTTTTGGTCCTTTGCAATGCAGCTGATTTCCTCACAGCCTATTTTTTGATAGAGACTAAACTTCCCAATTTTCTGCTTTTTTCAATTGCATTTCATTTGAACCTATCTCCTTTCCAGAGTGTTTGTAAGCCTTTCTTTTGGGTATCGCAAGATTCCTTTTCCCTTCCCGAAAGGAAATTTAATTTCCTTTCGGGAAGGGAAAAGGAATCTTGCGATTTCAATGCGGACCAATAGAGGAATCTTTGGTGCATGTCCCTGCACTTGATGGCAGGCCATGCCATTTGATGGCTTTGACTTTGAGAAAGATTTTTTTCTTTTTTTGGTTTTTTTTCTGAAGTGTTCATGCCATGTCCCTCAGATCTTACCCCCAGGTTGTGTCTTCCTCCTTGACTTATTCCCCTGCTTTCGAAACATCTGTGAGCTTAGTTTTGGCACCTTTTGGTCCTTTGCACTGCACCTGATATAAACACAGGCCATTTTCTTAGAATCACTAACTTACCCAAATTTTCATTTTTTCTCCACCAATTGCAATTCCTTTGATGGTGCCTCCATTCCAGCGTGTTTGTAAGTCCTTCTTTTCTGTTTTGGCCTTCAGTGGGGATCAATTTTGGCAAGCTTTGCTGCATGTGCCTGCACTTGCTGGCGTATGGCCTGCCTGCATTTTGATGGCTTTGACATTGGGAAAGATTTTTTCTTTTTTTTTTTTTTAATATTTTAAGTATTCATGCCATATCCCTCATATCTTGCCCCCTAAGTTGTGTCTTCGTCCTTGACTTTTTCCCCTGCTTTTGCAACATCTGTGAGCTTAGTTTTGGCATCTTTTGGTCCTTTGCAATGCACCTGATATAAACCCAGGCCATTTTCTTAGAGTCACTCAATTTCCCAAATTTTCTTTTTTTCTCCTCCAATTGCAATTCCTTTGATGTTGACTCCTTTCCAGCTTGTTTGTAAGTCCTTATTTCTGTTCTGGCCTTCAGTGGGGATCAATTTTGGCAAGCTTTGCTGCATTTGCCTGCCCTTGGTGGCGTATGGCCTGCCTGCATTTTGATGGCTTTAAATTTGGGAAAGATTTTTTCTTTTTTTTTTTTTTTTTTGTTTTAAGTGTTCATGCCATGTCCCTCATATTTTTCACCCAAAGTTCTGTCTTCCTCCTTGACTTTTTCCCCTGCTTTTGCAACATCTGTGAGCTTAGTTTTGGCATCTTTTGGTCCTTTGCACTGCACCTGATATAAACCCATGCCATTTTCTTAGAGTCACTAAATTTCCCAAATTTTCTTTTTTTCTCCTCCAATTGCAATTCCTTTGATGGTGTCTCCATTCCAGCGTGTTTGTAAGTCCTTCTTTTCTGTTTTGGCCTTCAGTGGGGATCAATTTTGGCCAACTTTGCTGCATGTTCCTGCCCTTGGTGGCGTATGTTCTCCCTGCATTTTGATGGCTTTGACTTTGGGAAAGATTTTTCCTTTTTTTTTTTTTTAATATTTTAAGTATTCATGCCATGTCCCTCATATCTTGCCCCCTAAGTTCTGTCTTCCTCCTTGACTTATTCCCCTGCTTTTGCAACATCTGTGAGCTTAGTTTTGGCATCTTTTCGTCCTTTGTACTGCACCTGATATAAACACAGGCCATTTTCTTAGAATCACTAACTTACCCAAATTTTCTTTTTTTCTCCTCCAACTGCAATTCCTTTGATGGTGTCTCCATTCCAGCTTGTTTGTAGGTCCTTCTTTTCTGTTTTGGCCTTCAGTGGGGATCAATTTTGGCAAGCTTTGCTGCATGTGCCTGCCCTTGGTGGCGTATGGCCTGCCTGCATTTTGATGGCTTTGACTTTGGGAAAGATTTTTTCTTTTTTTTTTTTTTTATTATTTTAAGTATTCATGCCATGTCCCTCATATCTTACCCCCTAAGTTGTGTCTTCCTCCTTGACTTTTTCCCCTGCTTTTGCAACATCTGTGAGCTTAGTTTTGGCACCTTTTGGTCCTTTGCACTGCACCTGATATAAACCCAGGCCATTTTCTTAGAATCACTAACTTACCCAAATTTTCTTTTTTTCTCAGAGAAATTGAATTCCTTTCCTGTTTTCTCCATTCCAGCGTGTTTGTAAGTCCTTGTTTTCTGTTTTGGCCTTCAGTGGGGATCAATGTTGGCAAGCTTTGCTGCATGTGCCTGCCCTTGGTGGCGTATGGCCTGCCTGCATTTTGATGGCTTTGACTTTGGGATAGATTTTTTCTTTTTTTTTTCAATTTTGTTTTAAGTATTCTTGCCATATCCCTCATATCTTGCTCCCTAAGTTGTGTCTTCCTCCTTGACTTTTTCCCCTGATTTTGCAACATCTGTGGGCTTAGTTTTGGCATCTTTTGGTCCTTTGCAATGCAGCTGATTTCCTCACAGCCTATTTTTTGAAGAGACTAAACTTCCCAATTTTCTGCTTTTTTCAATTGCATTTCATTTGAACCTATCTCCTTTCCAGAGTGTTTGTAAGCCTTTCTTTTGGGAATCGCAAGATTCCTTTTCCCTTCCCGAAAGGAAATTTCATTTCCTTTCGGGAAGGGAAAAGGAATCTTGCGATTTCAATGGGGACCAATACAGGAATCTTAGGTGCATGTCCCTGCACTTGATGGCAGGCCATGCCTTTTGATGGCTTTGACTTTGAGAAAGATTTTTTTCTTTTTTTGGTTGTTTTCTGAAGTGTTCATGCCATGTCCCTCATATCTTGCCCCCTAAGTTGTGTCTTCCTCCTTGACTTATTCCCCTGCTTTCGAAACACCTGTGAGCTTAGTTTTGGCATCTTTTGGTCCTTTGCACTGCACCTGATATAAACACAGGCCATTTTCTTAGAATCACTAACTTACCCAAATTTTCATTTTTTCTCCACCAATTGCAATTCCTTTGATGTTGACTCCTTTCCAGCGTGTTTGTAAGTCCTTCTTTTCTGTTTTGGCCTTCAGTGGGGATCAATTTTGGCAAGCTTTGCTGCATGTGCCTGCACTTGCTGGCGTATGGCCTGCCTGCATTTTGATGGCTTTGACATTGGGAAAGATTTTTTCTTTTTTTTTTTTTTAATATTTTAAGTATTCATGCCATATCCCTCATATCTTGCCCCCTAAGTTGTGTCTTCGTCCTTGACTTTTTCCCCTGCTTTTGCAACATCTGTGAGCTTAGTTTTGGCATCTTTTGGTCCTTTGCAATGCACCTGATATAAACCCAGGCCATTTTCTTAGAGTCACTCAATTTCCCAAATTTTCTTTTTTTCTCCTCCAATTGCAATTCCTTTGATGTTGACTCCTTTCCAGCTTGTTTGTAAGTCCTTATTTCTGTTCTGGCATTCAGTGGGGATCAATTTTGGCAAGCTTTGCTGCATGTGCCTGCCCTTGGTGGCGTATGGCCTGCCTGCATTTTGATGGCTTTGAATTTGGGAAAGATTTTTTCTTTTTTTTTTTTTTTTTGTTTTAAGTATTCATGCCATGTCCCTCAGATCTTGCCCCCTAAGTTGTGTCTTCCTCCTTGACTTTTTCCCCTGCTTTTGCAACATCTGTGAGCTTAGTTTTGGCATCTTTTGGTCCTTTGTACTGCACCAGATATAAACCCAGCCATTTTTTTAGAATCACTAACTTACCCAAATTTTCTTTTTTTCTCCTCCAATTGCAATTGCTTTGATCGTGTCTCCATTCCAGCATGTTTGTAAGTCCTTCTTTTCTGTTTTGGCCTTCAGTGGGGATCAATGTTGGCAAGCTTTGCTGCATGTGCCTGCCCTTGGTGGCGTATGGCCTGCCTGCATTTTGATGGCTTTGACTTTGGGATAGATTTTTTCTTTTTTTTTTCTTTTTTGTTTTAAGTATTCATGCCATATCCATCATATCTTGTCTCCTAAGTTGTGTCTTCCTCCTTGACTTTTTCCCCTGCTTTTGCAACATCTGTGAGCTTAGTTTTGGCATCTTTTGGTCCTTTGCACTGCACCTGATATAAACACAGGCCATTTTCTTAGAGTCACTAAATTTCCAAAATTTTCTTTTTTTCTCCTCCAATTGCAATTCCTTTGATGTTGACACTTTTCCAGCGTGTTGGTAGGTCCTTGTTTTCTCTTTTGGCCTTCAGTGGGGATCAATTTTGGCAAGCTTTGCTGCATGTGCCTGCCCTTGGTGGCGTATGGCCTGCCTGCATTTTGATGGCTTTGACTTTGGGAAAGATTTTTTCTTTTTTTTTTTTTTTGTTTCATTTAAGTATTCATGCCATGTCCCTCATATCTTGCCCCCTAAATTGTGTCTTCCTCCTTGACTTTTTCCCCTGCTTTTCAACATCTGTGAGCTTAGTTTTTGCATCTTTTGGTCCTTTGCACTGCACCTGATATAAACCCAGGCCATATTCCTAGAGTCACTAAATTTCCAAAATTTTCTTTTGTCTCCACCAATTGCAATTCCTTTGATGCTGTCTCCATTCCAGCGTGTTTGTAGGTCCTTCTTTTCTGTTTTGGCCTTCAGTGGGGATCAATTTTGGCAAGCTTTGCTGCGTGTGCCTGCCCTTGGTGGCGTATGGCCTGCCTGCATTTTGATGGCTTTGACTTTGGGAAAGATTTTTTCTTTTTTCTTTTTTTATTATTTTAAGTATTCATGCCATGTCCCTCATATCTTACCCCCTAAGTTGTGTCTTCCTCCTTGACTTTTTCCCCTGCTTTTGCAACATCTGTGAGCTTAGTTTTTGCATCTTTTGGTCCTTTGCACTGCACCTGATATAAACCCAGGCCATTTTCTTAGAATCACTAACTTACCCAAATTTTCTTTTTTTCTCAGAGAAATTGAATTCCTTTCCTGTTTTCTCCATTCCAGCGTGTTTGTAAGTCCTTGTTTTCTGTTTTGGCCTTCAGTGGGGATCAATGTTGGCAAGCTTTGCTGCATGTGCCTGCCCTTGGTGGCGTATGGCCTGCCTGCATTTTGATGGCTTTGACTTTGGGATAGATTTTTTCTTTTTTTTTTCAATTTTGTTTTAAGTATTCATGCCATGACCCTCATATTTGCTCCCTAAGTTGTGTCTTCCTCCTTGACTTTTTCCCCTGATTTTGCAACATCTGTGGGCTTAGTTTTGGCATCTTTTGGTCCTTTGCAATGCAGCTGATTTCCTCACAGCCTATTTTTTGATAGAGACTAAACTTCCCAATTTTCTGCTTTTTTCAATTGCATTTCATTTGAACCTATCTCCTTTCCAGAGTGTTTGTAAGCCTTTCTTTTGGGTATCGCAAGATTCCTTTTCCCTTCCCGAAAGGAAATTTAATTTCCTTTCGGGAAGGGAAAAGGAATCTTGCGATTTCAATGCGGACCAATAGAGGAATCTTTGGTGCATGTCCCTGCACTTGATGGCAGGCCATGCCATTTGATGGCTTTGACTTTGAGAAAGATTTTTTTCTTTTTTTGGTTTTTTTCTGAAGTGTTCATGCCATGTCCCTCAGATCTTACCCCCAGGTTGTGTCTTCCTCCTTGACTTATTCCCCTGCTTTCGAAACATCTGTGAGCTTAGTTTTGGCACCTTTTGGTCCTTTGCACTGCACCTGATATAAACACAGGCCATTTTCTTAGAATCACTAACTTACCCAAATTTTCATTTTTTCTCCACCAATTGCAATTCCTTTGATGGTGCCTCCATTCCAGCGTGTTTGTAAGTCCTTCTTTTCTGTTTTGGCCTTCAGTGGGGATCAATTTTGGCAAGCTTTGCTGCATGTGCCTGCACTTGCTGGCGTATGGCCTGCCTGCATTTTGATGGCTTTGACATTGGGAAAGATTTTTTCTTTTTTTTTTTTTTAATATTTTAAGTATTCATGCCATATCCCTCATATCTTGCCCCCTAAGTTGTGTCTTCGTCCTTGACTTTTTCCCCTGCTTTTGCAACATCTGTGAGCTTAGTTTTGGCATCTTTTGGTCCTTTGCAATGCACCTGATATAAACCCAGGCCATTTTCTTAGAGTCACTCAATTTCCCAAATTTTCTTTTTTTCTCCTCCAATTGCAATTCCTTTGATGTTGACTCCTTTCCAGCTTGTTTGTAAGTCCTTATTTCAGTTCTGGCCTTCAGTGGGGATCAATTTTGGCAAGCTTTGCTGCATTTGCCTGCCCTTGGTGGCGTATGGCCTGCCTGCATTTTGATGGCTTTAAATTTGGGAAAGATTTTTTCTTTTTTTTTTTTTTTTTTGTTTTAAGTGTTCATGCCATGTCCCTCATATTTTTCACCCAAAGTTCTGTCTTCCTCCTTGACTTTTTCCCCTGCTTTTGCAACATCTGTGAGCTTAGTTTTGGCATCTTTTGGTCCTTTGCACTGCACCTGATATAAACCCATGCCATTTTCTTAGAGTCACTAAATTTCCCAAATTTTCTTTTTTTCTCCTCCAATTGCAATTCCTTTGATGGTGTCTCCATTCCAGCGTGTTTGTAAGTCCTTCTTTTCTGTTTTGGCCTTCAGTGGGGATCAATTTTGGCCAACTTTGCTGCATGTTCCTGCCCTTGGTGGCGTATGTTCTCCCTGCATTTTGATGGCTTTGACTTTGGGAAAGATTTTTCCTTTTTTTTTTTTTTAATATTTTAAGTATTCATGCCATGTCCCGCATATATTACCCCCTAAGTTGTGTCTTTTTCCCCTGCTTTTGCAACATCTGTGAGCTTAGTTTTGGCACCTTTTGGTCCTTTGCAATGCAGCTGATTTCCTCACAGCCTATTTTTTGAAGAGACTAAAATTCCCAATTTTCTGCTTTTTTCAATTGCATTTCATTTGTACCTATCAGCTTTCCAGAGTGTTTGTAAGCCTTTCTTTTGGGATTCGCAAGATTCCTTTTCCCCTTCCGAAAGGAAATTTCATTTCCTTTTGGGAAGGGAAAAGGAATCTTGCGATTTCAATGGGGACCAATAGAGGAATCTTTGGTGCATGTTCCTGCACTTGATGGCAGGCCATGCCTTTTGATGGCTTTGACTTTGGGAAAGATTTTTTTCTTTTTGTGTTTTTTTTTCTGAAGTGTTCATGCCATGTCTCTCATATCTTGCCCCCCAAGTTGTGTCTTCCTCCTTGACTTTTTCCCCTGCTTTTGCAACATCTGTGAGCTTAGTTTTGGCATCTTTTGGTCCTTTGCACTGCACCTGATATAAACCCAGGCCATTTTCTTACAGTCACTACATTTCCCAAATTTTCTTTTTTTCTCCTCCTATTGCAATTCCTTTGATGTTGTCTCCATTCCAGCGTGTTTGTAAGTCCTTCTTTTCTGTTTTGGCCTTCAGTGGGGATCAATTTTGGCAAGATTTGCTGCATGTGCCTGCACTTGCTGGCGTATGGCCTGCCTGCATTTTGATGGCTTTGACTTTGGGAAAGATTTTTTCTTTTTTTTTTCATTTTTATTTTAAGTATTCATGCCATGTCCCTCATATCTTGCCCCCTAAGTTCTGTCTTCCTCCTTGACTTTTTCCCCTGCTTTTGCAACATCTGTGAGCTTAGTTTTGGCATCTTTTGGTCCTTTGCAATGCAGCTGATTTCCTCACAGCCTATTTTTTGAAGAGACTAAAATTCCCTATTTTCTGCTTTTTTCAATTCCATTTCATTTTAACCTATCTCCTTTCCAGAGTGTTTGTAAGCCTTTCTTTTGGGATTCGCAAGATTCCTTTTCCCCTTCCGAAAGGAAAATTTCATTTCCTTTTGGGAAGGCAAAAGGAATCTTGCGATTTCAATGGGGACCAATAGAGGAATCTTTGGTGCATGTCCCTGCACTTGATGGCAGGCCATGCCTTTTGATGGCTTTGACTTTGAGAAAGATTTTTTTCTTTTTTTGGTTTTTTTCTGAAGTGTTCATGCCATGTCCCTCATATCTTGCCACCTAAGTTGTGTCTTCCTCCTTGACTTTTTCCCCTGCTTTTGCAACACCTGTGAGCTTAGTTTTGGCACCTTGTGGTCCTTTGCACTGCACCTGATATAAACCCAGGCCATTTTCTTAGTATCGCTAACTTACCCAAATTTTCATTTTTTCTCCTCCAACTGCAATTCCTTTGATGGTGTCTCCATTCCAGCGTGTTTGTAAGTCCTTCTTTTCTGTTTTGGCCTTCAGTGGGGATCAATTTTGGCAAGCTTTGCTGCATGTGCCTGCACTTGCTGGCGTATGGCCTGCCTGCATTTTGATGGCTTTGACATTGGGAAAGATTTTTTCTTTTTTTTTTTTTAAAATATTTTAAGTATTCATGCCATGTCCCTCATATCTTGCCCCCTAAGTTCTGTCTTCCTCCTTGACTTTTTCCCCTGCTTTTGCAACATCTGTGAGCTTAGTTTTGGCATCTTTTGGTCCTTTGTACTGCACTTGATATAAACCCAGGTCATTTTCTTAGAATCACTAACTTACCCAGATTTTCTTTTTTTCTCCTCCAATTGCAATTGCTTTGATGGTGTCTCCATTCCAGCATGTTTGTAAGTCCTTGTTTTCTGTTTTGGCCTTCAGTGGGGATCAATGTTGGCAAGCTTTGCTGCATGTGCCTGCCCTTGGTGGCGTATGGCCTGCCTGCATTTTGATGGCTTTGACTTTGGGAAAGATTTTTTTTTTTTTTTTTTTTTTATTATTTTAAGTATTCATGCCATGTCCCTCATATCTTGCCCCCTAAGTTGTGTCTTCCTCCTTGACTTTTTCCCCTGCTTTTGCAACATCTGTGAGCTTAGTTTTGCCACCTTTTAGTCATTTGCAATGCAGCTGATTTCCTCACAGCCTATTTTTTGAAGAGACTAAAATTCCAGATTTTCTGCTTTTTTCAATTGCATTTCATTTGAACCTATCTCCTTTCCAGAGTGTTTGTAAGCCTTTCTTTTGGGATCCGCAAGATTCCTTTTCCCTTCCCGAAAGGAAATGAACTTTCCTTTCGGGAAGGGAAAAGGAATCTTGCGATTTCAATGGGGACCAATAGAGGAATCTTTGGTGCATGTCCCTGCACATGATGGCAGGCCATGCCTTTTGATGGCTTTGACTTTGGGAAAGATTTTTTTCTTTTTTTGGTTGTTTTCTGAAGTGTTCATGCCATGTCCCTCATATCTTGCCCCCCAAGTTGTGTCTTCCTCCTTGACTTTTTCCCCTGCTTTTGCAACACCTGTGAGCTTAGTTTTGGCACCTTTTGGTCCTTTGCACTGCACCTGATATAAACTCAGGCCCTTTTCTTTCAGTCACTACATTTCCCAAATTTTCTTTTTTTCTCCTCCAATTACAATTCCTTTGATGTTGTCTCCATTCCAGCGTGTTTGTAAGTCCTTCTTTTCTGTTTTGGCCTTCAGTTGGGATCAATTTTGGCAAGCTTTGCTGCATGTGCCTGCACTTGCTGGCGTATGGCCTGCCTGCATTTTGATGGCTTTGACATTGGGAAAGATTTTTTCTTTTTTCTTTTTTTTAATATTTTAATTATTCATGCCATATCCCTCATATCTTGCCCACTAAGTTGTGTCTTCCTCCTTGACTTTTTCCCCTGCTTTTGCAACATCTGTGAGCTTAGTTTTGGCACCTTTTGGTCCTTTGCACTGCACCTGATATAAACCCAGGCCATTTTCTTGGAACCACTAACTTACCCAAATTTTCTTTTTTTCTCCTCCAATTGCAATTCCTTTGATGTTGACACTTTTCCAGCGTGTTGGTAGGTCCTTCTTTTCTGTTTTTGCCTTCCGTGGGGATCAATTTTGGCAAGCTTTGCTGCATGTGCCTGCCCTTGGTGGCGTATGGCCTGCCTGCATTTTGATGGCTTTGACTTTGGGAAAGATTTTTTCTTTTTTATTTTTAATTATTTTAAGTATTCATGCCATGTCCCTCATATCTTGCCCCCTAAGTTGTGCCTTCCTCCTTGACTTTTTCCCCTGCTTTTGCAACATCTGTGAGCTTAGTTTTGGCACCTTTTGATCCTTTGCAATGCACCTGATATAAACCCAGGCCATTTTCTTAGAGTCACTAAATTTCCCAAATTTTCTTTTTTTCTCCTCCATTTGCAATTCCTTTGATGTTGTCTCCATTCCAGCGTGTTTGTAGGTCCTTCTTTTCTCTTTTGGCCTTCAGTGGGGATCAGATTTGGCAAGCTTTGCTGCATGTGCCTGCACTTGCTGGCGTATGGCCTGCCTGCATTTTGATGGCTTTGACTTTGGGAAAGATTTTTTCTTTTTTTTTTTTTTTAATATTTTAAGTATTCATGCCATATCCCTCATATCTTGCTCCCTAAGTTGTGTCTTTTTCCCCTGCTTTTGCAACATCTGTGAGCTTAGTTTTGGCACCTTTTGGTCATTTGCAATGCAGCTGATTTCCTCACAGCCTATTTTTTGAAGAGACTAAAATTCCATATTTTCTGCTTTTTTCAATTGCATTTCATTTGAACCTATCTGCTTTCCAGAGTGTTTGTAAGCCTTTCTTTTGGGATTCGCAAGATTCTTTTTCCCTTCCCGAAATGAAATGAAATTTCCTTTCGGGAAGGCAAAAGGAATCTTGCGATTTCAATGGGGACCAATAGAGGAATCTTTGGTGCATGTCCCTGCACTTGATGGCAGGCCATGCCTTTTGATAGCTTTGACTTTGGGAAAGATTTTTTTCTTTTTTTGGTTGTTTTCTGAAGTGTTCATGCCATGTCCCTCATATCTTGCCCCCTAAGTTGTGTCTTCCTCCTTGACTTTTTCCCCTGCTTTTGCAATATCTGTGAGCTTAGTTTTGGCACCTTTTGGTCCTTTGCACTGCACCTGATATAAACCCAGGCCATTTTCTTGGAACCACTAACTTACCCAAATTTTCTTTTTTTCTCCTCCAATTGCAATTCCTTTGATGCTGTCTCCATTCCAGCGTGTTTGTAGGTCCTTCTTTTCTGTTTTGCCTTCAGTGGGGATCAATTTTGGCAAGCTTTGCTGCATGTGCCTGCCCTTGGTGGCGTATGGCCTGCCTGCATTTTGATGGCTTTGACTTTGGGAAACATTGTTTCTTTTTTATTTCATTTTTGTTTTAAGTATTCATGCCATGTCCCTCATATCTTGCGCCCTAAGTTGTGTCTTCCTCCTTGACTTATTCCCCTGCTTTTGCAACATCTGTGAGCTTAGTTTTGGCACCATTTAGTCCTTTGCACTGCACCTGATATAAACCCAGGCCATTTTCTTAGAGTCACTAAATTTCCCAAATTTTCTTTTTTTCTCCTCCAATTGCAATTCCTTTGATGCTGTCTCCATTCCAGCGTGTTTTTAGGTCCTTGATTTCTGTTTTGGCCTTCAGTGGGGATCAATTTTGGCAAGCTTTGCTGCATGTGCCTGCCCTTGGTGGCATATGGCCTGCCTGAATTTTGATGGCTTTGACTTTGGGAAAGATTTTTTCTATTTTTTTTTTTTTTAATTATTTTAAGTATTCATGCCATGTCCCTCATATCTTGCTCCCTAAGTTGTGTCTTCCTCCTTTACTTTTTCCCCTGCTTTTGCAACATCTGTGAGCTTAGTTTTGGCATCTTTTGGTCCTTTGCAATGCAGCTGAATTCCTCACAGCCGATTATTTGAAGAGACTAAAATTCCAGATTTTCTGCTTTTTTCAATTGCATGTCTTTTGAACCTATCTCCTTTCCAGAGTGTTTGTAAGCCTTTCTTTTGGGATTCGCAAGATTCCTTTTCCCTTCCCGAAAGGAAATTTCATTTCCTTTCGGGAAGGGAAAAGGAATCTTGCGATTTCAATGGGGACCAATAGAGGAATCTTTGGTGCACGTCCCTGCATTTGATGGCATGCCATGCCTTTTGATGGCTTTGACTTTGGGAAAGATTTTTTTCTTTTTTTGGTTGTTTTCTGAAGTGTTCATGCCATGTCCCTCATATCTTGCCCCCTAAGTTTTGTCTTCCTCCTTGACTTTTTCCCCTGCTTTTGCAACATCTGTGAGCTTAGTTTTGGCACCTTTTGGTCCTTTGCACTGCACCTGATATAAACCCAGGCCTTTTTCTTAGAATCACTAACTTACCCAAATTTTCTTTTTTTCTCCTCCAATTGCAATTCCTTTGATGTTGTCTCCATTCCAGCGTGTTTGTATGTCCTTCTTTTCTGTTTTGGCCTTCAGTGGGGATCAATTTTGGCAAGCTTTGCTGCATGTGCCTGCACTTGCTGGCGTATGGCCTGCCTGCATTTTGATGCCTTGACTTTGGGAAAGATTTTGTTTTTTTTTTTTATTATTATTGTAAGTATTCAGGCCATGTCCCTCATACCTTGCCCCTTAAGTTCTGTCTTCCTCCTTGACTTATTCCCCTGCTTTTGCAACATCTGTGAGCTTAGTTTTGGCATCTTTTGGTCCTTTGCACTGCACCTGATATAAACCCAGGCCATTTTCTTGGAACCACTAACTTACCCAAATTTTCTTTTTTTCTCCTCCAATTGCAATTCCTTTGATGCTGTCTCCATTCCAGCGTGTTTGTAGGTCCTTCTTTTCTGTTTTGCCTTCAGTGGGGATCAATTTTGGCAAGCTTTGCTGCATGTGCCTGCCCTTGGTGGCGTATGGCCTGCGTGCATTTTGATGGCTTTGACTTTGGGAAACATTGTTTCTTTTTTATTTCATTTTTGTTTTAAGTATTCATGCCATGTCCCTCATATCTTGCGCCCTAAGTTGAGTCTTCCTCCTTGACTTATTCCCCTGCTTTTGCAACATCTGTGAGCTTAGTTTTGGCATCTTTTGGTCCTTTGCACTGCACCTGATATAAACCCAGGCCATTTTCTTAGAATCACTAACTTACCCAAATTTTCTTTTTTTCTCAGATAAATTGAATTCCTTTCCTGTTGTCTCCATTCCAGCGTGTTTGTAAGTCCTTCTTTACTGTTTTGGCCTTCAGTGGGGATCAATGTTGGCAAGCTTTGCTGCATGTGCCTTCCCTTGCTGGCGTATGGCCTTCCTCCATTTTGATGGCTTTGACTTTGGGAAAGATTTTTTCTTTTTTATTTTTTATTATTCTAAGTATCCATGCCATGTCCCTCATATCTTGCCCCCTAAGTTGTGCCTTCCTCCTTGACTTTTTCCCCTGGTTTTGCAACATCTGTGAGCTTAGTTTTGGCACGTTTTAATCCTTTGCAATGCAGCTGATTTCCTCACCGCCTATTTTTTGATAGAGACTAAAATTCCCTATTTTCTGCTTTTTTCAATTGCATTCCATTTGAACCTATCTCCTTTCCAGATTGTTTGTAAGCCTTTCTTTTGGGATCCGCAAGATTCCTTTTCCCTTCCCGAAAGGAAATTTAATTTCCTTTCGAGAAGGGAAAAGGAATCTTGCGATTTCAATGGGGACCAATAGAGGAATCTTTGGTGCATGTCCCTGCACTTGATGGCAGGCCATGCCTTTTGATGGCTTTGACTTTGGGAAAGATTTTTTTCTTTTTTTGGTTGTTTTCTGAAGTGTTCATGCCATGTCCCTCATATCTTGCTCCCTAAGTTGTGTCTTCCTCCTTTACTTTTTCCCCTGCTTTTGCAACATCTGTGAGCTTAGTTTTGGCATCTTTTGGTCCTTTGCAATGCAGCTGAATTCCTCACAGCCTATTATTTGAAGAGACTAAAATTCCCAATTTTCTGCTTTTTTCAATTCCATTTCATTTTAACCTATCTCCTTTCCAGAGTGTTTGTAAGCCTTTCTTTTGGGATTCGCAAGATTCCTTTTCCCCTTCCGAAAGGAAATTTCATTTCCTTTTGGGAAGGCAAAAGGAATCTTGCGATTTCAATGGGGACCAATAGAGGAATCTTTGGTGCATGTCCCTGCACTTGATGGCAGGCCATGCCTTTTGATGGCTTTGACTTTGAGAAAGATTTTTTTCTTTTTTTGGTTTTTTTCTGAAGTGTTCATGCCATGTCCCTCATATCTTGCCACCTAAGTTGTGTCTTCCTCCTTGACTTTTTCCCCTGCTTTTGCAACACCTGTGAGCTTAGTTTTGGCACCTTTTGGTCCTTTGCACTGCACCTGATATAAACCCAGGCCATTTTCCTAGTATCGCTAACTTACCCAAATTTTCATTTTTTCTCCTCCAACTGCAATTCCTTTGATGGTGTCTCCATTCCAGCGTGTTTGTAAGTCCTTCTTTTCTGTTTTGGCCTTCAGTGGGGATCAATTTTGGCAAGCTTTGCTGCATGTGCCTGCACTTGCTGGCGTATGGCCTGCCTGCATTTTGATGGCTTTGACTTTGAGAAAGATTTTTTCTTTTTTTGGTTTTTTTCTGAAGTGTTCATGCCATGTCCCTCATATCTTGCCCCCTAAGTTGTGTCTTACTCCTTGACTTATTCCCCTGCTTTTGCAACATCTGTGAGCTTCGTTTTGGCACCTTTTGGTCCTTTGCACTGCACCTGATATAAACCCAGGCCATTTTCTTACAATCACTAACTTACCCAAATTTTCATTTTTTCTCCTCCAATTGCAATTCTTTGATGGTGTCTCCATTCCAGCGTGTTTATAAACCCTTCTTTTCTGTTTTGGCCTTCAGTGGGGATCAATTTTGGCAAGCTTTTCTGCATGTGCCTTCCCTTGCTGGCGTATGGCCTTCCTCCATTTTGATGGCTTTGACTTTGGGAAAGATTTTTTCTTTTTTTTTTTTTATTATTGTAACTATCCATGCCATGACCCTCATATCTTGCCCCCTAAGTTGTGCCTTCCTCCTTGACTTTTTCCCCTGGTTTTGCAACATCTGTGAGCTTAGTTTTGGCACGTTTTAATCCTTTGCAATGCAGCTGATTTCCTCACCGCCTATTTTTTGATAGAGACTAAAATTCCCTATTTTCTGCTTTTTTCAATTGCATTCCATTTGAACCTATCTCCTTTCTAGATTGTTTGTAAGCCTTTCTTTTGGGATCCGCAAGATTCCTTTTCCCTTCCCGAAAGGAAATTTAATTTCCTTTCGAGAAGGGAAAAGGAATCTTGCGATTTCAATGGGGACCAATAGAGGAATCTTTGGTGCATGTCCCTGCACTTGATGGCAGGCCATGCCTTTTGATGGCTTTGACTTTGGGAAAGATTTTTTTCTTTTTTTGGTTGTTTTCTGAAGTGTTCATGCCATGTCCCTCATATCTTGCCCCCTAAGTTGTGTCTTCCTCCTTGACTTTTTCCCCTGCTTTTGCAACATCTGTGAGCTTAGTTTTGGCACCTTGTGGTCCTTTGCACTGCACCTGATATAAACCCAGGCCTTTTTCTTAGAATCACTAACTTACCCAAATTTTCTTTTTTTCTCCTCCAATTGCAATTCCTTTGATGTTGTCTCCATTCCAGCGTGTTTGTAAGTCCTTCTTTTCTGTTTTGGCCTTCAGTGGGGATCAATTTTGGCAAGCTTTGATGCATGTGCCTGCACTTGCTGGCGTATGGCCTGCCTGCATTTCGATGGCTTTGACTTTGGGAAAGATTTTTTCTATTTTTTTTTTTTAATATTTGAAGTATTCCTGCCTTGTCTCTCATATCTTGCTCCCTAAGTTGTGTCTTCCTCCTTGACTTTTTCCCCTGCTTTTGCAACATCTGTGAGCTTAGTTTTGGCACCATTTAGTCCTTTGCACTGCACCTGATATAAACCCAGGCCATTTTCTTAGAGTCACTAAATTTCCCAAATTTTCTTTTTTTCTCCTCCAATTGCAATTCCTTTGATGCTGTCTCCATTCCAGCGTGTTTTTAGGTCCTTGATTTCTGTTTTGGCCTTCAGTGGGGATCAATTTTGGCAAGCTTTGCTGCATGTGCCTGCCCTTGGTGGCATATGGCCTGCCTGCATTTTGATGGCTTTGACTTTGGGAAAGATTTTTTCTATTTTTTTTTTTTTAATTATTTTAAGTATTCATGCCATGTCCCTCATATCTTGCTCCCTAAGTTGTGTCTTCCTCCTTTACTTTTTCCCCTGCTTTTGCAACATCTGTGAGCTTAGTTTTGGCATCTTTTGGTCCTTTGCAATGCAGCTGAATTCCTCACAGCCTATTATTTGAAGAGACTAAAATTCCAGATTTTCTGCTTTTTTCAATTGCATGTCATTTGAACCTATCTCCTTTCCAGAGTGTTTGTAAGCCTTTCTTTTGGGATTCGCAAGATTCCTTTTCCCTTCCCGAAAGGAAATTTCATTTCCTTTCGGGAAGGGAAAAGGAATCTTGCGATTTCAATGGGGACCAATAGAGGAATCTTTGGTGCACGTCCCTGCACTCAATGGCATGCCATGCCTTTTGATGGCTTTGACTTTGGGAAAGAATTTTTTCTTTTTTTGGTTGTTTTCTGAAGTGTTCATGCCATGTCCCTCATATCTTGCCCCCTAAGTTGTGTCTTCCTCCTTGACTTTTTCCCCTGCTTTTGCAACATCTGTGAGCTTAGTTTTGGCACCTTTTGGTCCTTTGCACTGCACCTGATATAAACGCAGGCCTTTTTCTTAGAATCACTAACTTACCCAAATTTTCTTTTTTTCTCCTCCAATTGCAATTCCTTTGATGTTGTCTCCATTCCAGCGTGTTTGTATGTCCTTCTTTTCTGTTTTGGCCTTCAGTGGGGATCAATTTTGGCAAGCTTTGCTGCATGTGCCTGCACTTGCTGGCGTATGGCCTGCCTGCATTTTGATGGCTTTGACTTTGGGAAAGATTTTTTCTTTTTTTTTTTTATTATTGTAAGTATTCATGCCATGTCCCTCATACCTTGCCCCTTAAGTTCTGTCTTCCTCCTTGACTTATTCCCCTGCTTTTGCAACATCTGTGAGCTTAGTTTTGGCATCTTTTGGTCCTTTGCACTGCACCTGATATAAACCCAGGCCATTTTCTTAGAATCACTAACTTACCCAAATTTTCTTTTTTTCTCCTCCAACTGCAATTCCTTTGATTGTGTCTCCATTCCAGCGTGTTTGTAAGTCCTTCTTTTCTGTTTTGGCCTTCAGTGGGGATCAATTTTGGCAAGCTTTGCTGCATGTGCCTGCACTTGCTGGCGTATGGCCTGCCTGCATTTTGATGGCTTTGACTTTGGGAAAGATTTTTTCTTCTTTTTTTTCATTTTTATTTTAAGTATTCATGCCATGTCCCTCATATCTTGCCCCCTAAGTTGTGTCTTCCTCCTTGACTTTTTCCCCTGCTTTTGCAACATCTGTGAGCTTAGTTTTGGCATCTTTTGGTCCTTTGCAATGCAGCTGATTTCCTCACAGCCTATTTTTTGAAGAGACTAAAATTCCCAATTTTCTGCTTTTTTCAATTCCATTTCATTTTAACCTATCTCCTTTCCAGAGTGTTTGTAAGCCTTTCTTTTGGGATTCGCAAGATTCCTTTTCCCCTTCCGAAAGGAAATTTCATTTCCTTTTGGGAAGGCAAAAGGAATCTTGCGATTTCAATGGGGACCAATAGAGGAATCTTTGGTGCATGTCCCTGCACTTGATGGCAGGCCATGCCTTTTGATGGCTTTGACTTTGAGAAAGATTTTTTTCTTTTTTTGGTTTTTTTCTGAAGTGTTCATGCCATGTCCCTCATATCTTGCCACCTAAGTTGTGTCTTCCTCCTTGACTTTTTCCCCTGCTTTTGCAACACCTGTGAGCTTAGTTTTGGCACCTTGTGGTCCTTTGCACTGCACCTGATATAAACCCAGGCCATTTTCCTAGTATCGCTAACTTACCCAAATTTTCATTTTTTCTCCTCCAACTGCAATTCCTTTGATGGTGTCTCCATTCCAGCGTGTTTGTAAGTCCTTCTTTTCTGTTTTGGCCTTCAGTGGGGGTCAATTTTGGCAAGCTTTGCTGCATGTGCCTGCACTTGCTGGCGTATGGCCTGCCTGCATTTTGATGGCTTTGACATTGGGAAAGATTTTTTCTTTTTTTTTTTTTTTAAATATTTTAAGTATTCATGCCATGTCCCTCATATCTTGCCCCCTAAGTTCTGTCTTCCTCCTTGACTTTTTCCCCTGCTTTTGCAACATCTGTGAGCTTAGTTTTGGCATCTTTTGGTCCTTTGTACTGCACCTGATATAAACCCAGGCCATTTTCTTAGAATCACTAACTTAACCAGATTTTCTTTTTTTCTCCTCCAATTGCAATTGCTTTGATGGTGTCTCCATTCCAGCATGTTTGTAAGTCCTTGTTTTCTGTTTTGGCCTTCAGTGGGGATCAATGTTGGCAAGCTTTGCTGCATGTGCCTGCCCTTGGTGGCGTATGGCCTGCCTGCATTTTGATGGCTTTGACTTTGGGATAGATTTTTTCTTCTTTTTTTCAATTATGTTTTAATTATTCATGCCATGTCCCTCATATCTTGCTCCCTAAGTTGTGTCTTCCTCCTTGACTTTTTCCCCTGATTTTGCAACATCTGTGGGCTTAGTTTTGGCATCTTTTGGTCCTTTGCAATGCAGCTGATTTCCTCACAGCCTATTTTTTGAAGAGACTAAAATTCCCAATTTTCTGCTTTTTTCAATTCCATTTCATTTGAAGCTATCTCCTTTCCAGAGTGTTTGTAAGCCTTTCTTTTGGGATTCGCAAGATTCCTTTTCCCTTCCCGAAAGGAAATTTCATTTCCTTTCGGGAAGGGAAAAGGAATCTTGCGATTTCAATGGGGACCAATAGAGGAATCTTTGGTGCATGTCCCTGCACTTGATGGCAGGCCATGCCTTTTGATGGCTTTGACTTTGAGAAAGATTTTTTCTTTTTTTGGTTTTTTTCTGAAGTGTTCATGCCATGTCCCTCATATCTTGCCCCCTAAGTTGTGTCTTACTCCTTGACTTATTCCCCTGCTTTTGCAACATCTGTGAGCTTCGTTTTGGCACCTTTTGGTCCTTTGCACTGCACCTGATATAAACCCAGGCCATTTTCTTACAATCACTAACTTACCCAAATTTTCATTTTTTCTCCTCCAATTGCAATTCTTTGATGGTGTCTCCATTCCAGCGTGTTTGTAAGCCCTTCTTTTCTGTTTTGGCCTTCAGTGGGGATCAATGTTGGCAAGATTTGCTGCATGTGCCTTCCCTTGCTGGCGTATGGCCTTCCTCCATTTTGATGGCTTTGACTTTGGGAAAGATTTTTTCTTTTTTTTTTTTTTATTATTGTAACTATCCATGCCATGTCCCTCATATCTTGCCCCCTAAGTTGTGTCTTCCTCCTTGACTTTTTCCCCTGCTTTTGCAACATCTGTGAGCTTAGTTTTGGCACCATTTAGTCCTTTGCAATGCAGCTGATTTCCTCACAGCCTATTTTTTGATAGAGACTAAACTTCCCAATTTTCTGCTTTTTTCAATTGCATTTCATTTGAACCTATCTCCTTTCCAGAGTGTTTGTAAGCCTTTCTTTTGGGATCCGCAAGATTCCTTTTCCCTTCCCGAAAGGAAATTTCATTTCCTTTTGGGAAGGGAAAAGGAATCTTGCGATTTCAATGGGGACCAATAGAGGAATCTTTGGTGCATGTCCCTGCATTTGATGGCAGGCCATGCCTTTTGATGGCTTTGACTTTGGGAAAGATTTTTTTCTTTTTTTGGTTGTTTTCTGAAGTGTTCATGCCATGTCCCTCATATCTTGCCACCTAAGTTGTGTCTTCCTCCTTGACTTTTTCCCCCTGCTTTTGCAACACCTGTGAGCTTAGTTTTGGCACCTTGTGGTCCTTTGCACTGCACCTGATATAAACCCAGGCCATTTTCTTAGTATCGCTAACTTACCCAAATTTTCATTTTTTCTCCTCCAACTGCAATTCCTTTGATGGTGTCTCCATTCCAGCGTGTTTGTAAGTCCTTCTTTTCTGTTTTGGCCTTCAGTGGGGATCAATTTTGGCAAGCTTTGCTGCATGTGCCTGCACTTGCTGGCGTATGGCCTGCCTGCATTTTGATGGCTTTGACATTGGGAAAGATTTTTTCTTTTTTTTTTTTTTAAATACTTTAAGTATTCATGCCATGTCCCTCATATCTTGCCCCCTAAGTTCTGTCTTCCTCCTTGACTTTTTCCCCTGCTTTTGCAACATCTGTGAGCTTAGTTTTGGCATCTTTTGGTCCTTTGTACTGCACTTGATATAAACCCAGGCCATTTTCTTAGAATCGCTAGCTTACCCAGATTTTCTTTTTTTCTCCTCCAATTGCAATTGCTTTGATGGTGTCTCCATTCCAGCATGTTTGTAAGTCCTTGTTTTCTGTTTTGGCCTTCAGTGGGGATCAATGTTGGCAAGCTTTGCTGCATGTGCCTGCCCTTGGTGGCGTATGGCCTGCCTGCATTTTGATGGCTTTGACTTTGGGAAAGATTTTTTCTTTTTTATTTTTTTATTTTTTTAAGTATTCATGCCATGTCCCTCATATCTTGCCCCCTAAGTTGTGTCTTCCTCCTTGACTTTTTCCCCTGCTTTTGCAACATCTGTGAGCTTAGTTTTGGCACCATTTGGTCCTTTGCAATGCAGCTGATTTCCTCACAGCCTATTTTTTGTAGAGACTAAAATTCCCGATTTTCTGCTTTTTTCTATTGCATTTCATTTAAACCTATCTCCTTTCCACAGGATTTGTAAGCCTTTCTTTTGGGATTCGCAAGATTCCTTTTCCCTTCCCGAAAGGAAATTTCAATTCCTTTCGGGAAGGGAAAAGGAATCTTGCGATTTCAATGCGGACCAATAGAGGAATCTTTGGTGCATGTCCCTGCACTTGATGGCAGGCCATGCCTTTTGATGGCTTTGACTTTGAGAAAGATTTTTTCTTTTTTTGGTTTTTTTCTGAAGTGTTCATGCCATGTCCCTCATATCTTGCCCCCTAAGTTGTGTCTTCCTCCTTGACTTATTCCCCTGCTTTTGCAACACCTGTGAGCTTCGTTTTGGCACCTTTTGGTCCTTTGCACTGCACCTGATATAAACCCAGGCCATTTTCTTAGAATCACTAACTTACCCAAATTTTAATTTTTTCTCCTCCAATTGGAATTCCTTTGATGGTGTCTCCATTCCAGCGTGTTTGTAAGCCCTTCTTTTCTGTTTTGGCCTTCAGTGGGGATCAATTTTGGCAAGCTTTGCTGCATGTGCCTGCACTTGCTGGCGTATGGCCTGCCTGCATTTTGATGGCTTCGACATTGGGAAAGATTTTTTCATTTTTTTTTTTTTAATATTTTAAGTATTCATGCCATATCCCTCATATCTTGCCCCCTAAGTTCTGTCTTCCTCCTTGACTTTTTCCCCTGCTTTTGCAACATCTGTGAGCTTAGTTTTGGCATCTTTTGGTCCTTTGTACTGCACTTGATATAAACCCAGGCCATTTTCTTAGAATCGCTAGCTTACCCAGATTTTCTTTTTTTCTCCTCCAATTGCAATTGCTTTGATGGTGTCTCCATTCCAGCATGTTTGTAAGTCCTTGTTTTCTGTTTTGGCCTTCAGTGGGGATCAATGTTGGCAAGCTTTGCTGCATGTGCCTGCCCTTGGTGGCGTATGGCCTGCCTGCATTTTGATGGCTTTGACTTTGGGAAAGATTTTTTCTTTTTTATTTTTTTATTTTTTTAAGTATTCATGCCATGTCCCTCATATCTTGCCCCCTAAGTTGTGTCTTCCTCCTTGACTTTTTCCCCTGCTTTTGCAACATCTGTGAGCTTAGTTTTGGCACCTTTTAGTCCTTTGCAATGCAGCTGATTTCCTCACAGCCTATTTTTTGATAGAGACTAAAATTCCCAATTTTCTGCTTTTTTCAATTGCATTTCATTTGAACCTATCTCCTTTCCAGAGTGTTTGTAAGCCTTTCTTTTGGGATCCGCAAGATTCCTTTTCCCTTCCCGAAAGGAAATTTCATTTCCTTTTGGGAAGGGAAAAGGACTCTTGCGATTTCAATGGGGACCAATAGAGGAATCTTTGGTGCATGTCCCTGCACTTGATGGCAGGCCATGCCTTTTGATGGCTTTGACTTTGGGAAAGATTTTTTTCTTTTTTTGGTTGTTTTCTGAAGTGTTCATGCCATGTCCCTCATATCTTGCCCCCCAAGTTGTGTCTTCCTCCTTGACTTTTTCCCCTGCTTTTGCAACACCTGTGAGCTTAGTTTTGGCACCTTTTGGTCCTTTGCACTGCACCTGATATAAACCCAGGCCATTTCCCTCGAGTCACTACATTTCCCAAATTTTCGTTTTTTCTCCTCCAATTGCAATTCCTTTGATGTTGTCTCCATTCCAGCGTGTTTGTAAGTCCTTCTTTCCTGTTTTGGCCTTCAGTGGGGATCAATTTTGGCAAGCTTTGCTGCATGTGCCTGCCCTTGGTGGCGTATGGCCTGCCTGCTTTTTGATGGCTTTTACTTTGGGATAGATCTTTTCTTTTTTTTTTTTCATTATTTTAAGTATTCATGCCATGTCCCTCATATCTTGCCCCCTAAGTTGTGTCTTCCTCCTTGACTTATTCCCCTGCGTTTGCAACATCTGTGAGCTTAGTTTTGGCATCTTTTGGTCCTTTGCACTGCACCCGATATAAACCCAGGCCATTTTCTTACAGTCACTAAATTTCCAAAATTTTCATTTTTTCTCTTCCAATTGCAAATCCTTTGATGTTGTCTCCATTCCAGCGTGTTTGTAGGTCCTTCTTTCCTGTTTTGGCCTTCAGTGGGGATCAATTTTGGCAAGCTTTGCTGCATGTGCCTGCCCTTGGTGGCGTATGGCCTTCCTCCATTATGATAGCTTTGACTTTGGGAAAGATTTTTTCTTTTTTTTTTTTTTTATTATTGTAAGTATTCATGACATGTCCCTCATATCTTGCCCCCTAAGTTGTGTCTTCCTCCTTGACTTTTTCCCCTGCTTTTGCAACATCTTTGAGCTTAGTTTTTACATCTTTTGGTCCTTTGCACTGCACCTGATAAAACCCCGGGCCATTTTCTTAGAGTCACTAAATTTACCAAATTTTCTTTTTTTCTCCTCCAATTGCAATTCCTTTGATGCTGTCTCCATTCCAGCGTGTTTGTAGGTCCTTCTTTTCTGTTTTGGCCTTCAGTGGGGATCAATTTTGGCAAGCTTTGCTGCACGTGCCTGCCCTTGGTGGCGTATGGCCTGCCTGCATTTTGATGGCTTTGACTTTGGGAAAGATTTTTTTTTTTTTTTTTTTTTTTTATTATTTAAATATTCATGCCATGTCCCTCATATCTTGCCCCCTAAGTTGTGTCTTCCTCCTTGACTTTTTCCCCTGCTTTTGCAACACCTGTGAGCTTAGTTTTGGCACCTTTTGGTCCTTTGCACTGCACCTGATATAAACCCAGGCCCTTTTCTTACAGTCACTACATTTCCCAAATTTTCTTTTTTTCTCCTCCAATTACAATTCCTTTGATGTTGTCTCCATTCCAGCGTGTTTGTAAGTCCTTCTTTTCTGTTTTGGCCTTCAGTGGGGATCAATTTTGGCAAGCTTTGCTGCATGTGCCTGCCCTTGGTGGCGTATGGCCTGCCTGCATTTTGGTGGCTTTGACTTTGGGAAAGATTTTTTCTTTTTTATTTTTAATTATTTTAAGTATTCATGCCATGTCCCTCATATCTTGCCCCCTAAGTTGTGCCTTCCTCCTTGACTTTTTCCCCTGCTTTTGCAACATCTGTGAGCTTAGTTTTGGCACCTTTTGATGCTTTGCAATGCACCTGATATAAACCCAAGCCATTTTCTTAGAGTCACTAAATTTCCCAAATTTTCTTTTTTTCTCCTCCATTTGCAATTCCTTTGATGTTGTCTCCATTCCAGCGTGTTTGTAGGTCCTTCTTTTCTCTTTTGGCCTTCAGTGGGGATCAATTTTGGCAAGCTTTGCTGCATGTGCCTGCACTTGCTGGCGTATGGCCTGCCTGCATTTTGATGGCTTTGACTTTGGGAAAGATTTTTTCTTTTTTATTTTTTATTATTGTAAGTATCCATGCCATGTCCCTCATATCTTGCCCCCTAAGTTGTGCCTTCCTCCTTGACTTTTTCCCCTGGTTTTGCAACATCTGTGAGCTTAGTTTTGGCACGTTTTAATCCTTTGTAATGCAGCTGATTTCCTCACCGCCTATTTTTTGATAGAGACTAAAATTCCCTATTTTCTGCTTTTTTCAATTGCATTCCATTTGAACCTATCTCCTTTCCAGATTGTTTGTAAGCCTTTCTTTTGGGATCCGCAAGATTCCTTTTCCCTTCCCGAAAGGAAATTTAATTTCCTTTCGAGAAGGGAAAAGGAATCTTGCGATTTCAATGGGGACCAATAGAGGAATCTTTGGTGCATGTCCCTGCACTTGATGGCAGGCCATGCCTTTTGATGGCTTTGACTTTGGGAAAGATTTTTTTCTTTTTTTGGTTGTTTTCTGAAGTGTTCATGCCATGTCCCTCATATCTTGCCCCCTAAGTTGTGTCTTCCTCCTTGACTTTTTCCCCTGCTTTTGCAACATCTGTGAGCTTAGTTTTGGCACCTTGTGGTCCTTTGCACTGCACCTGATATAAACCCAGGCCTTTTTCTTAGAATCACTAACTTACCCAAATTTTCTTTTTTTCTCCTCCAATTGCAATTCCTTTGATGTTGTCTCCATTCCAGCGTGTTTGTAAGTCCTTCTTTTCTGTTTTGGCCTTCAGTGGGGATCAATTTTGGCAAGCTTTGATGCATGTGCCTGCACTTGCTGGCGTATGGCCTGCCTGCATTTCGATGGCTTTGACTTTGGGAAAGATTTTTTCTATTTTTTTTTTTTAATATTTAAAGTATTCCTGCCTTGTCCCTCATATCTTGCTCCCTAAGTTGTATCTTCCTCCTTGACTTTTTCCCCTGCTTTTGCAACATCTGTGAGCTTAGTTTTGGCACCTTTTGGTCCTTTGCACTGCACCTGATATAAACCCAGGCCATTTTCTAAGAGTCACTAAATTTCCCAAATTTTCTTTTTTTCTCCTCCAATTGCAATTCCTTTGATGCTGTCTCCATTCCAGCGTGTTTTTAGGTCCTTGATTTCTGTTTTGGCCTTCAGTGGGGATCAATTTTGGCAAGCTTTGCTGCATGTGCCTGCCCTTGGTGGCATATGGCCTGCCTGCATTTTGATGGCTTTGACTTTGGGAAAGATTTTTTCTATTTTTTTTTTTTTTAATTATTTTAAGTATTCATGCCATGTCCCTCATATCTTGCTCCCTAAGTTGTGTCTTCCTCCTTTACTTTTTCCCCTGCTTTTGCAACATCTGTAAGCTTAGTTTTGGCATCTTTTGGTCCTTTGCAATGCAGCTGAATTCCTCACAGCCTATTATTTGAAGAGACTAAAATTCCAGATTTTCTGCTTTTTTCAATTGCATGTCATTTGAACCTATCTCCTTTCCAGAGTGTTTGTAAGCCTTTCTTTTGGGATTCGCAAGATTCCTTTTCCCTTCCCGAAAGGAAATTTCATTTCCTTTCGGGAAGGGAAAAGGAATCTTGCGATTTCAATGGGGACCAATAGAGGAATCTTTGGTGCACGTCCCTGCACTTAATGGCATGCCATGCCTTTTGATGGCTTTGACTTTGGGAAAGATTTTTTTCTTTTTTTGGTTGTTTTCTGAAGTGTTCATGCCATGTCCCTCATATCTTGCCCCCTAAGTTTTGTCTTCCTCCTTGACTTATTCCCCTGCTTTTGCAACATCTGTGAGCTTAGTTTTGGCACCTTTTGGTCCTTTGCACTGCACCTGATATAAACCCAGGCCATTTCCCTCGAGTCACTACATTTCCCGAATTTTCGTTTTTTCTCCTCCAATTGCAATTCCTTTGATGTTGTCTCCATTCCAGCGTGTTTGTAAGTCCTTCTTTTCTGTTTTGGCCTTCAGTGGGGATCAATTTTGGCAAGCTTTGCTGCATGTGCCTGCCCTTGGTGGCGTATGGCCTGCCTGCATTTCGATGGCTTTGACTTTGGGAAAGATTTTTTCTATTTTTTTTTTTTAATATTTGAAGTATTCCTGCCTTGTCCCTCATATCTTGCTCCCTAATTTCTGTCTTCCTCCTTGACTTTTTCCCCTGCTTTTGCAACATCTGTGAGCTTAGTTTTGGCATCTTTTGGTCCTTTGCACTGCACCTGATATAAACCCAGGCCATTTTCTTAGAGTCACTAAATTTCCCAAATTTTCTTTTTTTCTCCTCCAATTGCAATTCCTTTGATGTTGTCTCCATTCCAGCGTGTTTGCAAGTCCTTCTTTCCTGTTTTGGCCTTCAGTGGGGATCAATTTTGGCAAGCTTTGCTGCATGTGCCTGCCCTTGGTGGCGTATGGCCTGCCTGCATTTTGATGGCTTTGACTTTGGGAAAGATTTTTTCTTTTTTTTTTTTTTATTATTTTAAGTATTCATGCCATGTCCCTCATATCTTGCCCCCTAAGTTGTGTCTTCCTCCTTGACTTATTCCCCTGCTTTTGCAACATCTGTGAGCTTAGTTTTGGCATCTTTTGGTCCTTTGCACTGCACCTGATATAAACCCAGGCCATTTTCTTAGAATCACTAACTTACCCAAATTTTCTTTTTTTCTCCTCCAATTGCAATTCCTTTGATGGTGTCTCCATTCCAGCGTGTTTGTTAGTCCTTCTTTTCTGTTTTGGCCTTCAGTGGGGATCAATTTTGGCAAGCTTTGCTTCATGTGCCTGCCCTTGGTGGCGTATGGCCTGCCTGCATTTTGATGGCTTTGACTTTGGGAAAGATTTTTTCTTTTTTTTTTTTTTTATTATTTTAAGAATTCATGCCATGTCCCGCATATCTTGCTCCCTAAGTTGTGTCTTCCTCCTTTACTTTTTCCCCTGCTTTTGCAACATCTGTGAGCTTAGTTTTGGCATCTTTTGGTCCTTTGCAATGCAGCTGAATTCCTCACAGCCTATTATTTGAAGAGACTAAAATTCCAGATTTTCTGCTTTTTTCAATTGCATGTCATTTGAACCTATCTCCTTTCCAGAGTGTTTGTAAGCCTTTCTTTTGGGATTCGCAAGATTCCTTTTCCCTTCCCGAAAGGAAATTTCATTTCCTTTCGGGAAGGGAAAAGGAATCTTGCGATTTCAATGGGGACCAATAGAGGAATCTTTGGTGCACGTCCCTGCACTTAATGGCATGCCATGCCTTTTGATGGCTTTGACTTTGGGAAAGATTTTTTTCTTTTATTGGTTGTTTTCTGAAGTGTTCATGCCATGTCCCTCATATCTTGCCCCCTAAGTTTTGTCTTCCTCCTTGACTTATTCCCCTGCTTTTGCAACATCTGTGAGCTTAGTTTTGGCACCTTGTGGTCCTTTGCACTGCACCTGATATAAACCCAGGCCTTTTTCTTAGAATCACTAACTTACCCAAATTTTCTTTTTTTCTCCTCCAATTGCAATTCCTTTGATGTTGTCTCCATTCCAGCGTAATTGTAAGTCCTTCTTTTCTGTTTTGGCCTTCAGTGGGGATCAATTTTGGCAAGCTTTGCTGCATGTGCCTGCCCTTGGTGGCGTATGGCCTGCCTGCATTTCGATGGCTTTGACTTTGGGAAAGATTTTTTCTATTTTTTTTTTTTAATATTTGAAGTATTCCTGCCTTGTCCCTCATATCTTGCCCCCTAAGTTCTGTCTTCCTCCTTGACTTTTTCCCCTGCTTTTGCAACATCTGTGAGCTTAGTTTTGGCATCTTTTGGTCCTTTGCACTGCACCTGATATAAACCCAGGCCATTTTCTTAGAGTCACTAAATTTCCCAAATTTTCTTTTTTTCTCCTCCAATTGCAATTCCTTTGATGTTGTCTCCATTCCAGCGTGTTTGCAAGTCCTTCTTTCCTGTTTTGGCCTTCAGTGGGGATCAATTTTGGCAAGCTTTGCTGCATGTGCCTGCCCTTGGTGGCGTATGGCCTGCCTGCATTTTGATGGCTTTGACTTTGGGAAAGATTTTTTCTTTTTTTTTTTTTTTATTATTTTAAGAATTCATGCCATGTCCCGCATATCTTGCTCCCTAAGTTGTGTCTTCCTCCTTGACTTTTTCCCCTGCTTTTGCAACATCTGTGAGCTTAGTTTTGGCATCTTTTGGTCCTTTGCACTGCACCTGATATAAACCCAGGCCATTTTCTTAGAGTCACTAAATTTCCCAAATTTTCTTTTTTTCTCCTCCAATTGCAATTCCTTTGATGTTGTCTCCATTCCAGCGTGTTTGCAAGTCCTTCTTTCCTGTTTTGGCCTTCAGTGGGGATCAATTTTGGCAAGCTTTGCTGCATGTGCCTGCCCTTGGTGGCGTATGGCCTGCCTGCATTTTGATGGCTTTGACTTTGGGAAAGATTTTTTCTTTTTTTTTTTTTTTATTATTTTAAGATTTCATGCCATGTCCCGAATATCTTGCCCCCTAAGTTGTGTCTTCCTCCTTGACTTTTTCCCCTGCTTTTGCAACATCTGTGAGCTTAGTTTTGGCACCTTTTAGTCCTTTGCAATGCACCTGATATAAACCCATGCCATTTTCTTAGAGTCACTAAATTTCCCAAATTTTCTTTTTTTCTCCTCCAATTGCAATTCCTTTGATGCTGTCTCCATTCCAGCGTGTTTTTAGGTCCTTGTTTTCTGTTTTGGCCTTCAGTGGGGATCAATTTTGGCAAGCTTTGCTGCATGTGCCTGCCCTTGGTGGCGTATGGCCTGCCTGCATTTTGATGGCTTTGACTTTGGGAAAGATTTTTTCTTTTTTTTTTTTTATTATTTTAAGTATTCATGCCATGTCCCTCATATCTTGCTCCCTAAGTTGTGTCTTCCTCCTTGAATTTTTCCCCAGATTTTGCAACATCTGTGGGCTTAGTTTTGGCATCTTTTGGTCCTTTGCAATGCAGCTGATTTCCTCACAGCCTATTTTTTGAAGAGACTGAAATTCCCAATTTTCAGCTTTTTTCAATTCCATTTCATTTGAACCTATCTCCTTTCCAGAGTGTTTGTAAGCCTTTCTTTTGGGATTCGCAAGATTCCTTTTCCCTTCCCGAAAGGAAATTTCATTTCCTTTCGGGAAGGGAAAAGGAATCTAGCGATTTCAATGGGGACCAATAGAGGAATCTTTGGTGCATGTCCCTGCACTTGATGGCAGGCCATGCCTTTTGATGGCTTTGACTTTGGGAAAGATTTTTTCTTTTTTTGGTTGTTTTCTGAAGTGTTCGTGCCATGTCCCTCATATCTTGCCCCCTAAGATGTGTCTTCCTCCTTGACTTATTCCCCTGCTTTTGCAACATCTGTGAGCTTAGTTTTGGCACCTTTTGGTCCTTTGCACTGCACCTGATATAAACCCAGGCCATTTTCTTAGAATCACTAACCTACCCAAATTTTCTTTTTTCTGCTCCAATTGCAATTCCTTTGATGTTGTCTCCATTCCAGCGTGTTTGTAAGTCCTTCTTTTCTGTTTTGGCCTTCAGTGGGGATCAATTTTGGCAAGCTTTGCTGCATGTGCCTGCCCTTGGTGGCGTATGGCCTGCCTGCATTTCGATGGCTTTGACTTTGGGAAAGATTTTTTTCTATTTTTTTTTTTTAATATTTGAAGTATTCCTGCCTTGTCCCTCATATCTTGCCCCCTAAGTTGTGTCTTCCTCCTTGACTTATTCCCCTGCTTTTGCAACATCTGTGAGCTTAGTTTTGGCATCTTTTGGTCCTTTGCACTGCACCTGATATAAACCCAGGCCATTTTCTTAGAATCACTAACTTACCCAAATTTTCTTTTTTTCTCCTCCAATTGCAATTCCTTTGATGGTGTCTCCATTCCAGCGTGTTTGTTAGTCCTTCTTTTCTGTTTTGGCCTTCAGTGGGGATCAATTTTGGCAAGCTTTGCTTCATGTGCCTGCCCTTGGTGGCGTATGGCCTGCCTGCATTTTGATGGCTTTGACTTTGGGAAAGATTTTTTCTTTTTTTTTTTTTTTATTATTTTAAGAATTCATGCCATGTCCCGCATATCTTGCCCCCTAAGTTGTGTCTTCCTCCTTGACTTTTTCCCCTGCTTTTGCAACATCTGTGAGCTTAGTTTTGGCATCTTTTGGTCCTTTGCAATGCAGCTGAATTCCTCACAGCCTATTATTTGAAGAGACTAAAATTCCAGATTTTCTGCTTTTTTCAATTGCATGTCATTTGAACCTATCTCCTTTCCAGAGTGTTTGTAAGCCTTTCTTTTGGGATTCGCAAGATTCCTTTTCCCTTCCCGAAAGGAAATTTCATT
>JAKDEW010001152.1:0-48981 GCA_021963965.1 Artemisiospiza belli
AGCCCAAAATCATCTAAACTTGCCCCAAAAATATCCTAAGTTTACCCCAAAAATCATCCAAACTTACTGCAAAAATCATCAAAATTTGACCCAAAAATACCCTGAATTTACCCCAAAATCTACCCCAAAAAATCATCAGAATTTACCCCAAAAATACCCAAAATTTACCCCAAAATACACGAAATTTACCCCCAAAAATACCCAAAATTTACCCCAAAATACACGAAATTTATCCCAAAAATACCCAAAATTTACCCCAAAATACACGAAATTTACACCAAAAATACCCAAAATTTAAATGGGATTTTTTGGGGTTTTTTGGGGGGTTTTAATGGGATTTTTTGGGGGGTTTTTAATGGGAATTTTTGGGGTTTTTTTGGGGGGGTTTTATTGGGATTTTTTTTATTTTGGGGGGGGATTTTTTTTATTTTTTAATCAGATTTTGGTGGGTTTAATGTGATTTTTAGGGGGATTTTTGAGGGATTTTTTTGTTTTTTGGGGGTTTTCTAACGGGATTTCTTTTGAGATTTTTGGGGGGATTTTTTTGCTTTTTAATGGGATTTTTACATTTTTTTTATGAGAACTTTTGGGTTTCTTAATGGGATTTTTGGTGTTTTTTTGGGGGGGTTTAAATGGGATTTTTTGGGGTTTTTTTGGGGGGGTTTAATGGGATTTTTTGGGGGGTTTTTAATGGGAATTTTTGGGTTTTTTTGGGGGGGTTTTAATGGGATTTTTTTTGGGGGGGGGATTTTTTTTTCATTTTTTAATGAGATTTTTGGTGGTTTTAATGTGATTTTTAGGGGGATTTTTGGAGGGATTTTTTTCGTTTGTTTTTTGGGGGTTTTCTAACGGGATTTCTTTTGAGATTTTTGGGGGGATTTTTTTTGCTTTTTAACGGGATTTTTACATTTTTTTGTGAGAACTTTTGGGGTTTCTTAATGGGATTTTTGGTGGTTTTTTGGGGGGGTTTAAATGGGATTTTTTGGGGTTTTTTTGGGGGGTTTTAATGGGATTTTTTTGGGGGGGCGGGGATTTTTTTTGATTTTTTAATGAGATTTTTGGTGGGTTTAATGTGATTTTTAGGGGGATTTTTGGAGGGATTTTTTTGTTTGTTTTTTGGGGGTTTTCTAATGGGATTTCTTTTGAGATTTTTGGGGGGATTTTTTTGCTTTTTAATGGGATTTTTAAATTTTTTTTAATGAGAACTTTTGGGGTTTCTTAATGGGATTTTTGGTGGTTTTTGGGGGGGATTTTTTTGGGGGGGTTTAAATGGGATTTTTTGGGGTTTTTTGAGGGGTTTTAATGGGATTTTTTTGGGGGGGTTTTAATGGGAATTTTTGGGGTTTTTTGGGGGGGTTTTATTGGGATTTTTTTATTTTTTTGGGGGGGGGATTTTTTTTATTTTTTAATCAGTTTTTGGTGGGTTTAATGTGATTTTTAGGGGGATTTTTGAGGGATTTTTTTGTTTGTTTTTTGGGGGTTTTCTAATGGGATTTCTTTGAGACTTTTGGGGGGAATTTTGCTTTTTAACGGGATTTTGAAATTTTTTTTAGGAGAACTTTTGGGGTTTCTTAATGGGATTTTTGGTGGTTTTTTGGGGGGGTTTAAATGGGTTTTTTTTGGGGTTTTTTTGGGGGGTTTTAATGGGACTTTTTTTGGGGGGGGGATTTTTTTTTGATTTTTTAATGAGATTTTTGGTGGTTTTAATGTGATTTTTAGGGGGATTTTTTGAGGGATTTTTTTAGGGATTTTTTTTGTTTGTTTTTTGGGGGTTTTCTAATGGGATTTCTTTTGAGATTTTTGGGGGGATTTTTTTTTGCTTTTTAATGGGATTTTAAAATTTTTTTTAGGAGAACTTTTGGGGTTTCTTAATGGGATTTTTGGTGGTTTTTTGGAGGGGTTTAAATGGGTTTTTTTGGGGGGTTTTAATGGGATTTTTTTTGGCGGGGGAGGGGATTTTTTTGATTATTTAATGAGATTTTTTGGTGGTTTTAATGTGATTTTTTTTGGGTTTTGTTTTTTTTTTTTTTTGTGGGATTCCCACCAAACTTTTCAATTTTTTTTTTTTTTTTTTTTTTTTTTTGAAATTCCCCCCAATTTTTCCTGCATTTCCCCGCAGGCCCGGCGGGGGGGGCCCCGATTTGGGGAGGGGTCTCCGGGCCTGGACCCCACGCTGTGGATGACGGGGCGGCAGCGGGCGGAGCACGAGCGCTGGAAACGCGAGCGGGAGCGCATCGACCGCGAGCGGCTGCAGCGGCACCGCGACCCCCGCGGCGCCTGGAGGAGGGAGTGGGACGCGCAGAAACCCGAGCACGCGTGGGTCTGAGGAAAACGGGGGAAAAACCCAAATTTTGGGCGAAAAAATGGGGTTCCTAGGGGAAAAAATGGGATTTTTAGGCAAAAAAATGGGGTTTCTAGGTGAAAAAAATGGGGTTTTTAGGCGAAAAAATGGGATTTGTGAGGGGGTGGAAATGGGGGTTTGGAATCCAGAAAATGGGATTTTTGGATGAAGGAAATATGGGATTTTGGGACAAGAGAAATGGGATTTGTAGATCGAAAATGGGATTTTTAGGCGAAAAAATGGGATTTTAAGGGGGGCAAAAATGGGATTTTAGGAGAAAGAAATGACACTTTTGGATGAAGGAAAGACGGGATCTTGGGACAAGAGAAATGGGATTTGTAGATCAAAAATGGGATTTTTAGTGAAAAAAATGGGATTTTTTAGGTGAAAAAATGGGATTTTTTTGATCAAAAAATGGGATTTGTGAGGGGGTGGAAATGGGGGTTTGGAATCCAGAAAATGGGATTTTTGGATGAAGGAAAGACGGGATTTTGGGGCAAGAGAAATGGGATTTGTAGATCAAAAATGGGATTTTTAGGCGAAAAAATGGGATTTTGTGGGGGAAAAAATGGGATTTTTGGACCAAAAAAAAAGGGATTTTGGGACATGGAAATTTGGGATTTTGAGCTCCAGGTTTGGGGTTTGGGGAGGGAGCGGGAGCGCATCGACCGCGAGTGGGACGCGCAGAAACCCGAGCACCGCGTGGGTCTGAGGAAAACGGGGGAAAAACCCAAATTTTGGGCGAAAAAAATGGGGTTCCTAGGCGAAAAAATGGGATTTTTAGGCGAAAAAATGGGATTTTTGGACTAAAAACATTGGGATTTTAAGGGGGCAAAAATGGGATTTTAGGAGAAAGAAATGGGATTTTTGGATGAAGGAAAGATGGGATTTTGGGACAAGAGAAATGGGATTTGTAGATCAAAAATGGGGTTCCTAGGTGAAAAAAATGGGATTTTTAGGCGAAAAAATGGGATTTTTATACCAAAAAATGGCATTTTTGGACCAAAAAAATGGGAATTTAAGGGGGGAAAAAATGGGATTTTTGGACCAAAAAAAAAGGGACTTTGGGACATGGAAATTTGTGATTTTGAGCTCCGGGTTTGGGGTTTGGGGAGGGAGCGGGAGCGCATCGACCGCGAGCGGCTGCAGCGGCACCGCGACCCCCGCGGCGCCTGGAGGAGGGAGTGGGACGCGCAGAAACCCGAGCACGCGTGGGTCTGAGAAAAACGGGGGAAAAAACCAAAATTTTGGGGCGAAAAAAATGGGGTTCCTAGGTGAAAAAATGGGGTTTTTAGGTGAAAAAATGGGATTTTTAGGTGAAAAAAATGGGATTTTTAGGTGAAAAAAATGGGATTTTAGGAGAAAGAAATGGGATTTTTGGATGAAGGAAAGACGGGATTTTGGGACAAGAGAAATGGGATTTGTAGAGAAAAAATGGGGTTCCTAGGTGAAAAAATGGGATTTTTAGGCGAAAAAATGGGATTTTTGGACCAAAAAATGGCATTTTTGGACCAAAAAAATGGGATTTTAAGGGGGGAAAAAATGGGATTTTTGGACCAAAAAAAAAAGGGATTTTGGGTCATGGAAATTTGGGATTTTGAGCTCCAGGTTTGGGGTTTGGGGAGGGAGCGGGAGCGCATCGACCGCGAGCGGCTGCAGCGGCACCGCGACCCCCGCGGCGCCTGGAGGAGGGAGTGGGACGCGCAGAAACCCGAGCACGCGTGGGTCTGAGGAAAACGGGGAAAAAAACCAAAATTTGGGCGAAAAAATGGGGTTTCTAGGCGAAAAAATGGGGTTTTTAGGCGAAAAAATGGGGTTCCTAGGCGAAAAAAATGGGATTTTTAGGTGAAAAAATGGGATTTTTAGGTGAAAAAAATGGGATTTTAGGAGAAAAAAATGGGATGTTTGGATGAAGGAAAGACGGGATTTTGGGACAAGAGAAATGGGATTTGTAGAGAAAAAATGGGGGTTCCTAGGTGAAAAAATGGGATTTTTAGGCGAAAAAATGGGATTTTTATACCAAAAAATGGCATTTTTGGACCAAAAAAATGGGAATTTAAGGGGGGAAAAAATGGGATTTTTGGACCAAAAAAAAAGGGACTTTGGGACATGGAAATTTGGGATTTTGGGCTCCAGGTTTGGGGTTTGGGGTTTGGGGAGGGAGCGGGAGCGCATCGACCGCGAGCGGCTGCAGCGGCACCGCGACCCCCGCGGCGCCTGGAGGAGGGAGTGGGACGCGCAGAAACCCGAGCACGCGTGGGTCTGAGGAAAACGGGGAAAAAACCCAAATTTGGGGCGAAAAAATGGGGTTCCTAGGCGAAAAAAATGGGGTTTTTATACCAAAAAATGGGATTTTTGGACCAAAAAAATGGGATTTTAAGGGGGGAAAAATGGGATTTTAGGAGAAAGAAATGGGATTTTTGGATGAAGGAAAGACGGGATCTTGGGACAAGAGAAATGGGATTTGTAGATAAAAAATGGGATTTTTAGTGAGAAAAATGGGATTTTTAGACCAAAAAATGGGATTTTTTTGATCAAAAAATGGGATTTGTGAGGGGGTGGAAATGGGGGTTTGGAATCCAGAAAATGGGATTTTTGGATGAAGGAAATATTAGATTTTGGGGCAAGAGAAATGGGATTTGTAGATCAAAAATGGGATTTTTAGGCGAAAAAATGGGATATTTGGATTAAAAAAATGGGATTTTAAGGGGGCAAAAATGGGATTTTAGGAGAAAGAAATGGGATTTTTGGATGAAGGAAAGATGGGATTTTTGGGGCAAGAGAAATGGGATTTGTAGATAAAAAATGGGATTTTTAGTGAAAAAAATGGGATTTTTGAGACAAGAAAAACGGGGTTTCAGAGGATAAAATTGAATGTTTGGAAGGGAAAAAATGTTGGGGTTTTTAGACCAAGACATGGGATTTTTAGACAAAAAAATGGGATTTTTAGACAAAAAAAATGGGATTTTTGGACTAAAAAAATGGGATTTCAGATGGAAGAAATGGGGTTTTAGTGGGAGAAGTTGAAGTTTTGGAAGAATAAAGAAATAGGAATTCTGGGAAAAAATGGGATTTAGGGGGAAAAAATGGGATTTTGGGAAGAGGAAATGGGATTTTGGGGGAAAAGTGGGATTTTTAGAGGAAAATACAGGACTTTTGGGAGAAAAGAAGGGATTTTAAGGGAGGAAAATGGGATTTTTAGACAAAAACCCCCGGGATTATTGGCCAAAAAAGGGATTTGGAGACTAGAAAATTTCTGGAAAAAATGGAGGTTTTAGGTGAAAAACAATGGATTTTTTACACCAAAAAATGGGATTTTTAGGGAAAAAAAAAAAAAAAGAGAGAGTTATAGACCAAAAAAATGGGATATTTGGACTTTAAAAATGGGATTTTGGGGTGAAAAAATGGGATTTTAGGGTGAATTGTGGGCTTTTCCAGGTGAATTTTGGGGGTGACTTTTGGGGTTCCAGTTGAATTTTGGGGGTGAATTGTGGTGGTTATTTTCAGGTGAATTTGGGGGGAATTTTGGGGTAAATTTTGGAGTTTTTGGGGTAAATTTTCGGGGTTGGGGGCTGAATTTTGAGGTGAATTTCGGGTGAGTTTTGGGGTAAACTTTAAAGTTTTTGGGGTCAATTTTGGGGGTAAATTTTGGGGTTTTTGGGGGTAAATTTTGGGGGTTTGGGGCTGAATTTTGAGGTGAATTTCAGGTGAATTTTGGGGGTAAATTTTGAGATTTTTGGGGGTAAATTTTGGGGGTTTGGAGCTGAATTTTGAGGTGAATTTTGAGGTAAACTTTGAAGTTTTTGGGGTGAATTTTGAGTTTAATTTTGGAGTTTTTGGGGTAAACTTTGGGGGTTTGGGGCTGAATTTTGAGGTGAATTTCAGGTGAATTTTGGGGTAAACGTTAAAGTTTTCTGGGTCAATTTTGGGGTAAATTTTGAGCTTTTTGGGGTCAATTTTGGGGGTTTGGGGCTGAATTTTGAGGTGAATTTCAGGTGAATTTTGGGGTAAATTTTGAGGTCTTTGGGGTGAATTTTGAGGTTTTTGGGGCTGAATTTTGAGGTGAATTTCAGGTGAATTGTGGGTTCAATTTTGGAGTTTTTGGGGTAAATTTTGGGGGTTGGGCTGAATTTTGAGGTGAATTTCAGGTGAATTTTGAATTAAATTTTGAGGTTTTTGGGGTCAATTTTGGGGGTTTGGGCTGAATTTTGAGGTGAATTTTGGGGTAAATTTTGAGGGTTTTGGGGGTCAATTTTGGGCTGAATTTTGAGGGTTTTGGGGTCAATTTTGGGGTCAATTTTGAGGGTTTTGGGGTCAATTTTGGGCTGAATTTTGAGGGTTTTGGGGGTCAATTTTGGGGTCAGTTTTGAGGGTTTTGGGGTCAATTTTGGGCTGAATTTTGAGGGTTTTGGGGTCAATTTTGGGCTGAATTTTGAGGTTTTTGGGGGTCAATTTTGGGGTCAATTTTGAGGGTTTTGGGGTCAATTTTGGGGTCAATTTTGAGGGTTTTGGGGTCAATTTTGGGCTGAATTTTGAGGTTTTTGGGGGTCCCACCGCGCCCTTCCCCCCCCCCAGGTTCGCGGGGGGTCCCGGAGGACCCGGATGGGGGAGGGGCCCCCGCCCGGCCCCGCCCCTCCCCCCCCCCACCCTGGCCGAGTTCCTGCCCCTCCCCCACCGCGCGCGCCGCAGGCGGGGCCGCCCGAGGGGGGAGGGGCGGCCCTACAGGTGAGGGGGAGGGGCGGGACCGGGGATTTGGGGAATTTGGGGGGATTTTGGGGGGAATTTTGGTGTCTTGGGGGGGATTTTTGTGGGATTTTTTTGTTGATTTTGGGGGGAATTTCGGTTTTTTGGGTGGAATTTTTGTGGAATTTTTTGGTGAATTTTGGGGGGATTTTGTTTTTGTTGAGGGGGATTTTTCGGGGGATTTTTGGGGGGATTTTGGTGTTTGGGGGCAGATTTTTGTGGGAGTTTTTTGTTGATTTTGGGGGAATTTTCTTTTTTTGGGTGGAATTTTTGTGGAATTTTTGGGGGGATTTTGGGGAATTTTGGGGGGGGATTTTGGTGTTTTGGGGGGAGATTTTGGGGGGATTTTGGTGTTTTGGGGGGGATTTTTGTGGGATTTTTTTGGTTGATTTTGGGGGAATTTCGGTTTTTTGGGTGGAATTTTTGTGGAATTTTTTGGTGAATTTTGGGGGGATTTTGTTTTTGTTGAGGGGGAGTTTTCGGGGAGATTTTGGGGGGGATTTTGGTGTCTTGGGGGGGGATTTTTGTGGGAGTTTTTTGTTGATTTTGGGGGGAATTTTCTTTTTTTGGGTGGAATTTTTGTGGAATTTTTGGGGGGATTTTGGGGAATTTTGGGGGGGATTTTGGTTTTTTTGGGGGGGATTTTTTGAGGAGATTTTGGTGTTTGGGGGCAGATTTTTGTGGGATTTTTTTGGTTGATTTTGGGGGAATTTCGGTTTTTTGGGTGGAATTTTTGTGGAATTTTTTGGTGAATTTTGGGGGGGATTTTGGTTTTTTTGGGGGGATTTTGGTTTTTTTGGGGGGGATTTTTCGGGGAGATTTTTGGGGGGGAATTTTGGGGGGATTGATTTTTTTGTTGATTTTGGGGGAATTTTGGTTTTTTGGGTGGAATTTTTGTGGAATTTTTTAGGTGAATTTTGGGGGGATTTTGGTTTTTCTCAGGGGGATTTTTCGGGGAGATTTTTGGGGGGATTTTGGTGTTTGGGGCAGATTTTTGTGGGGAGTTTTTTGTTGATTTTGGGGGAATTTTCTTTTTTTGGGGTGGAATTTCTGTGGAATTTTTTGGTGAATTTGTGGGGGGATTTTGGGGAATTTTGGGGGGGATTTGGGTTTTTTTGGGGGGGATTTTTCGGGGAGATTTTTTGGGGGGGAATTTTGGGGGGATTTTGGTGTTTGGGGCAGATTTTTGTGGGGATTTTTTTTTGTTGATTTTGGGGGGAATTTCGGTTTTTTGGGTGGAATTTTTGTGGAATTTTTTGGTGAATTTTGGGGGGGATTTTGGTTTTTTTCAGGGGGATTTTTTGGGGAGATTTTTGGGGGGATTTTGGTGTTTGGGGCAGATTTTTGTGGGAGTTTTTTGTTGATTTTGGGGGAATTTTCTTTTTTTGGGTGGAATTTTTGTGGAATTTTTGGGGGGATTTTGGGGAATTTTGGGGGGATTTTGGTTTTTTTGGGGGGATTTTTGGTTTTTTGAGGGGATTTTTTTGGGGAGATTTTTGGGGGGATTTTGGTGTTTGGGGCAGATTTTTGTGGGAGTTTTTTGTTGATTTTGGGGGAATTTTCTTTTTTTGGGTGGAATTTTTGTGGAATTTTTTGGTGAATTTTGGGGGGATTTTGGGGAATTTTGGGGGGGATTTTGGTTTTTTTTGGGGGGGGATTTTTTGAGGAGATTTTGGTGTTTTGGGGGAGATTTTTGTGGGATTTTTTTGTTGATTTTGGGGGAATTTTGGTTTTTTGGGTGTAATTTTTGGGGAATTTTGGGGGGATTTGGTTTTTTTTGGGTGGGAATTTTTGGTGAATTTTGGGGGGATTTGGGGAATTTTGGGGCGATTTTTTTGGGAGATTTTGATCTTTTGGGGGGAGATTCTTGTGGGATTTTCTTTCTTGATTTTGGCGGAATTTTGGGGGTTTTTTGGGTGGAATTTTTGGTGAATTTTGAGGGGATTTTGAGTCTTGTGGGGAATTTTGGGATTCGGGGGGGATTTTGTAGATTTTTTGGGGGGATTTTTAAGGGAATTTTGGGGGGGATTTGGGGGGGTTTTTTTTTAAGGGGGGAATTTTTTTGGATTTTTGGGGGATTTTTAGTGGGATTTTGCAGATTTTGGGGGGGATTTTTGGAGGGGATTTTGGGTGTTGGGGGAATTTTTGGGATTTTGATGCCACTATTGTGGATTTTAGGGGGATTTGGGGGCACGTTTTGTTTTTTGGGGGGGAATTGGGGGATTTGGGGGGCTCCTGGAGCTTTTTGGGGGTGGGCCAATCCCCTCTTCCTTCCCTTTTCCCAGAAATTTTGGGCTGAATTCCCATTTTCTATGGGTTTTTTTTTTTTTGGGGATTTCCCCCATTTTTGCCCTGAATTCCCAAATTTCTCCCCCAAATTCCGTTCGCAGTTTCCACGACGATCGCTGGGAGCCGCAGCCGGAGCCGAACCCGGAGCCTGAGAGCCCCCAGGTGACCCCAAAATTTGGGAATCCCCTCCAGATTTTGGGATTTGGGGATTTTTGGGACCCCCAGAATTTGGGGACCCCCCGGACTTTGGGATTTTTTAGGATTTTGGAATTTTTGGATTTGGATTTTTTGGAGTCGGTGAGTTGGGATTTTGGATTTGGGATTTTGGATTTGGGATTTTGGGATTCCCCCCCCCCCCCCCCCCCAGGATTTTGGGGACCCCCTGGAATTTTGGGATTTGGGATTTAAGGACCCTCCGGAATTTTAGGATTTGGGAGTTTTGAATTTTGGGAATTTTTGGACCCCCCCAGAATTTTGGGAATTTGAGATTTTCGGAGTTTTGGGGATGCCCAGAATTCTGGGGAATTTGGGGAATCGGGTATTTTGGGAGTTTTGGGGAATCGGGTATTTGGTGATTTTAAAACTTGGGGGTTTCGAAATTTCGGGACCTCCCGGAATTTCGGGATTCCCTCGGGAACTTCGCGATTCGCAATCTCGGATTTTGCAATTTCAGGAATTTGGGGGTTTTGTTGGGAATTTCGGGGCATTCCGATCATTAGGGCTTTTTTTTGGGATTCGGAATTTTTTGGTAATTTGTGACTTTTCCCCCCCCCCGGCCCCGTTTTTTCCGCAGGCCCCAGAGGAGGCTCCGGAAGGCGCCATCGCCGGCCCGGGGGGGGGGCCCGGGGGGGCTCCCAGGAGGACTCGGATCAGTGGGAGGATCTGAGCGGGGGGGGAGGGGGACGAGGACGAGGAGGGGGAGGGGGGAGGGGCAGGAGGGGCTCGGCCCCGAGCAGCGCAAACCGGCACCGACCAGTGAGAACCAGTTTGAACCAGTAACCACCAGTGAGAACCAGTTTGAACCAGCACAGACCGGTGAGAACCAGTTTGAACCAGTAACGACCAGCGGGAACCGTTTGAACCAGTAACCACCAGCGGAACCGGTTTGAACCAGTAACCACCAGCGGGAACCAGTTTGAACCGGCACAGAGCGGTGGAGAACCAGTTTGAACCAGTAACCACCAGCGGGAACCGGTTTGAACCAGTAACGACCAGCAGGAACCAGTTTGAACCAGCGCAGACCAGTGAAAACCAGTTTGAACAGCGCAGACCGGACCGGTGAGAACCAGTTTGAACCAGTAACGACCAGTGACCCCCCCGGTACGAACCAGTAACGCCCAGTTTAAACCAGTTCAAACCAGTAACCCCCAGTGACCCCCCCAGTAACGCCCAGTTTAAACCAGTTCAAACCAGTGACCCCCCCCAGTTCAAAACCAGTAATCCCCAGTGACCCCCCCCGGTACGAACCAGTTCAGACCAGTCCAAACCAGTGACCCCCCCCAGTTCAAACCAGTAGTTCCCAGTTCAAACCAGTAACCCCCAGTTCATCCCAGTGACCCCCCTGATAGGGCCCAGTCCAAACCAGTGACCCCCAGTGAGCCCCCCAGTATGAACCAGTTTGAACCAGTTCAAACCAGTGACCCCCAGTGAGCCCCCCGGGTACGAACCAGTTTGAACCAGTAACTCCCAGTTTAAACCAGTGACCACCCCAGTTCAAACCAGTAACGCCCAGTGACCCCCCCAGTATGAACCAGTTTGAACCAGTTCAAAACAGTGACCCCCAGTGACCCCCCCCAGTTCAAACCAGTTTGAACCAGTAACTCCCAGTTCAAACCAGTGACCCCCAGTGACCCCCCCAGTCTCTCCCAGTTCAAACCAGTAACTCCCAGTCTCTCTCTCCCAGTCTCTCCCCAGTCCAAACCAGCCCAAACCAGTCCAAACCAGTCCAAACCAGCCCAAACCAGCCCAAACCAGTTCAAACCAGTCCAAACCAGTTTCTCTCTCTCTCTCTCTGCCCAGGGCCGCCCCTCCCCCCCCCGAGCCCCTGCCGGAGCCCCTCGGAGACCCCCGGGGGCGAACGGGACCGGGACCCCCCCCCCCACGGTACTGGGGATACTGGGAGGGACTGGGATAAACTGGGGGGGGACTGGGAGAGACTGGGATAAACTGGGAGGGAACTGGGAGGGGATTGGGGGCCACTGGGATAAACTGGGAGGGACTGGGAGAGACTGGGATTGAACTGGGAGGGACTGGGATAAACTGGGATATACTGGGAGGGACTGGGAGAGACTGGGATTGAACTGGGATGGACTGGGAAGGGATTGGGGGCCACTGGGATAAACTGGGAGGGACTGGGGAGAGACTGGGAGAGACTGGGATGAACTGGGATGGACTGGGATAAACTGGGAGGGGATTGAGGGGAAGTGGGAGGGACTGGGATTGAACTGGGGGGAACTGGGATGGACTGGGAGGGGCTGGGATTGAACTGGGACAAACTGGGAGGGAACTGGGAGGCGATTGAGGTGAACTGGGAGAGACTGGGATAAACTGGAGGGACTGGGAGAGGTTAGGATTGAACTGGGATGGACTGGGAGGGGATTGGGGGCCACTGGGATAAACTGGGAGGGAACTGGGGGGGGACTGGGATAAACTGGGAGAGACTGGGAGAGATTGGGAGGGACTGGGGGGATACTGGGATGGACTGGGAGGGTTTGGGGGGAACTGGGATTGAACTGGGAGGAACTGGGGATGGGACTGGGAGGGGCTGGGATAAACTGGGAGGGGATTGGGGGTTACTGGGACAAACTGGATGGACTGGGAGGGAACTGGGGGGGACTGGGATCAAACTGGGGGGAACTGGGAGAGACTGGGAGGAACTGGGAGGGATTGGGATGGACTGGGGGGAACTGGGAGGGGACTGAGATAAACTGGGATAAACTGGGACGGACTGGGGGGGAACTGGGAGAGGATTCGGGCGTTACTGGGAGGGGATTGGGGGTTACTGGTTTGTACTGGGAGGCACTGGGGGGGGTTTAACTGGTTTAGACTGGTCTTGACTGGTGTGAATTGGCCTGTACTGGTTTGTACTGGTCCATACTGGTTTGTACTGGTCCATACTGGTCTGTACTGGTTTATACTGGTCCGTGCTGGTTTAAACTGGTTCGTACTGGTTTGTAGTGGTTTATACTGGTGCCGTTCCCACAGGGCCGGGGGTGGAGATCTCGGATTTCCAGAGGGTTCGTTTCCGTAAGAGCTCCCCTCCCCCACAGTGACCCAGAACCCCCAGAATTCACCCCAAAAATCCCAAATCCCCCAAAAATCCCCAAATTCACCCCAAAAATCCCAAATCCCCCAAAATGCCCAAAACTCACCCCAAAATTCCCCAAAATTCCCCCCAAAATCCCCAAATTCCCCCCAAAAACCTCAAATCCCCCAAAAAATCCCCAAAATTCACCCCAAAACCTCAAATCCCCCAAAAATCCCAATTCACCCCAAAAATCCCCAAAAATTCACCCCAAAATCCCCAAATTCACCCTAAAATCGCCAAATTCCCCCCAAAAATCCCAAATCCCCCAAAAACCCCAAAATTCGCCCCAAAAATCCCCAAAGTTCACACAAAAGCATCACCCCAAAAGCAGTTCTGGGACCCCAAAATTCCCAAAAATACACCCCAAAAACTTCAAATCCCCAAAATTCACCCCAAAAATCCCCTCAAAAACCCAAAATTTTACCCCAAAAATCACCCTAAAAACAGCTCTGGGACCCCCAGAATCCCCCCAAAAATCCCGAAATTGGCCCCAAAGACCCCAAAATTCCCCCCAAAACCAGCTCTGGGACCCCCAAAATCCCCCCAAATCACCCCAAAATTCACCCCCAAAATCCCTCTAAACTAAAAGCAGCTCTGGGACCCCCAAATTCACCCCAGAAATCCCAAAATTCACCCCAAAATCACCCTAAAAACAGCTGTGGGACCCCCAAAATCCCCCCAAAAATCCCAAATTCACCCCAAAAATCCCCAAATCACCCCCAAACCACCTCAAAACCCCCCAAAATCCTCCTCAAAAACTCCCAAAATCGCCCCCAAAACAACTCTGGGACCCCCAAAATCCTCAAATTCAGCCCCAAACCCCCCCAAGTCACCCCAAAAAACAACTCTGGGGACCCCAAAAATCCCCAAATTTACCCCAGAATCAGCCCAAAACCACCCCTGGAACCCCAAAAAAAAAACCCCAAAAAATTGCCCTGGGACGCCAAAACCCCCAAAACTCACCCCAAAATCCCTCAAAAACCCAAAATTCACCCCCAAAATCACCCTAAAACCACCCCTGGGACCCCCAAAAATCCCCCCGAGAATCCCAAACCCTCCCAAAATCACCCCTGGGACCCCCAAAAATCCCCTCGGGACCCCCCCCAAAAAAAACCCCAAAATCCCCCCAAAACACATCTGGGACCCCCAAAAATCCCCAAAATCCCCCCCAAAAACGCATCTGGGACCCCAAAAAACCCCAAAATCCCCCCAAAAACACATCTGGGACCCCAAAAAGCCCCCAAAATCCCCCCAAAACCCATCTGGGACCCCAAAAAACCCCAAAATCCCCCTAAAAACACATCTGGGACCCCAAAAAAACCCCAAAATCTCCCCAAAAACACATCTGGGACCCCACAAAACCCCAAAATCCCCCCAAGAATCCCCAAACTCAGCCCCGGGACCCCCAAAAATCCCCTCGGGACCCCCCGAAAACCACCAAATTCACCCCAAAACTTCCAAAATTCTGCCCAAAATTCCGCTGGAGAGGCCGCCAGGATCCCCCCAGTGCCCAGTTTGGGGTCACCTGGGCACACCTGGCACACCTGGGCACAGCTGGGCACAGCTGGCACAGCTGGATGGCTTTGGGCTGGATTTTGGGGGTTTTTTTGGGTTTTTTGGGGCTCCTTGGGGATCTTTTGGGGCTGTTGCTGCTGGACTGGCTCACCTGGGCACAGCTGGGCACACCTGGGCACACCTGGGCACACCTGAACTCACCTGGGCACCTCTGCTTTGCTCTGCCGTGGATTTTTTGGGGGTTTCTCGCGGGTTTTTTTTGGGGGGTCTCTGAGGAACTTTTGGGGGCTGTGGCTGCTGGACTGGCTCACCTGGGCACACCTGGGCACAGCTGGGCTCACCTGGGCACACCCTGGGCACAGCTGGGCACAGCTGGGCACAGCTGGGCTGATTTTTTGGGGGGTCTCTGAAGAACTTTTGGGGGTTCTTTGGGGTCTGTCGCTGCCTGGAGCTGCTGCACTGACTCACCTGGGCACACCTGGGCACTGCTGAACTCACCTGGGCACAGCTGGGCACCCCTGGGCACAGGCTGGATGGCTTTGGGCTGGATTTTTTGGGGGGGGGTTTTGGGGTTCCTGGGGGATCTTTTGGGGCTGTCGCTGCTGGACTGGCTCACCTGGGCACACCTGGGCACACCTGGGCACACCTGGGCACAGCTGGGCACCTCTGCTTTGCTCTGGGGCGGATTTTTCGGGGGTTTTTTTTGGGGTCTCTGAAGAACTTTTGGGGGTTCTTTGGGGTCTGGAGCTGCTGCACTGACTCACCTGGGCACACCTGGGCACACCCGGGCACAGCTGGGCACACCTGGGCACACCTGGCTGTACCTGGGCACACCTGGCTGTACCTGGGCACACCTGGGCACACCTGGCCGCTGCTGCTGCTGCTGCTGCATTAAATTCATCCCTGAGAGACCCCGGGAGTGGTTTTGGGGTTCGGGGGGGGGTGTCCCAAAATTCACCTGTGGGGTGGGGGACACCCCAAAATTCACCTGTGGGGTGGGGGGCACCCCAAAATTCACCTGTGGGGTGGGGGGGCACCCCAAAACTCACCTGTGGGGTGGGGGACACCCCAAAACTCACCTGAGGGGGGCACCTGAGGCACCCCTGAAAATCACCTGGGGCTCCCAAAAATGGCCTGGGAGGCCAAAAATTCACGTGAGGGGTCCCCAAAATCCACCTGGGAGACCCCAAAATGACCTGGGGGGCACCTGGGAGACCCCCAAAATCCACCTGGGGGATCCCCCAAAATCCACCTGGGAGACCCCCAAAATCCACCTGGGGATCCCCAAAATCCACCTGGGAACCCCAAAATTCACCTGGGGGTCCCCAAAATCACCTGGGAGATCCCAAACTCACCTGGGGGGGGATCCCAAAATCACCTGGGGGTCCCAAACTCACCTGGGGGGGGGTCCCAAAATTCCACTGGGGACCCCAAAGTCACCTGGGGAACCCTAAACCCACCTGAGGGGGCACCTGGGGGGACCCCAAAATCACCTGGGGAACCCCCAAAACTCCTCTGGTGAACCCCAAACTCACCTGGGGGGGCACCTGGGGGGACCCCAGAAGTCATTTGGGGGGTCCCAAACTCACCTGAGGGACCCCAAATCGTCCTGAGGGGGCACCTGGGGAACCCCAGAATCACCTGGGGAGGGGTCCCAAAATCACCTGGGGGACCCCAAATCTCACCTGGGGAACCCCAAAATCACCTGGGGGGGTCCCGAATGTGACCTGGGCACCTCAGAACTCACCTGGGGACCCCAAAACCCTCCTGAGGGGGCACCTGGGGAACCCCAAAATCACCTGGGAAACCCCAAAATCACCTGGGGGGGGGGGGTCCCAAAATCACCTGAGAGGCTCCCGAAAATTCACCCAGGGGACCCCAAAAATCACCTGGGAGACCCCAAACACACCTGAGAGGCTCCCAAGAGTTCACCTGGGGACCCCAAAATGACCCCAAAGGGGCACCTGGGGGGGGGGGGGGGGTCCCAAAATTACCTGGGGGAGGCACCCGGGGGTGACCCCGAACTCACCTGGGGGGGTCCCCAAATTCAAAAACTCACCTGGTGTGACCCCAAAACTCACCTGGGGAGCCCCCGATTCACCTGGGGGGGGGGGGTCCCCAAATTCACCTGAGGGGGCACCTGGGGGACCCCCAAAATCACCTGGGGGGGTCCCGAATTCACCTGGGGACCCCAAAATCACCTGGGAAACCCCAAACTCACCTGGGGACCCCAAAATCACCTGGGGGGTCCCCAAACTCACCTGGGGGACCCCAAAATCACCTGGGGGGCCCCAAAATCATCTAGGGGGGGGTCCGAAATCACCTGGGGGTTCCCCAAAAACTCACCTGGGGAATTGGGGTGTTGAGGGGGATTTGGGATTTTGGGGGAGATCTGGGATTTTGGGGGGGTTTTTGGGGGGAATTTCGGGATTTTGGGGGGATTTGAGGGGAATTTGGGATTTGGGGGGATTTTGGGGGGATTTTGGGGAGATTGGCGATTTGGGGGAGGATTTGCGGATTTTGGGGGATTTTGGGATTTTTGGGGGGGAATTTGGGATTTTTTTGGGGGGGGATTTGGGATGTTTTGGGGGGGATTTGGGATTTTTTGGGGTCTCTCCAGCCCCCTTTTTTTCTTTTCTCGCTCTCCCCCCACAGGAGAACCCAGCGCCCCCCCCCAGGTGTGACGGGGGGGGGACCCCAAATCCCACCTGAGCCCCCCCAGGTGCGACCGGAGACCCCAAAAAATCCCAAAATTTCACCTGGGGGGACCCCCAAAAAATCCCAAAATTTCACCTGGGGGGACCCCAAAAACCCCCAAATCTCACCTGTGGGGGCGGGGGGGGGGTCCCCAAATTTCCCCCCGAGGGGATTTTGGGGTCTCTCCCCCCCTCCCCAAATTTTGTCTTTGTCGAATAAAAGTTCCAAAAATCTTCTGGTTTTGTCCTTGATTTTGGGGTGATCCCGTTCATTTTTGGGGTCCCCCCCCCCCCCCGAGCTCTTTTACCCCAAAAAACCCCAAAATTTGGGGCAGTTCCTAAAAAACAAAAAAAAAAACAAAACCCACAAATTTGGGGGCAGTTCATCCAAAAAACCCCAAATTTGGGGGCAGTTCCTCAAATCCGAATTCTGAGGCTTTTTCCTCAAAAAAAAACCCCAAATTTTGATGTTTTCCCCCCAAAAAACCCCCGAAATTTTTTGGTTGGGGTGTTCCCTCAACTTCCCCCCCCAAAATTTTTGGGGTTCCCCTCGAGGTTTTCACCCCAAAACCCCCAAATTTTGGGGCGGTTCCTCCAAAACAAAACACCCCAATTTTGGAGCATTTTTCCTCCATAAAACCCCAATGTTTGAGCTTTTCCCCCAAAAAAAGCCCAGTTTTTTTTGGTGAGGGTGTCCCCAACTTCCCCCCAAAATTTTTGGGGTGTCCCCGCCCCCCCCCGGCCCCTCCCCCCCCGTTTTTTGGGATTTCCTGCCCCCCCCCGCCTTTATTTCCCCTTCTGGAACCGCAGCGGCCGCTCCAGGTGAGGGGGGGGGCAGCGAATTTTGGGGGTCCCGGGGGGGTTTTGGGGACCCCTCCCCCTTCCAGACCAACTTTGGGGGGTCCCCCGCTTCATTTTTGGGGGGTTTCAACCCGAATTTGAATTTTTGGGGTTTCGGCCTCGTTTTTGGGGGTTTTTTTTTGGGCTCTTTATTCCCATTTTTGGGGGTTTTTTTATTCCCATTTTTGGGGGGTTTCGTTCTCTCGGGGGGATTTTGGGGGACTCCACCCAGTTCAGACCAGTTTGGGGGTCTCATCCTCATTTTTGGGGTCTCCAGCTTCATTTTTGCGGCGTTCAAACCAAATTTTTGGGCGTTTCCAGCTCCATTTTTGGGGTCTCAGCCCATTTTTTGGGGTTTCCAGTCCCATTTTTGGGGTCTCAGCCCCATTTTTTGGGCGTTTCCAGCTCCATTTTTGGGGTCTCAGCCCCATTTTTTGGGGTTCCCAGTCCCATTTTTGGGGTCTCAGCCCCATTTTTTTGGGGTTTCCAGTCCCATTTTTGGGGGTCTAAGCCCCATTTTTTGGATTCCCCACCCCGATTTTGGGGGTCCGGACCCCATTTTGGGGGGTTCTGGACCTATTTTGGTGTCTCCATTCAATTTTTTTGGGGGGGGGGGTCTCAGAACCCCAATTTTTTGGGGTCCTCACCCCATTTTTGGGGTTCTCGGCCTCATTTTGAGGATCCCCACCCCAATTTTGGGGTCTCCAGCCCCATTTTTTGGGGTCTCCAGGTCCATTTTTGGGGTCTCTATTCCATTTTTAGAGTCCCCCACCCCCATTTTTGGGATCCCAATCCCATTTTTGGGGTCTCCAATCCCTGATTTTGGGGTCCCAATCCCATTTTTGGGGTCCCAATCCCATTTTTGGGGTCTCAATCCCATTTTTGGGGGTCCCCAATCCAATTTTCGGGTCCCCAATCCCATTTTTGGGGGTCCCGATCCCATTTTTGGGGTCCCAATCCCATTTTTTGGGGTCCCCAATCCCTAATTTTGGGGTCCCAATCCCATTTTTGGGGTCTCAATCCCATTTTTGGGGTCTCCAATCCCTGATTTTGGGGTCCCGATCCCATTTTTGGGGTCCCAATCCAATTTTCGGGTCCCCAATCCCATTTTTGGGGGTTCCGATCCCATTTTTGGGGTCCCAATCCCATTTTTGGGGTCCCCAATCCCTAATTTTGGGGTCTCAATCCCATTTTTGGGGTCCCCAATCCAATTTTCTGGTCCCCAATCCCATTTTTGGGGTCCCAATCCCATTTTTGGGGTCCCGGTCCCGTTTCTGGGGGTCCCCACCCTCCTTGGCCCCCCCTCCCCCCCCCCGGATGTGGAATTTCCTCATCCTCCCCTCCCCCACCCCGCCCATGGCGCAACAATTGGGGAGCGGAACTGGGGGGGGGGGGGAGGGGCAGCTCCGCCCTTCCCCTCCCCCACCGCGGAGGGGGGAAACCCCAAAAATGGGGCTGGAGACCCCAAAAATGGGGTAAGGACCCCAAAAAATGGGGCTGGGGACCCCAAAAAATGGGGTAAGGACCCCAAAAATGGGGTAAGGACCCCAAAAATGGGGTAAGGACCCCAAAAAATGGGGCTGGGGACCCCAAAATTGGGGCTGGGAAACTCAAAATGATGCTGGGGACCCCAAAAATGGGACGGAGAAACCTCAAAAATGGGGCTGGGGACCCCAAAAATGGGGCTGGAAACCCCAAAAATGGAGCTGGAGACCCCAAAAATGGGGTAAGGACCCCAAAAAATGGGGCTGGGGACCCCAAAAATGGGGTAAGGACCCCAAAAAATGGGGCTGGGGACCCCAAAAATGGGACGGAGAAACCTCAAAAATGGGGCTGGGGACCCCAAAAATGGGGCTGGAGACCCCAAAATTGGGGCTGGAGACCCCAAAATTGAGGCTGGGAACCCCAAAAATGGGGCTGGAGACCCCAAAATTGGGGCTGGGGACCCCGAAATGGGGCTGGGAACCCAAAAATGGGAATGGAGACCCCACAAATGGGGCTGGGAACCCCAAAAATTGGAGCTGGGAACCCAAAAATGGGAACGGAGACCCCCAAAACACCTTGGTCACCTGGTGGGGTGGGGTTGGGGGTCTTTTGGAAGCTCCTTGAGCACCTGGCCAGGTGAAGGACCCAACTTGGGGTGGGTCAGGGGGGGCATTTGGAAGCTCCTGGACCACCTGGCCAGGTGAAGAACCACCTTGGGGTCTTCAGGACCACCTGGCCAGCTGAGGAACCCACCCTGACCACCTTTGGTCACCTTTTGGAAGGCCCTGGATCACCTGGCCAGGTGAAGGACCCACCTTGGGGTCTTCAGGACCACCTGGCCAGGTGAGGAACCCAATTTGGGGTGGCTCAGGGGGGCATTTGGAAGGTCCTGGAACACCTGGCCAGGTGAGGAACCCAATTTGGGGTATTCAGGACCCCTGAGCAGGTGCAGGATCCACCTTGGGCTCTTCAGAACCACCTGGCCAGGTGAAGAACCCACCCTGACCACCTTTGGTCACCTTTTGGAGGGTCCTTGACCACCTGGCCAGGGGGAAGAACCCAATCTGAGGTCTTGAAGACCACCTGGATAGGTGAAGAACCCACCTTGGGCTCTTCAGAACCACCTGGCCAGGTGAGGAACCCACCTTGGTGCAGGTCAGGGGGTGTTTTGGAAGCTCCTTGACCACCTGGCCAGGTGAGGAACCCACCTTGGGGTGGGTCAGGGGGGCATTTGGAAGCTCCTGGACCACCTGGATAGGTGAAGAACCCACCTTGGGGTGGGTCAGGGGGGCATTTGGAAGGTCCTGGACCACCTGGATAGGTGAAGAACCACCTTGGGGTCTTCAGGACCACCTGGCCAGCTGAAGAACCCACCCTGACCACCTTTGGTCACCTTTTGGAAGGCCCTGGATCACCTGGCCAGGTGAAGGACCCACCTTGGGGTCTTCAGGACCACCTGGCCAGGTGAGGAACCCAATTTGGGGTGGCTCAGGGGGGGCATTTGGAAGGTCCTGGAACACCTGGCCAGGTGAAGAACCCAATTTGGGGTATTCAGGGCCCCTGAGCAGGTGCAGGATCCACCTTGGGCTCTTCAGAACCACCTGGCCAGGTGAAGAACCCACCCTGACCACCTTTGGTCACCTTTTGGAGGGTCCTTGACCACCTGGCCAGGGGAAGAACCCAATCTGAGGTCTTGAAGACCACCTGGATAGGTGAAGAACCCACCTTGGGCTCTTCAGAACCACCTGGCCAGGTGAGGAACCCACCTTGGTGCAGGTCAGGGGGTGTTTTGGAAGCTCCTTGACCACCTGGCCAGGTGAGGAACCCACCTTGGTGCGGGTCAGGGGGGCATTTGGAAGCTCCTGGACCACCTGGATAGGTGAAGAACCCACCTTGGGGTCTTCAGGACCACCTGGCCAGGTGAGGAACCCACCTTGGGGTGGCTCAGGGCATCATTTGGAAGCTCCTGGCCAGGTGAAGAACCCACCTAGACCCACCTTGACCCACCCCTGGCCCACCTTCACCGCCCCCAGGTTCCCCCCACGCCGCCATGGCCGCGTCACACCCTTGGGACGACCCCTGGAACGACACCAACCCCTGGAACGACATCTGGAACGGCACCTGGAACGACACCTGGCGCGACCTGTACGGCGACCTGTACGAGGATGTGGCGGCGCCCGAGGTGCCGCCGGGGCACCGCCTGGCGCTGGCGCTCTACGCCGCCGTCTTCGTGCTGGGCGTGCTGGGCAACGGCGCCGTGCTCTGGGCCACGTGCCGCGGCCCGGAGCTGCGCCGCGCCGTCAACGGCGTCTGGGCCTCGCACCTGGCGGCGGCCGACCTGCTCAGCTGCCTGGCGCTGCCCTTCCTGGCGCTGCCGCTGGCCGCCGACCACCGCTGGCCGCTGGGCGCCGCCGCCTGCAGGCTGCTGCCCTCGCTGACCGTGCTGGCCATGTTCTCCAGCGTGCTGCTGCTCACGGCCGTCAGCGCCGACCGCTGCGCGCTGGTCACCGCGCCCGTGTGGTGCCACAACCGCCGCACGCCGGCCTTGGCCCACGCCGTCTGCGCCGGGGCCTGGGCGGCCGCCGCGCTGCTGACGGCGCCGTCCTTCGCCTTCCGCGCCGTGCGCCGCGACCCCCGTCTCGGAGAAGGCCACCTGCGTGATGTCCTACGACGCCGTGCGGCGGCACCAGCGCGGCGCCGAGCTGGCCGTGGCCTCGGCGCGGTTCCTCTGCGGGTTCCTGGGGCCCTTCGCGGTCATCTCGGCGTGCTACGGCCGCCTGCTGAGCCGCGTGCGGCGGCGCGGCGTGGGGAGGTCGGGCCGGGCCACCAGGACGGTGCTGGTGGTCGTCACCAGCTTCTTCGTGTGCTGGTTGCCCTACCACGTGGTGGGCATGGTGCTGGCGGCCGGCACGCCGGGCACGGCGGCGTTCCGGGGCGCGCAGGCCGCGGACCCGGCGGTGGCGGGGTTGGCCTACGTCAACGGCTGCGTCAACCCCATCATCTACCTGGTGATGGGGCGGGGCCTGGGCAAGGTGAGGCGCTCCTGGAGGGCGCTGCTCAAGGGCGTGCTCAGCGATGACGTCACCAGCGTGGGCGGGGGACGGGCGGGGACGCACCGCGGTCACCACCGAGGAGGGCAGCGAGGGGACGGCGGTGTGAGGGTGGGGGTCATGGTCACAGTCATTGTCATGACCGTTGTCATGGTCACGGTCATCGTCATGGTCATTGTCATTATCGTCGTCATCATGGTCATGGTCATTGTCATTATCGTCGTCATGGTCATTGTTTTGGTCGTCATGATTTCATCATCATCACGGTATGGTCATGGTCATTGTCATTATCGTTGTCATGGTCATGGTCATCGTCATGGTCATGGTCATTGTCGTTGTCATCATGGTCATGGTCATTGTCATTATCGTTGTCATGGTCATGGTCATCGTCATGGTCATGGTCATCATGCTCATCATGGTCATTGTCATGGTCATGGTCATTGTCACTATCATCGTCATGGTCATTGTCGTGGTCATCATGATTGTCATCATCATCATGGTATGGTCATGGTCATGGTCATTGTCATTGTCGTCATCATGGTCGTGGTCATTGTCATTATCGTTGTCATGGTCATGGTCGTGGTCATGGTCATCATGGTCATTGTCATGGTCATGGTCATTGTCATTATCGTCGTCATCATGGTCATGGTCATTGTCATTATCGTTGTCATGGTCATGGTCATTGTCATGGTCGTGGTCATCATGCTCATCATGGTCATTGTCATGGTCATGGTCATTGTCACTATCATCGTCATGGTCATTGTTGTGGTCGTCGTGGTCATGGTCATTGTCGTGGTCATCATGATTGTCATCATCATCATGGTATGGTCATGGTCATTGTCATATCATGGTCATGGTCATGGTCATTGTCATTATCGTTGTCATGGTCATGGTCATCATCATGGTCATTGTCATTATCGTCGTCATCATGGTCATGGTCATTGTCATTATCGTTGTCATGGTCATGGTCATTGTCATGGTCATGGTCATGGTCATCATGGTCATTGTCATGGTCATGGTCATTGTCATTATCGTCGTCATGGTCATTGTTGTGGTCGTCGTGGTCATGGTCATTGTCGTGGTCATCACGATTGTCATCATCATCATGGTATGGTCATGGTCATTGTCATTATTGTCGTCATCATGGTCGTGGTCATTGTCATTATCGTCGTCATGGTCATTGTTTTGGTCGTCATGATTTCATCATCATCATGGTATGGTCATGGTCATTGTCATTATTGTCGTCATCATGGTCATGGTCATTGTCATTATCGTTGTCATGGTCATGGTCATTGTCATGGTCATGGTCATGGTCATCATGGTCATTGTCATGGTCATGGTCATTGTCATTATCGTCGTCATGGTCATTGTTGTGGTCGTCATGGTCATGGTCATTGTCGTGGTCATCATGATTGTCATCATCATCATGGTATGGTCATGGTCATTGTCATATCATGGTCATGGTCATCATCATGGTTATGGTCATTATCGTCATCATCATGGTCATGATGGTCATCGTCATTGTCATCATGGTCATGGTCACTGTCATGGTCATTGTCATTGTTATTGTCATGGTCATCATCATCGTTGTCATGGTCATTGCTGTGGTCATCATGGTCATGGTCATTGTGGTCATTGTCATGGTCACGGTCATCCTGGACATGGTCATCATGGTCATGGTCATTGTCATGGTCATTCTTGTGGTCACCATTGTCATCATCATCGTCATGGTCATGGTCATTGTTGTGGTCGTCGTGGTCATGGTCATTGTCGTGGTCATCATGATTGTCATCATCATCATGGTATGGTCATGGTCATTGTTGTGGTCGTCATCATCATTGTCATGGTCATTGTGATCATCATCATCGTCATTGTCATTGTCATCATCGTTTCCATGGTCACGGTGATAATCATGGTCATGGTCATTGTCATTGTCATCATCGTCATGGTCACTGTCATGGTCGTGGTCATTGTCAAGGTCATCATTGTCATGGCCATGGTCATCATGGTCATGGTCATTATTGTCATCGTCATGGTCACCGAGGTCATTGTCATGGTCATTATCATTGTCATCATCGTCACGGTCATGTTGTGGTCATCATCGTCGTGGTCATTGTCATGGTCATCATGGTCATCATGGTCATGGTCATCATGGTCATGGCCATGGTCGTGGTCATTGTCATGGTCATCATCATTATGGTCACGGTCATAATGGTCATGGTCATTGTCTTGGTCACTGCCATAGTCATGATGGTCATGGTGGTCATTTTCATGGTCATTGTCATGGTCATCATGGTCATCATAATGGTCATGGTCATGGTCATGGTCATCATCTTCATCATCATTGTCATGGTCATGGTCATCACCATCGTTAACTCGTCATTGTTGTGGTCGTTGTCATGGTCATCATCATCATGGTCATGGTCATGGTCATCACCACCATTGTCATGGTCATCGTTGTCATTGTCACGTTGGTCATCTTCATCATCATTGTCATTGTCATCATATCACTGTCATCACCATGGTCATGGTCATGGTCATCATTGCCATCATCGTCATCGTTGTGATGGTCATCAACATCATCATTGTCATCTTCATCATCATTGTCCTTGTCATCATATCACTGTCATCATCACCATGGTCATGGTCATGGTCATGGTCATCATCATGGTCATCGTTGTCATTGTCATCTTCATCATCCTTGTCATGGTCATCATCATGATCGTCATGGTGGTCATCTTCATCATCATCGTCGTCATCATATCACCGTCATCATCATCATCACGATCATGGTCGTTGTCATCTCCTTCATCATTGTCATTGTCACGGTCGTTGTCATGGTCACCGTTGTCATTGTCATGGTTGTAGTCATGGTCATCATCATCGTCATCATCATCATCGTCATCTTCATCATCATCGTCGTCATCGTATCACCGTCATCATCATCATCACCATCATGCTCTTGTCATCTCCTTCATCATTGTCATTGTCACGGTCATTGTCACGGTCATCGTTGTCATTGTCATGGTTGTAGTCATGGTCATCATCATCATCTTCATCATCATTGTCGTCATCGTATCACCGTCATCATCATCATCACCATCATGGTCGTTGTCATCTCCTTCATTGTTGTCATTGTCATTGTCATTGTCATGGTCACCGTTGTCATTGTCATGGTTGTAGTCATGGTCATCATCATCGTCATCATCATCATCGTCATCTTCATCTTCATCATCATCGTCGTCATCGTATCACCGTCATCATCATCATCATCACCATCATGCTCTTGTCATCTCCTTCATCGTTGTCATTGTCACTGTCATTGTCACGGTCATCGTTGTCATTGTCATGGTTGTACTCATGGTCATCATCATCATCATCTTCATCATCATCTTCATCGTCGTGGTCGTTGTCATTGTCATCATCAAAGGGGGGAAAAGGGGGACACGGGGGGGGTCTTGTGTCACCTGGGGGTGGCCTTGGGGACAATGAGGGGGTGGGGACACTCAGGGACATTTTGGGGACATTTTGGGGACACTCGGGAGTGGCACTGGGGACAATGAGGGGGAGGAGGGGACACTCGGGGACATTTTGGGGACAGTGGGGTTGGCACTGGGGGGGTGGAGACACTCGGGGACATTTTGGGGACACTCGGGGACATTTTGGGGACACTCGGGGACATTTTGGGGACATTTTGGGGACACTCGGGAGTGGCACTGGGGACAATGAGGGGGAGGAGGGGACACTCGGGGACATTTTGGGACACTTTGGGACACTTTGGGGACATTTTGGGGACAGTGGGGGTGGCACTGGGGGGCTGGAGACACTCGGGGACATTTTGGGGACATTTTGGGGACACTCGGGGACATTTTGGGGACACTCGGGAGTGGCACTGGGGACAATGAGGGGGAGGAGGGAACACTTGGGGACATTTTGGGACACTTTGGGACACTTTGGGGACACTTTGGGGACAGTGGGGGTGGCACTGGGGGGGGTGGAGACACTCGGGGACATTTTGGGGACACTCGGGGACATTTTGGGGACACTCGGGGACATTTTGGGACACATTGGGACACTTTGGGGACATTTTGGGGACAGTGGGGGTGGCACTGGGAGCGGGATTTGGGGGTGGGGTTGGGTGGGATTAAAGGAATTGGGGAATTTGGGATTCGGGAATTTGGGGATTTTTGGGATTCGGGGATTTGGGGATTTGAGGATTTGGGGATTCGGGAATTTGGGAATTTGGGGATCTGGGAGTTCGGGGATTTGGGGATTGCGGAATTGGGGGATTCAAGGCTTGGGGTGGAATTCGGGGATCCAGGAATTCGGGAATTTTGGAATTTGGGGATCCAGGAATTTGGGAATTCGGGGTGGGGGTCAGGGATCCAGGAATTCAGGGATTTACGATTTTGGGGATTCAGAGATTTAGGAATTCGGGAATTCGGGGATTCAGAAATTCAGGAATTTGGGGAATTTGGGGATTCAGGGATTTGGGGATCCAGGAATTCCAGGAGCGCTGGGATTTCGGGACAGTGATGAAATCCCGGGATTTTATGGATTTAGGAATTCAGAAATTTGGGAATTCAGGGATTCGGGAATGCAGAAATTCAGGAATTTTGGCATTCGGGGGTTCAGAAATTCAGGAATTTGGGGATCCGGGGATTCGGGGATTTGGGGATCCGGGGATTCGGGGATTTGGGGATCCAAGGATTCCAGGAGTTCTGGGATTTCGGGACAGCGACAAAATCCCGGGATTTTGTGGATTCAGGAATTCAGGGATTCAGGAATGAAGAAATTCAGAAATTTGGGAATTCAGGGATTCGGGAATGCAGAAATTCAGGAATTTTGGAGTTCAGGGATTCAGAAATTCAGGAACTTGGGGATCCGGGGATTCAGGGATTTGGGGGTCCAAGGATTCCAGGAGTTCTGGGATTTCGGGACAGCGACAAAATCCCGGGATTTTGTGGATTCAGGAATTCAGAAATTTGGGAATTCAGGGATTCGGGAATGCAGAAATTCAGGAATTTTGGCATTCGGGGGTTCAGAAATTCAGGAATTTGGGGATCCAGGGATTCCAGGAGTTCTGGGATTTCGGGACAGCGACAAAATCCCGGGATTTTGTGGATTCAGGAATGCAGAAATTCAGAAATTTGGGAATTCAGGGATTCGGGAATGCAGAAATTCAGGAATTTTGGCGTTCGGGGGTTCAGAAATTCAGGAATTTGGGGATCCGGGGATTCGGGGATTTGGGGGTCCAGGGATTCCAGGAGTTCTGGGATTTCGGGCCAGCGACAAAATCCCGGGATTTTGTGGATTCAGGAATCCAGGAATTGCGACAAAACCCCCAAAAAAAACCCCAGAAAACCAAACACCCAACCCCCGAAAATCCCCAAACCCGCCGTTCCCATCCCAAAAAAAAAAACCCCGAAAATTCCCAAAATTCCCAGCGGGGGCCCCTCCCCCCGCCCCTCCCCCTTCTCCCGCCCCTCCCCGCGGCCGCATTGGGGGGGGGGGGGGAGGGGCGGGGGCTCCTCCTCCTCCTCCTCCTCTTCCTCCTCTTCCTCCTCCTCCTCCTCTTTTTTTTTTTCCTCCTTTTTTCTTTTTTTTTTTTTTTTTCCTTCCTTCCTTTTCCTGCTTTTCTTTTTTTTTTTTTTCCGGGTTTTTTCGGTGTCCCCCCCCCCTGCTCCTCCTCCTCCTCCTCTTCCTCCTCCTCCTCCTCCCGGGATCGCTCCCGGCCATGGAGGGCTCGGGACCCCCGGGGGGGGCGCGGGGGTCGCCGCCCCCCTGAAGGCACCGGCGGGAAAGGTGAGTGGGGAAAAATCGAGGGGGGAGAAAAAACGGGGGAAAAACGGGGGAAAACGGCGAAAAAATCGGGATAAATCGGGATAAAACAGCGAAAAAACCGCCATAAATTCCGGATAAACCGCGATAAAAACGGGGCAAAATGAGGGGAAAATGGGGATAAAATCAGGATAAAATCAGGATAAAATCAGGATAAAATGGGGATAAAATCGGGACAAATCGCACCCCCCCCCCCCTCGCTTTTCCAGCAGCGACCCCTCCCAAATTTTCCAGCTTTTTAACCCTTCCCTGGAAAAAGCGAGGGCGCCGCCAGAGCTTGGGGATTTTGGGGGGGTTTTGGGGGTTTTTTAGGGATTTTGGGGTTTTTCAGGGTGGTTCCGAGCCTTGCCAGCCTGCCATAAATCCGCCGTGTCATCCAGGTGGGGCCAATCCAGGTGTGCCTTTTCCAGGTGTTCCCGGCGCTTTTTTCCTCCCCATCCCCCAATATTTTAATTTTTTCCCATTTTTTTTCCCCCAATTTTCCCCAAATCCGTGTTCAAACCACCCCCGGAGGGGTTTCTGTTTCTTTTTTCCCGCGTTTTTTGGTGCTTTTTTCCCCATTTTTTCCACCCTTTCCCGGCACCTGCAATTCCCGATTTTTTTTCCCGAGCAGGGCGCGTCCTTCCCGCGTTGCGGCGGCGCCGCGCTCGGAATTCTCACCCTTAAAATCCTTTTAAAACCCCTCAAATCCCCCCAAAAAACCAAATTTTCCCCCAAACCCCCACCCCCAGGGGACAAGGCACGGCGCTGTCACCGAGGATTCCCACCGGGAATTTAAAAACCGCAGATTTTCCCTATAAAAAATTCACATTTTTCACTCCAAACCAGCCCGAAATTCCAACATTTTTATTTTTTCCCGGGATTCTGCAGTACCGAGGGGGAATTTGTTAGTTACAGCCTGAAAAAAATCGCTTTTTTCCTAAGGGAAATCCTGTTTTTTTTTAAGGAAAAATGGCATTTTGGAGGGGTTTTGACCTTTAAAATGAAACATTCCAGGGTTGCTCCATCTTTTTTTCCTGGAAAATTGGGATTTTCCGGCACCTGGGTGAGATTCCCCCCTCACCCCCCTTTTCCTTATATAATTCAGGCCGGAATTCCACATTTTTTAAACCCGGGAATGATTTTCCAGGTGGAAAAATCCGATTTTTTATTTTTATTTTGGGGGGTTTTTAAACTCCTGGATCCTCCGATTGTAAAGGAATTTTTTTTTTTCCCGGAGTTTTGGGCCACACCTGAATTTGGGAATGTTCACCTGGGGCTTGGAAAAATGGGGGGAAAAAAATTCCAAAATGGGATTTAGGGATGGAAAAAAAATGCATTTTATTGGTAGGAACTGTGAATATCCCAAATTCCCCAAGTTTTCTTGGAATTTGGAGAAGTTTTTGCCCTCGGATTTTGGAATTTTGGGCCTGTAACACCCCGATTCTCAATTTTCCCTCCAAAACCTTGGAATTTTGGGCCTGGCCCTGCCCAATTCCCACTTTTCCCTCAGGAATTTTGGAATTTTGGGCCTGTAACACCCCAAATCCCAATTTTTCCTCCAAAATGTTGGATTTTTGGGTTCGGCAGTTCCCTCTTTCCCACTTTTCCCTCAGGAATCTTGGAATTTTCAGCTCGGCCTACCCCAAATCCTCCTTTTCCCCCCTCAGAAATGTTGTGATTTTGGGCCTGGCACACCCCAATTCCCACTTTCCCCCTCAAATCCCAGGATTTTTGAGCGTGGCCTGCCTCAAATCCCAATTTTCCCTCAGAAATCTTGGAATTTTGTGCTCAACACTTCCCTCTTTCCCACTTTTCCCTCAGAAATCTTGGAATTTTCAGCTTGGCCCACCCCAAATCCTCCTTTTCCCCCTCAGAAATGTTGTGATTTTGGGCCTGGAACACCCCAGTTCCCAATTATCCCTCAGGAATTGTGGGGATTTTGGGCCTTTTATCCCCCAAATCCCAATTTTTTCTCAGAAATTGTGGAATTTTGTGCTCAGCACTTCCGTCTTTCCCACTTTCCCCTCAGGAATTTTGGGAATTTTCAGCCTGGCCTACCCCAAATCCTCCTTTTCCCCCCTCAGAAATGTTGTGATTTTGGGCCTGGAACACCCCAATTTCCACTTTCCCCCTCAAATCCCAGGATTTTTGAGCTTGGCCTGCCTCAAATCCCAATTTTCCCTCAGAAATCTTGGAATTTTGTGCTCAACACTTCCCTCTTTCCCACTTTTCCCTCAGGAATTTTGGGAATTTTCAGCCTGGCCTACCCCAAATCCTCCTTTTTCCCCCTCAGAAATGTTGTGATTTTGGGCCTGGAACACCCCAATTCCCAATTTTCCCTCAGAAATCTTGGAATTTTGGGTTCAGCACTTCCCTTTTCCCCATTTTTCCCTCAGGAATTTTGGGTATTTTCACCTTGGCCTACCCCAAATCCTCCTTTTCAGCCTGGCCTATCCCAAATCCTCCAAACATCCTCAGAAATGTTCGGATTTTGGGCCTGGAACACCCCAAATCCCATTTTTTTCTCCTCAAATCCCAGGATTTTTGAGCGTGGCCTGCCTCAAATCCCAGTTTTCCCTCAGAAATCTTGGAATTTTGTGCTCAGCACTTCCCCCTTTCCCACTTTTCCCTCAGAAATCTTGGAATTTTGTGCTCAGCACTTCCCCCTTTCCCACTTTTCCCTCAGAAATCTTGGAATTTTCAGCTTGGCCTACCCCAAATCCCATTTTTTTCCTCAGAAATCCCAGGATTTTTGAGCTTGGCCTGCCTCAAATCCCACTTTTCCCTCAGGAATCTTGGAATTTTCAGCCTGGCCTACTCCAAATCCTCCTTTTTTCCCTCAGAAATTTTGGGATTTTGGGCCTGGAACACCCCAGTTTCTAATTATCCCTCAGGAATTGTGGGGATTTTGGGCCTTTTATCCCCCAAATCCCAATTTTTCCTCAGAAATTGTGGAATTTTGTGCTCAGCATTTTCCTTGTTCCCACTTTTCCCTCAGGAATTTTGGGAATTTTCAGCCTGGCCTACCCCAAATCCTCCTGTTTCCCCTCAGAAATGCTGGGATTTTGTGCTCAGCACTTCCCTCTTTCCCACTTTTTCCTCAGAAATCTTGGAATTTTCAGCTCGGCCTACCTCAAATCCCACTTTTTTCCCCTCAAATCCCAGGATTTTTGAGCTTGGCCTACCCCAAATCCCGATTTTTCCTCAGAAATCTTGGAATTTTGTGGTCAGCATTTCCCCCTTTCCCACTTTTCCCTCAGAAATCTTGGAATTTTGTGCCCTGGAACATCCAAATTCCCACTTTTCCCTCAGGAATTTTAGGAATTTTCACCTCGGCCTACCCCAAATCCAATTTTCCTCTCTAAAATCTTGGAATTTTGGGCCTTTTTTCCGCCAAATCCAATCTTCCCTCTAAAATCTTGGAATTTTGGGCCTTTTTTCCCCCAAATCTAATTTTCCTCTCTAAAATCTTGGAATTTTGGGCCTGGCCCTGTCCAGTTCCCACTTTTCCCCCTAAAAGGGAATTTCAGGGAGGTTTTGGGATGAATTTCATTTTTTATTCTTTAAGGATTAATAGGATTATATTTAATTAGTTTTTGTTAATTAATTCTTTAGCTTCATTAATAGGATTTATTTCATTGTTGGTTTAATTAATAGGATTTATTTAATTATTGGTTTAATTTCTAGGATTCAACATAATAATAATTAAATATTTCTATTATTTAATAATAAATAATTTTTATTACTTTTCTTTTAATTCTTCTTATTAATTATTAAATTTATTTATTCATTATTATTATTGTATTTATTCATTAATATTACTATTAATTTTAATTGTTTTTTATTTTGAATGGATGCTTATTTTTATTCATTGCAATTATTATTTTGTTATACTAATCCTTAATTTATTTTGCTTTTTAGGGGATTATTACTATTATTATTTTCAATTCCTTTGTATTTAAAACTGATTATTAATTCTAAAATGATAATTTTAAAATTTAATAACATTTTAGATTTAAATTTTACCATTATTTCTACTACTTTATTCCCATTATTATTTTAATTTCATTATTTTTCTGTTAACATTTCTTCAATTATTTTTCATTTCTTTTTAATCCCTTCCAATTCTAAATTGACCTTGATTGTTAATTATTAATTATTTCAATGAATTATTTTAATTCAATTCTTTTGAATTCTTTTGAATTTGAAATTCATTATTATCCTTTTTATTAATGTTTAATATTTTGCTTTATTCTTATTTTAATTAGAATTTAAAATTTTATTTAAATTTACTCAAATTTTATTCAAATTTCTCCCCAACCAATTAATGGGAAAATCCATTGGAAAATCATCCCAAAACCCAAAAAAAAGTGGGAAAATCACCCCAAAAATCCCTCAAAAAATCCCAAAAAATCCCTGGAATAATAAAACCCTTTTTTTTTTCCCAAATTAATCAAAATTTTCCTGAATTTCTCCCATTTTTTCCATTTTCCCCTCTCAAATTTGGGATTTTCCTCACAACTGGGAATTTTTTCCACATCTTGGAATTCAAACTTGACCCTAAACTTGGTTTTATCCCAAATTTCACCATTTTTTCATGGATTTATCCCAATTTTCCCTAAATTCCTCCGTATTTCCAATCCCTCCATGGATTTAACCCCATTTTTTTTCCATAATTCCGCCACATTTCCATGGATTTCTCCCATTTTTCCTTCTCAGCTTTGGGGTTTCCCTCTCTGCTGACGCCCCTCAACATTTTGAGCTTAAATCTTGACCCTAAACTCGGTTTTAACCCCAAAACTCAACGGATTCACCCAATTTTCAACCCAATTCACCCAATTTTCAACCCAATTCCCCCAACTTTCCACCCAAATGCCCCAATTTTCCACCCAAATCACCCAATTGTCAACCCAATTCACCCAATTTTCCACCCAATTCACCCAAATCCCCCAGTTTTCCACCCAAATCCCCCAATTGTCAACCCAGTTCACTCAATTTTCCACCCAAATCCCCCAATTTTCAACCCAATTCCCCCAACTTTCCACCCAAATGCCCCAATTTTCAACCCAATTCACCCAATTCACCCAATTTTCCACCCAAATCCCGCAATTTTCCACCCAATTCCCCCAATTTTCCACCCAAATCCCCCAATTTTCCACCCAATTCCCCCAATTTTCAACCCAATTCCCCCAAATCCCGCAATTTTCCACCCAATTCCCCCAATTTTCAACCCAATTCCCCCAAATCCCCCAATTTTCCACCCAATTCACCCAATTTTCAACCCAAATCCCCCAATTTTCAACCCAAATCCCCCAATTTTCAACCCAATTCACCCAAATCCCCCAATTTTCCACCCAAATCCCACAATTTTCAACCCAAATCCCCCAATTTTCAACCCAAATCCCACAATTTTCCACCCAATTCCCCCAATTTTCAACCCAAATCCCACAATTTTCCACCCAATTCCCCCAATTTTCAACCCAAATCCCCCAATTTTCCACCCAATTCCCCCAATTTTCCACCCAAATCCCGCAATTTTCCACCCAATTCCCCCAATTTTCAACCCAAATCCCCCAATTTTCGACTCAATCCACCCGACTCACCCAATTCTCCCGTTTCCCCCTCCCAGATTCCCGTTTTGCCCGACGATGGAAAAGCTCCTGCTCCCTCTCCTCCTCCTCCTCCTCTTCTTCTTCTTCTTCTTCTTCGCCGCCGCCGCCGCCGCGTCCGCCCCGGCGCCGGGCTCGCCGCCGTGCCCCAAGCGCTGCTCGTGCCAGAACCTCTCGCCGTCCTTCACCATCCTGTGCACCAAGACGGGGCTGCTCTTCGTGCCACCCGGCATCGACCGGCGCACGGCCGAGCTGCGCCTCATGGACAACTTCATCACGGTGCTGCGGCGCCGCGACTTCGCCAACATGACGCAGCTGATCCACCTGACGCTGTCGCGCAACACCATCTCGCAGATCATGCCCTACGCCTTCGCCGACCTGCGGGGCCTGCACGCGCTGCACCTGGACAGCAACCGCCTGACGGCCGTGCACGAGGAGCACTTCAAGGGGCTGGTCAACCTGCGGCACCTCATCCTGAGCAACAACCAGCTGAGCTTCATCTCGCCCCGCTCGCTGGACGACTTCCTGGAGACCATCGAGGACCTGGACCTGTCCTACAACAACCTGGTGGACGTGCCGTGGGGCACGGTGGCCAAGCTGTCCAACGTCAACACGGTGAGTCTGGACCACAACCTCATCGAGTTCGTGCCCGAGGGGATTTTTTCCAACCTGCACAAGCTGGCCAGGTTGGACATGACCTCCAACAAGCTCAAGAAGATCCCGCCGGACCCGCTGTTCTCCCGCGTGCCCGTCTACGCCAAGTCCAAAGGCTCCCCCCTGACCTCGCTGGTGCTGAGCTTCGGCGGGAACCCGCTGCACTGCAACTGCGAGCTGGTGTGGCTGCGGCGCCTGACGCGCGAGGACGACCTGGAGACGTGCGCGTCGCCGCCCGAGCTGATGGGCAAATACTTCTGGAGCATCCGCGAGGAGGAGTTCGTGTGCGAGCCGCCCATGATCACGCACCGCACGCCCCGGCTGGCCGCCGCCGCCGGCCAGAGCGCCTCGCTCAAGTGCAAGGCCGTGGGCGACCCCGAGCCCTACGTGCGCTGGATCGCGCCCGACGGCAAGCTGGTGGCCAACACCTCGCGGACGGTGTCCTACCGAAACGGGACCTTGGACATCCTGGCGGCGTCGCCGGGCGACCAGGGCACGTTCACGTGCATCGCCTCCAACGCCGCCGGCGAGTCGACGGCGCCCGTGGAGTTCCGCGTGCTGCCCGAGGGCAACGGCACCGAGTGCGAGGACGAGGAGGGCGGGAAGGCGGCCACGGCCGGGCCGGAGCCCTCGGACATCCTGATCTCGGCCAAGTCGAGCTTCTCCAACGAGTCCAAGCTGGAGAGGGGGGACAGGGGCGGGGTGGTGGTGGCCGAGGTGACGGCGACGTCGGCGCTGGTGCGGTGGCCGCCGCAGGACGGGCTGGAGGGGCTGAGGATGTACCAGATCCAGTACAACAGCTCGGCCGACGAGATCCTCGTCTACCGGTGATTGCAGCCCCCAAAATGGCGGGGCTGGGAGGGGAAGGGGAAAAATGGGGAGAAATTGGGGGGAAATGTGGGAAAAATGGCTCGGCCGACGAGATCCTCGTCTATCGGTGATTGCAGCCCCCAAAGAATGGCGGGGCTGGGAGGGGAAGGGGAAAAATGGAGGGAAATGGGGAGAAATTGGGGGAAATGTGGGAAAAATGGCTCGGCCGATGAGATCCTCGTCTACTGGTGATTGCAGCCCCCAAAATGGCGGGGCTGGGAGGGGAAGGGGGAAAAATGGGGAGAAATTGGGGGAAAAATGGCTCAGCCGACGAGATCCTCGTCTATTGGTGATTGCAGCCCCCAAAAAATGGTGGGGCTGGGAGGGGAAGGGGGAAAAATGGAGGGAAATGGGGAGAAATTGGGGGGAAATGGGGAGAAATTGGGGGAAATGTGGGAAAATGGGTGGGAAATGTGGAAAAATGGCTCGGCCGACGAGATCCTCGTCTACCGGTGATTGCAGCCCCCAAAAAATGGCGGGGCTGGGAGGGGAAGGGGGAAAAATGGGGAGAAATTGGGGGGAAAATGGCTCGGCCGACGAGATCCTCGTCTACCGGTGATTGCAGCCCCCAAAATGGCGGGGCTGGGAGGGGAAGGGGAAAAATGGGGAGAAATTGGGGGGAAATGTGGGGAAAATGGCTCGGCCGACGAGATCCTCGTCTACCGGTGATTGCAGCCCCCAAAAAATGGCGGGGGTGGGAGGGGAAGGGGAAAAAATGGGGAGAAAATGGGGGGAAATGTGGGAAAAATGGGTGGGAAATGTGGAAAAATGGCTCGGCCGATGAAATCCTGGTTTATTGGTGATTGCAGCCCCCAAAGAATGGTGGGGCCGGGAGGGGAAGGGGAAAAAATGGGAAAACCAGGTGGGAAATGTGGGAAAATGGGTGGGAAATGTGGGAAAAATGGCTCGGCCCGACGAGATCCTTGTTTATCAGTGATTGCAGCCCCCAAAAAATGGCGGGGCTGGGAGGGGAAGGGGAAAAAATGGGGAGAAAATGGGGGGAAATGTGGGAAAAATGGCTCAGCCGATGAAATCCTGGTTTATCGGTGATTGCAGCCCCCAAAGAATGGTGGGGGTGGGAGGGGAAGGGGAAAAAATGGAGGGAAATGGGGAGAAATTGGGGGGAAATGGGGAGAAATTGGGGGAAATGTGGGAAAAATGGGTGGGAAATGGGTGGAAAATGGCTCGGACAACAAGATCCTCGTTTATCGGTGATTTTAGCCCCGAAAAATGGTGGGGCTGGGAGGGGAAGGGGGAAAATGGGGAAAAAATGGGGAGAAATTGGGGAGAAATTGGTGAGAAGTGGGGAAAAATTGGTTGGAAATGTGGAGAACTGGGTGAGAAATGAAAAAGTGGGTGGGAAATGTGGAAAAAGGGATGGAAGATATGAAGAAGAGGATGGAAAATGTGGAAAAATGGGTGAGAAATGTGGAAAATGGGTGAGGAATTTAAAAATGGGTGGGAAATGTGGCAAAATGTGTGGAAAATGGGTGAGAAATTTAAAAATGGGTGGGAAATGCGGCGAAATGTGTGGAAAATGTGAAAAAAATGGTGAGAAATGTGGAGAAATGGGTGGAAAAGGGGAAAAACGGATGGGAAATGTGGAAAAATGGGTGAGAAATGAAAGAATGGGTGGGAAATGTGGAAAAGGCGGTGGAAAATGTGGGAAAATGGAGGGGAAATGTGAAAAAAGGGATGGAAAATGTGGAAAAGAGGATGAAAAATGTGAAAAACTGATGGTAAATGTGGGAAAATTCGGTGAAAAATATGAAAAAGGGGATGAAAAAGGTGGAGAAGGGGATGGAAAATGAAAAAAAACCGGGTGGGAAATGAAAAAATGGGTGGGAAGTATGGAAAACAGCCTGGAAAAGGGTCTGAAAAATACGGAAAATAGGATGGAAAATGTGGAAAAGATGCTGGAAAAGAGGGTTTAACTCTTAACTTAAGGGGGGTGAAAAAGGTTTGGAAAGAGGCTGAAAAAACAAGGAAAAAGAGGCCAAAACCCATGGAAAAGTGTTTGAAAAATCATGGAAAAAGGGTTGGAAAATGGGCTGGAGAACTGGGAGAGAGGGGTGAGAAAAGGGGCTGGAAAATAGGGAAAAAATGGTCAAAAACCATGGAAAAACGGCTGGAAAAATGTGGGGAAAAAAGGGATAGAAAAGCGGATGGAGAACTGGGAGAGAGGGGTGAGAAAAGGGGCTGGAGAATAGGGAAAAAATGGTCAAAAACCCATGGAAAAACGGCTGGAAAAATGTGGGGAAAATGTGGGGAAAAAAGGGATAGAAAAGCGGATGGAGAACTGGGAGAGAGGGGTGAAAAAGGGTCTAAAAACAGGGAAAAATGGTCAAAAAAATGTGGAAAAGTGGCTGGAAAAAAAAAAGGAAAATTGGGTGAAAAACATGGGAAAAATGAAGAGATGATGGAGAAATGGGAGATAGGGGTAAGAAAGGGTCTAAAAATAGGGAAAAAGGGGTCAAAAAACAATGAAAAAACGGCCGAAAAACGTGGGGAAAAATGGGAAAAATGAACGGGAATGGATCTGAAACACTGGGAGATAGGGGTAAAAAAAGGGTCTAAAAATAGGGGGAAAACGGTGAAAAATCCATGGAAAAATGGCTGGAAAATAGGGAAAAGTGGGTGAAAAATGGGGAGGAAATGGATGGGAGAGGTGGTGGAGAACTGGGAGAGAGGGGTGAGAAAAGGGGCTGGAAAATAGGGAAAAAATGGTCAAAAACCATGGAAAAACGGCTGGAAAAATGTGGGGGAAATGTGGGGAAAAAAGGGATAGAAAAGCGGATGGAGAACTGGGAGAGAGGGGTGAAAAAGGGTCTAAAAACAGGGAAAAATGGTCAAAAATGTGGAAAAGTGGCTGGAGAAACAGGAAAAGTGGCTCAAAAATAGGGAAAATTGGGTGAAAAACATGGGAAAAATGGATCGAAGAGGTGATGGAGAAATGGGAGATGGGGGTAAGAAAGGGTCTAAAATAGGGGAAAAGGGGTCAAAAAACAATGAAAAAACGGCCGAAAAACGTGGGAAAAAATGGGAAAAATGAACGGGAATGGATCTAAAATACTGGGAGATAGGGGTAAAAAAAGGGTCTAAAAATAGGGGGAAAATGGTGAAAAATCCATGGAAAAATGGCTGGAAAATAGGGAAAAGTGGGTGAAAAATGGGGGAAAAATGGATGGGAGAGGTGGTGGAGAACTGGGAGTTAGGGGTGAGAAAGGGGATGGAAAATGGGGGGAAAATGATCAAAAACCATGGAAAAATGGCTGGAAAATTGGGAAGAGTAAGTGAAAAAATGGGAAAAAATGGATGGAAAAGGATCTGGAAAATTGGGAAGTGGAGTTGGAAAAGGGTCTGAAAATAGGGATAAAAGGGGTCAAAGAACATGGAAAAATGGCTGGAAAACATGGAAAAATGGCTGGAAAACATGGAAAAAATGGGAAAAATGGATGGATTAGGGGAAATTTGGGTCTAAATAGGGAAATTTGCCAGGAAATGTGGGGAAAAATGGATGGAAGAGGTGATGGAGAAATGGGAGATAGGGATGAGGAAGGGGCTGATAAGTAGGGAAAGAATGGCTGAAAAACATGGAAAAAAGGTGGAAAATATGGGAAAAATGGGAAAAATGGATGGAAAAGGGTCTGGAAAATTGGGAAGTGGAGTTGAAAAAGGATCTGAAAATAGGGATAAAAGTGGTCAAAGAACATGGAAAAATGGCTGGAAAACATGGAAAAATGGCTGGAAAACATGGAAAACTGGGTGAAAATAATGGGACAGAAAAGTGTCTAAAAAACTGGGAGATAGGGATGAAGAAGGGTTTAAAAGTAGGGAGAAAAGGGTCAAAAAAACCCATGGAAAATGACTGGAAAACATGGAAAACTGACTGGAAAATAGGGAAAATTGGGTGAAAGACTTGGGAAAAAGGGATGGAAGAGGTGATGGAGAAATGGGAGATAGGGATGAGGAAGGGGCTGGAAAATGGGGGGAGAATGGCTGAAAATATGGGAAAAAGGTGGAAAATATGGGGAAAAATGGGAAAAATGGATGGAAAAGGGTCTGGAAAATTGGGAAGTGGAGTTGAAAAAGGGTCTGAAAATAGGGATAAAAGTGGTCAAAGAACATGGAAAAGTGGCTGAAAACCATGGAAAAATGGCTGAAAAACATGGAAAAGTGGCTGAAAAACATGGAAAAAATGGGAAAAATGGATGGATTAGGGGAAATTTGGGTCTAAATAGGGAAATTTGCCAGGAAATGTGGGGAAAAAGGGATGGAAGAGGTGATGGAGAAATGGGAGATAGGGATGAGGAAGGGTCTGATAAGTAGGGAAAGAATGGCTGAAAAACATGGAAAAAATGTGGAAAATATGGGAAAAATGGATGGAAAAGGGTCTGGAAAATTGGGAAGTGAGGCTGAAGAAAGGTGTGATCAATACGGAAAAATGGTCAAAAAACCATGGAAAAATGACCGAAAAATGTGTAAAAAATCGTAAAAAAAAGGGAAAAGAATGGGAAACTGGGGATTTTGACGGGAATTTCTCGTTGCAGGATGATCCCGGCGCCCAGCTCGTCGTTCTCGCTGTCGGACCTGGCGCCGGGCCGGCTCTACGAGCTGTGCGTGCTGGCCGTGTTTGCGGAGGCGCGCGGCGCGCCGCCGGCCACGCGCGCCCTGGGCTGCTCGCGCTTCTCCACGCGCGCGGCGCCGCGGCCGTGCCGCTCGCCGCCGCCGCAGTTCCTGGGCGGCACCATGATCATCGTCATCGGCGGCATCATCGTGGCCTCGGTGCTCGTCTTCATCTTCCTGCTGCTGATGAAGTACAAGCTGCACAACGGGCGGCCCAAGGCGCGCGGCAAGGCCCACGTCTGCTCGCAGACCAACGGCGGCGCCGCCCCCGCGGAATGTTCCGGAACGGCCGCCAAGGGCGGGGGCCGCAGAGCGGGACGGCGACCGGGGGGAGGGGGGGTCGTGATTGGGGGGGGGGGGCGCGATGGGGAAAATCGGGGGGGAGGGGAAGGGGCGGGCGTGGAGGGGCAGAAGTGAACCTGGAGGGGCAGAAGTGAGCCAGGAGGGGCAGAACTGAACCTGGAGGGGCAGAACTGAGCCAGGAGGGGCAGAACTGAACCAGGAGATCCAGAGTTGGTCCAGAACTGAACCTGGAGGGGCAGAACTGAGCCAGGAGGGGCAGAAGTGAACCTGGAGGGGCAGAAGTGAACCTGGAGGGGCAGAACTGAACCAGGAGGGGCAGAACTGAGCCAGGAGGGGCAGAACTGAACCTGGAGGGGCAGAACTGAGCCAGGAGATCCAGGATTGGTCCAGGAGATCCAGGATTGATCCAGAACTGAACCAGGAGATCCAGAACTGAGCCAGGAGATCCAGAGTTGGTCCAGAACTGAACCAGGAGATCCAGAACTGAACCTGGAGGGGCAGAACTGAGCCTGGAGATCCAGAGTTGGTCCAGAACTGAACCAGGAGATCCAGAACTGAGCCAGGAGATCCAGAACTGAGCCAGGAGATCCAGAACTGAGCCAGGAGATCCAGAGTTGGTCCAGAACTGAACCAGGAGATCCAGAACTGAACCTGGAGGGGCAGAACTTATCCTGGAGATCCAGAGTTGGTCCAGGAGATCCAGGATTGGTCCAGAACTGAACCAGGAGATCCAGAACTGAACCTGGAGGTCCAGGATTGGTCCAGAACTGAACCTGGAGGGGCAGAACTGATCCTGGAGATCCAGGACTGGTCCAGAACTGAGCCAGGAGATCCAGAACTGAACCAGGAGGTCCAGAGTTGGTCCAGAACTGAACCTGGAGGGGCAGAACTGAGCCAGGAGGTCCAGGACTGGTCCAGGAGATCCAGGATTGGTCCAGAATTGATCCTGGAGGTTCAGAACTGAACCAGGAGATCCAGAACTGAACCTGGAGGTCCAGGATTGGTCCAGGAGATCCAGGATTGATCCAGAACTGAGCCAGGAGGTTCAGAACTGATCCAGGAGGTCCAGGACTGGTCCAGAATTGATCCTGGAGGTTCAGTACTGAACCTGGAGGTGCGGAACTGAACCAGGAGATCCAGAATTGGTCCAGGAGGTCCAGGATTGGTCCAGAACTGAACCTGGAGGGGCAGAAGTGAGCCAGGAGATCCAGAGTTGGTCCAGGAGATCCAGGATTGATCCAGAACTGAGCCAGGAGATCCAGAACTGATCCAGGAGGTCCAGGACTGGTCCAGAATTGATCCTGGAGGTTCAGAACTGAGCCAGGAGATCCAGGATTGAGCCAGAACTGATCCAGGAGGTCCAGGATTGGTCCAGGAGATCCAGGATTGATCCAGAACTGAGCCAGGAGATCCAGAACTGAACCTGGAGGTCCAGAATTGATCCAGAACTGATCCAGGAGGTTCAGAACTGAACCAGGAGATCCAGGATTGATCCAGAACTGATCCAGGAGCTCCAGGATTGGTCCAGGAGATCCAGGATTGAGCCAGAACCTCTCCAGGAGATCCACAATCTATCCAGGAGGTCCAGAGCATCTTCAGGAAATCCAGCTTTGATCCAGGAGGTCCAGAACTGATCCTGGCGGTCCAACATTGATCCTGGAGGTTCAGAACATCTCCAGGAGATCCAGAATCCATCCTGGAGGTCCAGAGTTGATCCAGAATCAATTCAGGTGGTTCAGAACATCTTCAGGAGATCCTGGAGGTCCAAAATTGATCCTGGAGGTTCAGGACATCTCCAGGAGGTCCAGAGTTGGTCCGGGAGATCCAGGATTGATCCAGATTTGAGCCTGGAAGTTCAGAACCTGGCGGTCCAGAGGATCTCCAGGATCTCCAGGAGATCCAGAATTGATCCTGGAGATCCAGAACCTCTCCAGGAGATCCTGAAATATTCAAGAATCAACCCAGGACATCAAGAATTGATCCTGCAGGGCCAGAACATCTTCAGGAGATCCAGAACTGAGCCAGAACCGCCCCAGGAGGTGCAGAAATTATCCTGGAGATCCAGAATCCATCCAGAACCTCTCCAAGAGATCCAGAATGGAGCCAGAAGGTTCAGGACCTCTCCAGGAGATCCAGAACTGATCCTGGAGGTCCAGAGTTGATCCTGGAGGTCCAGAATTGATCCTGGAGGTCCAGAACCTCTCCAGGCGACCCAGAACCTCTTCAGGAGATCCAGCATTGATCCAGGAGGTCCAGAACTGATCCTGGAGGTCCAGAACTGATCCTGGAGGTCCAGAACCTCTTCAGGAGATCCAACATTGATCCAAGAGGTCCGGAATTGATCCTGGAGATCCAGAACCTCTCCAGGAGATCCAGAACCTCTCCAGGAGATCCAGCATTGATCCAGGAGGTCCAGAACTGATCCTGGAGGTCCAGAACTGATCCTGGAGGTCCAGAACATCTCCATGAGGCCCGGAATTGATCTTGGAGATCCAGAACATCTCCAGAAGATCCAGAATCAGTCCAAGAGTTCCAGAACTGCTCCAAGGACGTCTCTGGATTCCCTGCAGAGCCTCCAGAACCACTCAAAGGCCTCCAGACCCTTTGGAACTCCTCCAGAACCTCCAGAACCACCACAAGGACCCCTCTGGATCCCCTCCAGAACCTGCAGGTCCACTCAAAGGCCTCCAGAACCTCTGGATCCCCTCCAGGACCATCCAGGACCTCCAGAATTCCTCCAGAACCACTCAGAGGCTTCCAGAACCTCCGGAACTTCTCCAGAACCTCTCTGAGGGCCCCTCTGGATTCATTCCGAGGCTTTCAGAACCTTTGGAACTTCTCCAGAGCTCCTCCAGGACCTCCGGAACTCCTCCAGGGCCACTCAAAGGCCTCCAGGACTCCTCCAGGGCCATCCAGGACCTCCAGAACTTCTTGAGAACTCCTGCAGGACCTCCAGAACTCCTCCAGAAGCTTTGGAACTCCCTCAGGACCTCCAGAACTTCTCCACGACCATTCTCAAAGGCCTCCAGAACTCCTCCAGAACCGCTCTGAGGCCCCTCTGGATCCCTTCTGGAACCTCCAGAACTCCTCCAGGACCTCTGGAACTTCTCCAGAGCTCCTCCAGCACCTCCAGAACCGCTCTGAGGACTCCTCTGGATCCCTCCAGGACCTCCAGAACTCCTCCAGGAGCACTCAAAGGCCTCCAGGACTTCTCAAGAACCTCCAGAAGTGCTCTGAGGACTCCTCTGGATCCCTCCAGACCCTCCAGAACTCCTCCAGGAGCACTCAAAGGCCTCCAGGACTTCTCAAGAACCTCTAGAGCCGCTGTGAGGCCCCTCTGGATCCCTCCAGGACCTCCAGAACTGCTCCAGGACCTCTGGAACTCCTCCAGGACCTCCAGAGCCGCTGTGAGGCCGCTCTGGATCCCCTCCAGCACCATCCAGGACCTCCAGAACATCTCAAGAGCTCCTCCAGGACCTCCAGAACCGCTCTGAGGACCCCTCTGGACCCCTCCAGGACCTCCAGAACTCCTCCAGGAGCTCCAGAACTGCTCTGAGGCCACGTCTGGACCCCTGCAGGACCAGACGGGACCTGGATCTGGACCTCCAGAACTTCTCCAGAGCTGCTCCAGGACCTCCAGAGCCGCTGGGAGGCCCCTCTGGCCCTGAGGCCCTTCCAGAACTTCTCCAGCACCTCCAGAACCGCTCTGAGGACACCTCTGGATCCCTCCAGGACCTCCAGAACTGCTCCAGGAGCACTCAGAGGCCTCCAGAACTTCTCAAGAACCTCCAGAAATGCTCTGAGGACCCTCTGGATCCCTCCAGGACCACCCAGAACTGCTCCAGGACCTCTGGAACTCCTCCAGGACCTCCAGAGCTGCTGTGAGGCCGCTCTGGATCCCCTCCAGCACCATCCAGGACCTCCAGAACATCTCAAGAGCTCCTCCAGGACCTCCAGAACCACTCTGAGGACCCCTCTGGACCCCTCCAGGACCTCCAGAACTCCTCCAGCACCTCCAGAACCGCTCTGAGGACACCTCTGGATCCCTCCAGGACCTCCAGAACTGCTCCAGGAGCACTCAGAGGCCTCCAGAGCTCCTCCAGACCCTCCAGAAGTGCTCTGAGGCCCCTCTGGATCCCTCCAGGACCACCCAGAACTGCTCCAGGACCTCCAGAACTGCTCTGAGGCCCCTCTGGATCCCTCCAGGCCCTTCCAGAACTTCTCCAGGACCTCCAGAACCGCTCTGAGGACCCCTCTGGATCCCTCCAGGACCTCCAGAACTGCTCCAGGAGCACTCAGAGGCCTCCAGAACTTCTCAAGAACCTCCAGAAGTGCTCTGAGGACCCTCTGGATCCCTCCAGGACCACCCAGAACTGCTCCAGGACCTCTGGAACTCCTCCAGGACCTCCAGAGCCGCTGTGAGGCCGCTGTGGATCCCCTCTGGGACCATCCAGGACCTCCAGAACATCTCAAGAGCTCCTCCAGGACCTCCAGAACCACTCTGAGGACCCTCTGGACCCCTCCAGGACCTCCAGAACTGCTCCAGGAGCACTCAAAGGCCTCCAGAACTTCTCAAGAACCTCCAGAGGTGCTCTGAGGACCCTCTGGATCCCTCCAGGACCACCCAGAACTCCTCCAGGACCTCTGGAACTCCTCCAGGACCTCCAGAGCCGCTGTGAAGCCACTCTGGATCCCCTCCAGCACCATCCAGGACCTCCAGAACATCTCAAGAACTCCTCCAGGACCTCCAGAACTGCTCCAGACCCTCCAGAACTGCTCTGAGGCCACGTCTGGACCCCTGCAGGCCCAGATGTGACCTAGACCTGGACCTCCAGAACTTCTCCAGAACTGCTCCAGGACCTCCAGAGCCGCTGGGAGGCCCCTCTGGACCCTCAGGCCCTTCCAGAACTTCTCCAGCACCTCCAGAACCGCTCTGAGGACCCCTCCAGGACCTCCAGAACTTCTCCAGACCCTCCAGAACTGCTCTGAGGCCATGTCTGGACCCTGCAGGACCATCCAGGACCTCCAGAGCTGCTCCAGGAGCACTCCGAGGCCTCCAGAGCTCCTCCAGACCCTCCAGAGCCGCTCTGAGGCCGCTCTGGGCCCTCAGGCCCTTCCAGAACTTCTCAAGACCCTCCAGAACCGCTCTGAGGCCCCTCTGGATCCCTCCAGAACTGCTCCAGGAGCACTCAGAGGCCTCCAGAACTTCTCAAGAACCTCCAGAGCCGCTCTGAGGCCGCTGTGGGCCCCGAGGCCCTTCCAGAACTTCTCCAGGCCCTTCCAGAACCTTCCTCGGCCGCTCGGGCCCCCCCGCGGTGCCGCCCCGCCCCTCCCCCTCTCCGGGTCTATTTTTAGCTCAGAGATATTTTTTTATGAATCCCGAGCCCGACGCTCCCCAAGGGGATTGAGCTCTTGATTTTATTCTGTTTTATTTCATTTCGTTTTATTTCGGTTTATTTTATCTTATTTTATTTTATTTTATTTTATTTCATTTTATTTTATTTTATTTTATGTTATTTTATTTTATTTTATTTCATTTTATTTCATTTCATTTTATTTCAATTCATTTCATTTTATTTCATTTTATTTCGTTTTATTTTATTTTATTTTATTTTATTTCATTTTATTTTATTTCATTTTATTTCATTTTATTTCATTTCATTTTATTTCATTTTATTTTATTTTATTTTATTTCATTTCATTTCATTTTATTTCATTTCATTTCATTTCATTTTATTTCATTTTATTTCGTTTTGTTTTAATTTTAATTTTTATTTTTTATTGATTTTATTCTATTTTACGTTTTCAGTTTTCAATTCAATTGAATTTGTTTTCTTCCTTTTATTTTTATTTATTTTATTTTCTTTTTCTTTTATTTTATTTTACTTTACTTATTTTATTTTATTATATTATATTCTACTCTATTCTATGTTATCTTATTTCTTTAAGATTTTATTTTATTTTGTTTCATTTTAAAAAGATCTAATTTAAATTAGTTTTCCTTTTATTTTATTTTATTTTATTTTACTTTATTTTATTTTATTAAGATTTAATTTAATTTAATTTACATTTTTTAAGATTTAATTTAATTTAATTTAATTCCATTACTACTTATTTATTTATTTATTTATTATTAATTTGATTTTATTTACTAACTTTATTTTATTTATTTTATGTTAATTTTATTTTATTTCTTTTATGTTAATTTTATTTCATTTATTTTATGTTAATTTTATTTTATTTTTTTATTTTAATTTAACTATTTTGTTTATTTCTTTTCTTTATTTTATTTTATTAGTTAATTTTATTTCATTATTATTAAATTTAGTTTTATTATTTAATTAATTGACCTTTATTTTGTTCTTTTATTTTTCTTGATTTCATTTCATTTCACTTCATTTTCTACTTAATTTAATTTAATTTTATACATTAACTTCCTTTATTTTCTATGATTTTCTTGAATTTTATCTTATATTAATTATTGTTTCAAAACTTTTTTAAACTTTTAAAATATTTATTTATTTATTTATTTGATTGATTTATTTGATTTCTTAATTTATGTGTTTATTTCTTTGTTTATTTCTCTATTCATTTATTGGGGGGAATTTTATTTGGCAGTTTGAAAAAAATTTGGGAGAATTTTTTTTGGCTGGGGCATTTTAAAAATATTTCTTTGAAGCAATTGAATTTTATTTTTATTATCATTATTTTGAATTGGGGGGGGGATTTTTTCAAGGTTTGGAATTTTTGGGGATTTTTTTTTGTTTCGTTTTATTTTCCCGGCGTTGGATCCGAGACTTTTTTTGGTAAAAAAAAACACAAAAAAAAAAAAAAGGACAAAAGAAGAAGAAAAAAAAGGAAAAATTGCGGGAATTTTTTGGTTGTGAATCCAGCTGGGAACGGGAGCCCGGAGGGTCCCGGGGCTCCCACGGAAACCAAAACCACGGGAAAAGCTGGAATTCCTCCTTCTCCCAGCGTTTGTTATAAAAATTCTGAATTTCCCAATTGCCCGTGGATTCCTGGGGGGTGCGGGGAATTCAGAGAGACCTGAAAAATGGGAATAAATGGGGGAAAAAATGGGAATAAATGGGGGGAAATGGGGGAAAAATTGGGGGGAAAATTGGGAATAAATGGGGGGAAAATGGGGGGAAAAATTGGGGGGAAAATTGGGAATAAATGGGGGGGAAAATTGGGGGGGAAAAATGGGAATAAATGGAGGGGAAATGGGAATAAATGGGGGAAAAATTGGGAATAAATGGGGGGAAATGGGGGAAAAATTGGGGGGAAAAAATGGGAATAAATGGGGGGGAAATGGGAAAAATGGGAATAAATGGGGGGGAAATGGGGGAAAAATTGGGGGGAAAATTGGGAATAAATGGGGGGGGAAAATTGGGGGGAAAAAATGGGAATAAATGGGGGGAAATGGGGGAAAAAATTGGGAATAAATGGGGGGGAAATGGGGGAAAAAACTGGTAATAAATGGGGGAAATTGGGAATAAATGGGGAAAAAATTGGGAATAAATGGGGGGAAATGGGGAAAAAATTGGGAATAAATGCGGAAAAAATTGGGAATAAATGGGGAAAAAATTGGGAATAAATGGGGGGCAAATGGGGGAAAAATTTGGAATAAATGGGGAAAAATTGGGAATAAATGGGGGGAAAATGGGAATAAATGCGGAAAAAAATGGGAATAAATGGGGAAAAATTTGGCATAAATGGGGGGAAAATTTGGAATAAATGGGGGAAAAATTGGGAATAAATGGGGGAAATTGGGAAAAAGAGAGGAAAAATGGTGGGAAATTGGGAAAACTTGAGGGAAAATGAAGAAAAAATGGAGAAAATGAGGAAAAATGGAGGAAAGATGGAGGAAAAAATGGGAGGGAATGGGGAAAAAAGAGGAAAAAAAGAGATTTGAGGAATTCTGGGAATGCTGGGATATCCAACTGTCCAAACCCCCCCAAAATTTGGGATAAAGCCCCAAAAAATCACCACAAAGGCACCAGAACTCCTTCAAAATTCCATTTATTGGAGTGAGTGAAAATGGGAATTTTTTGGGAAAACTCTGGAATTCCAGGATGTTTTCAGGATTTAGGAATTCCAGGGTTTCTCCCAAATACCCAAACTCTCCAAAAATTGGGATAAAGCCTCCAATTCCTCCCAAAATTCCCCCAAAAAATCACCACAAAGGCACCAGAACTCCTTCAAAATTCCATTTATCGAACCCGAAAAATGCAGGAATTGTTTTGGGGGAAAGGCTGAAATTCCGGGATTTTCCCTGGCAATTCCAGGAGATTTTTCTGGGAATTCTGGGTCTCGGAATGTTCAGGGGGATCTCCCAAATACCCAAAAAATTGGGATAAACCCCCAAAAAATCAACACAGAGGCACCAGAATTCCTTCAAAATTCCATTTATTGAAGTGAGTGAAAAATGGGAATTTTTGGGGAAAACTTTGGAATTCCAGGATTTTTTCAAGATCTTGGAATTCCAGGGTTTCTCCCAAATATCCAAAGCCCCAAAATTTGGGATAAAGCCTCCAATTCCTCCCAAAATTCCCCCAAAAAATCAACACAGAGGCACCAGAACTCCTTCAAAAATTCCATTTATTGGAGTGAGTGAAAATGGGAATTTTTGGGGAAAACTTTGGAATTCCAGGATTGTTTTCAGGATTTTGGAATTCCGGGCTTTCTCCCAAATATCCAAACCCTCCAAAAATTGGGATAAAGCCTCCAATTCCTCCCAAAATTCCCCCAAAAAATCACCACAAAGGCACCAGAACTCCTTCAAAATTCCATTTATTGGAACCCGAAAAATGCAGGGATTGTTTTGGGG
>JAKDEW010001153.1:0-48946 GCA_021963965.1 Artemisiospiza belli
CCCTCACTGCATGGAGCCCTGCCCATCCCACATGGAGCCCCGCCCATCACTGGCTGGAGCCCTGCCCCACACACATGGAGCCTTTTCCCTCACACATGGAGCCCTGCCCCTCTCTGGCTGCAGCCCTAACCCTAACACATGGAGCCTCGGCAATCACTGCCTAGAGCCCCACCCCTCACTGACTGGATCCCCACCCCTCACAGCCCGGAACCCCGCCCCTCACGCATGGAACCCCTTCCCTCACTCATGGAGCCCTGCCCATCCCACATGGAGCCCCGCCCATCACTGGCTGGAGCCCTGCCCCACACACATGGAGCCGCTTCCGTCACACATAGAGCACTGCCCCTCACTGCCTGAAGCCCTGCCCTCACACATGGAGCCCCGCGTTTGTAGGTCCTTCTTTTCAGTTTTGGCCTTCAGTGGGGATCAATTTTGGCAAGCTTTGCTGCATGTGTCTGCACTTGCTGGCGTATGGCCTGCCTGCATTTTGATGGCTTTGACTTTGGGAAAGATTTTTTCTTGTTTTTTTTTTTTTGTTTAACTCTTCATGCCATGTCCCTCATATCTTGCCCCGTAAGTTGTGTCTTCCTCCTTGACTATTTCCCCTGATTTTGCAACATCTCTTAGCTTAATTTTTGCATCTTTTGGTCCTTCGCACTGCACCTCATATAATCCCCGGGCCATTTTCTTAGAGTAACTAGATTTCCCAAATTTCCTATTTTTCTCCTCCAATTGCAATTCCTTTGATGGAGTCTCCGTTCCAGTGTGTTTGTAGGTCCTTCTTTTCTGTTTGGGCCTTCAGTGGGGATGAATTTTGGCAAGCTTTGCTGCATGTGCCTGGACTTGCTGGTGTATGGCCTGCCTGCATTTTGATGGCTTTGACTTTGGAAAAATTTTTTTTTTTTCGTTGTTTTGTGAAGTGTCCATGCCATGTCCCTCATATCTTGCCCCCCTAAGTTGTGTCTTCCTCCTTGACTTTTTCCCCTGCTTTTGCAACATCTGTGAGCCTATTTTTTGCATGTTTTGGTCCTTTGCAATGCAGCTGATTTCCTCACAGCCTATTTTTTGAAGACATTAAAATTACTGATTTTCTGCTTTTTCCAATTGCATTTCATTTGAACTTATCTCCTTTCCAGAGTGTTTGCAAGCCTTTCTTTTGGGATTCACAAGATTCCTTTTCCCTTCCCGAAAGGAAATTTCATTTCCTTTCGGGAAGGGAAAAGAAATCTTGTGATTTCAATGGGGACGAATCGAAGAATCATCGGTGCATTTCCCTGCCCTTGATGGCATGCCATGCCTTTTGGTGGCTTTGACTTGGGGAAAGATTTTTTTCATTTTTTGGTTGATTTCTGAAGTGTCCATGCCATGTCCTCATATCTTGCCACCTAAGTTGTGTCTTCCTCCTTGACTTTTTCCCCTGCTTTTGCAACATCTGTGAGCTTAGTTTTTGCATCTTTTGGTCCTTCGCACTGCACCTGATATTATCCCGAGCCATTTTCTTACAGTCACTAAATTTCCCAAATTTTCCTTTTTCTCCTCCAATTGCAATTCCATTGATGGTGTCTCCACTCCAGCCTGTTTGTAGGCCCTTATTTTCTGTTTTGGCCTTCAGTGGGGATCAGATTTGGCAAGCTTTGCTGCATGTGCCTGCACTTGCTGGCGTATGGCCTGCCTGCATTTTGAAGCTTTGACTTTGGGAACGATTTTTTCTTGTTTTTCTTTTTTCTTGTTTTAAATATTCATGCCATGTCCCTCATATCTTGCCCCCTAAGTTGTGTTTTCCTCCTTGACTTTTTCCGCTGCTTTTGAAATATCTGTGAGCTTTGCTTAGGCATCATTTAGTCCTTCGCACTGCACCTGACATAATCCCGGGCCATTTTCTTACAGTCACTAAATTTACCAAATTTACATTTTTACTTTTCCTAATGCAATATTTCCCATGCTGTCTCCATCCACCGCCCCTCACTGCCTGAAGCCCTGCCCCTCACACAGGGAGCCCCAGCCATGACTGCCTAGTGCCCCGCCCCGCACTGACTGGATCCCCACCCCTGAAAGCCTGGAACCCCGCCCCTCACGCATGGAACCCCTTTCCTCACTCATGGAGCCTTGCCCATCCCACATGGAGCCCCGCCCATCACTGGCTGGAGCCCTGCCCCACAAACATGGAGAACTTTCCCTCACACATGGAGCCTTGCCGCTCTCTGGCTGGAGCCCTGCCACTAACACAAAGAGCCCCGGCCATCACTGCCCTGTGCCCCGCCCCTCAAGGACTGGATCCCCACCCCTGAAAGCCTGGAACCCCGGCCTTCACTCATGGGGCCTTGCCCTTCATATTTGAAGCCCTGCCCCTCAACTATGGAGCCCTATCCCTCACTGCATGGAGCCCTGCCCATCCCACATGGAGCCCCGCCCATCACTGGCTGGAGCCCTGCCCCACACACATGGAGCCTTTTCCCTCACACATGGAGCCCTTCACTCATGGGGCCTTTCCCTTCATATTTGAAGCCCCGCCCCTCAAATATGGAGCCCTATCCCTCACTGCATGGAGCCCTGCCCATCCCACATGGAGCCCCGCCCATCACTGGCTGGAGCCCTGCCCCACACATATGGAGCCTTTTCCCTCACACATGGAGCCCTGCCCCTCTCTGCCTGCAGCCCTAACCCTAACACATGGAGCCTCGGCAATCACTGCCTAGAGCCCCACCCCTCACTGACTGGATCCCCACCCCTCACAGCCCGGAACCCCGCCCCTCACACATGGAACCCCTTCCCTCACTCATGGAGCCCTGCCCATCCCACATGGAGCCCCGCCCATCACTGGCTGGAGCCCTGCCCCACACACATGGAGCCGCTTCCGTCACACATAGAGCACTGCCCCTCACTGCCTGAAGCCCTGCCCCTCACACATGGAGCCCCGCGTTTGTAGGTCCTTCTTTTCGGTTTTGGCCTTCAGTGGGGATCAATTTTGGCAAGCTTTGCTGCATGTGTCTGCACTTGCTGGCGTATGGCCTGCCTGCATTTTGATGGCTTTGACTTTGGGAAAGATTTTTTCTTGGTTTTTTTTTTTTTGTTTAACTGTTGATGCCATGTCCCTCATATCTTGCCCCGTAAGTTGTGTCTTCCTCCTTGACTATTTCCCCTGATTTTGCAACATCTCTTAGCTTAATTTTTGCATCTTTTGGTCCTTCGCACTGCACCTCATATCATCCCGGGCCATTTTCTTAGAGTAACTAGATTTCCCAAATTTCCTATTTTTCTCCTCCAATTGCAATTCCTTTGATGGAGTCTCCGTTCCAGTGTGTTTGTAGGTCCTTCTTTTCTGTTTGGGCCTTCAGTGGGGATGAATTTTGGCAAGCTTTGCTGCATGTGCCTGGACTTGCTGGTGTATGGCCTGCCTGCATTTTGATGGCTTTGACTTTGGAAAAATTTTTTTTTTTCGTTGTTTTGTGAATTGTCCATGCCATGTCCCTCATATCTTGCCCCCTAAGTTGTGTCTTCCTCCTTGACTTTTTCCCCTGCTTTTGCAACATCTGTGAGCCTATTTTTTGCATGTTTTGGTCCTTTGCAATGCAGCTGATTTCCTCACACCCTATTTTTTGAAGACATTAAAATTACTGATTTTCTGCTTTTTTCAGTTGCATTTCATTTGAACTTATCTCCTTTCCAGAGTGTTTGCAAGCCTTTCTTTTGGGATTCAGAAGATTCCTTTTCCCTTCCCGAAAGGAAATTTCATTTCCTTTCGGGAAGGGAAAAGAAATCTTGTGATTTCAATGGGGACGAATCGAAGAATCATCGGTGCATTTCCCTGCCCTTGATGGCATGCCATGCCTTTTGGTGGCTTTGACTTGGGGAAAGATTTTTTTCATTTTTTGGTTGATTTCTGAAGTGTCCATGCCATGTCCTCATATCTTGCCACCTAAGTTGTGTCTTCCTCCTTGACTTTTTCCCCTGCTTTTGCAACATCTGTGAGCTTAGTTTTTGCATCTTTTGGTCCTTCGCACTGCACCTGATATTATCCCGGGCCATTTTCTTACAGTCACTAAATTTCCCAAATTTTCCTTTTTCTCCTCCAATTGCAATTCCATTGATGGTGTCTCCACTCCAGCCTGTTTGTAGGCCCTTCTTTTCTGTTTTGGCCTTCAGTGGGGATCAGATTTGGCAAGCTTTGCTGCATGTGCCTGCACTTGCTGGCGTATGGCCTGCCTGCATTTTGAAGGCTTTGACTTTGGCAACGATTTTTTCTTGTTTTTCTTTTTTCTTGTTTTAAATATTCATGCCATGTCCCTCATATCTTGCCCCCTAAGTTGTGTTTTCCTCCTTGACTTTTTCCGCTGCTTTTGAAATATCTGTCAGCTTTGTTTTGGCATCATTTAGTCCTTCGCACTGCACCTGACATAATCCCGGGCATTTTCTTACAGTCACTAAATTTACCAAATTTACATTTTTACTTTTCCTAATGCAATATTTCCGATGCTGTCTCCATCCACCGCCCCTCACTGCCTGAAGCCCTGCCCCTCACACAGGGAGCCCCAGCCATGACTGCCTAGTGCCCCGCCCCGCACTGACTGGATCCCCACCCCTGAAAGCCTGGAACACCGCGCCTCACTCATGGGGCCTTGCCCTTCATAATTGGAGCCCCGCCCCTCAAATATGGAGCCTTGCCCCTGACTGCATGGAGCCCTGCCCATCCCTCATGGATCCCCGCCCATCACTGGCTGGAGCCCTGCCCCACAAACATGGAGACCTTTCCCTCACACATGGAGCCTTGCCGCTCTCTGGCTGGAGCCCTGCCACTAACACAAAGAGCCCCGGCCATCACTGCCCTGAGCCCCGCCCCTCACTGACTGGATCCCCACCCCTGAAAGCCTGGAACCCCGGCCTTCACTCATGGGCACTTGCCCTTAATATTTGAAGCCCCGCACCTCAACTATGGAGCCCTATCCCTCACTGCATGGAGCCCTGCCCATCCCACATGGAGCCCCGCCCATCACTGGCTGGAGCCCTGCCCCTGAAAGCCTGGAACCCCGGCCTTCACTCATGGGGCCTTGCCCTTCATATTTGAAGCCCCGCCCCTCAACTATGGAGCCCTATCCCTCACTGCATGGAGCCCTGCCCATCCCACATTGAGCCCCGCCCATCATTGGCTGGAGCCCTGCCCCACACACATGGAGCCTTTTCCCTCACACATGGAGCCCTGCCCCTCTCTGGCTGCAGCCCTAACCCTAACACATGGAGCCTCGGCAATCACTGTCTAGAGCCCCACCCATCACTGACTGGATCCCCACCCCTCACAGCCCGGAAGCCCGCCCCTCACGCATGGAACCCCTTCCCTCACTCATGGAGCCCTGCCCATCCCACATGGAGCCCCCGCCCATCACTGGCTGGAGCCCTGCCCCACACACATGGAGCCGCTTCCGTCACACATAGAGCACCGCCCCTCACTGCCTGAAGCCCTGCCCCTCACACATGGAGCCCCGCATTTGTAGGTCCTTCTTTTCGGTTTTGGCCTTCAGTGGGGATCAATTTTGGCAAGCTTTGCTGCATGTGTCTGCACTTGCTGGCGTATGGCCTGCCTGCATTTTGATGGCTTTGACTTTGGGAAAGATTTTTTCTTGTTTTTTTTTTTTTGTTTAACTCTTCATGCCATGTCCCTCATATCTTGCCCCGTAAGTTGTGTCTTCCTCCTTGACTATTTCCCCTGATTTTGCAACATCTCTTAGCTTAATTTTTGCATCTTTTGGTCCTTCGCACTGCACCTCATAGAATCCCGGGCCATTTTCTTAGAGTAACTAGATTTCCCAAATTTCCTATTTTTCTCCTCCAATTGCAATTCCTTTGATGGAGTCTCCGTTCCAGTGTGTTTGTAGGTCCTTCTTTTCTGTTTGGGCCTTCAGTGGGGATGAATTTTGACAAGCTTTGCTGCATGTGCCTGGACCTTTCTGGTGTATGGCCTGCCTGCATTTTGATGGCTTTGACTTTGGAAAAATTTTTTTTTTTTCGTTGTTTTGTGAAGTGTCCATGCCATGTCCCTCATATCTTGCCCCCTAAGTTGTGTCTTCCTCCTTGACTTTTTCCCCTGCTTTTGCAACATCTGTGAGCCTATTTTTTGCATGTTTTGGTCCTTTGCAATGCAGCTGATTTCCTCACAGCCTATTTTTTGAAGACATTAAATTTACTGATTTTCTGCTTTTTTCAGTTGCATTTCATTTGAACTTATCTCCTTTCCAGAGTGTTTGCAAGCCTTTCTTTTGGGATTCACAAGATTCCTTTTCCCTTCCCGAAAGGAAATTTCATTTCCTTTCGGGAAGGGAAAAGAAATCTTGTGATTTCAATGGGGACGAATCGAAGAATCATCGGTGCATTTCCCTGCCCTTGATGGCATGCCATGCCTTTTGGTGGCTTTGACTTGGGGAAAGATTTTTTTCATTTTTTGGTTGATTTCTGAAGTGTCCATGCCATGTCCTCATATCTTGCCACCTAAGTTGTGTCTTCCTCCTTGACTTTTTCCCCTGTTTTGCAACATCTGTGAGCTTAGTTTTTGCATCTTTTGGTCCTTCGCACTGCACCTGATATTATCCCGGGCCATTTTCTTACAGTCACTAAATTTCCCAAATTTTCCTTTTTCTCCTCCAATTGCAATTCCATTGATGGTGTCTCCACTCCAGCCTGTTTGTAGGCCCTTCTTTTCTGTTTTGGCCTTCAGTGGGGATCAGATTTGGCAAGCTTTGCTGCATGTGCCTGCACTTGCTGGCGTATGGCCTGCCTGCATTTTGAAGGCTTTGACTTTGGCAACGATTTTTTCTTGTTTTTCTTTTTTCTTGTTTTAAATATTCATGCCATGTCCCTCATATCTTGCCCCCTAAGTTGTGTTTTCCTCCTTGACTTTTTCCGCTGCTTTTGAAATATCTGTCAGCTTTGTTTTGGCATCATTTAGTCCTTCGCACTGCACCTGACATAATCCCGGGCCATTTTCTTACAGGCACTAAATTTACCAAATTTACATTTTTACTTTTCCTAATGCAATATTTCCGATGCTGTCTCCATCCACCGCCCCTCACTGCCTGAAGCCCTGCCCCTCACACAGGGAGCCCCAGCCATGACTGCCTAGTGCCCCCGCCCCGCACTGACTGGATCCCCACCCCTGAAAGCCTGGAACACCGCGCCTCACTCATGGGGCCTTGCCCTTCATAATTGGAGCCCCGCCCCTCAAATATGGAGCCTTGCCCCTGACTGCATGGAGCCCTGCCCATCCCTCATGGATCCCCGCCCATCACTGGCTGGAGCCCTGCCCCACAAACATGGAGACCTTTCCCTCACACATGGAGCCTTGCCGCTCTCTGGCTGGAGCCCTGCCACTAACACAAAGAGCCCCGGCCATCACTGCCCTGAGCCCCGCCCCTCACTGACTGGATCCCCACCCCTGAAAGCCTGGAACCCCGGCCTTCACTCATGGGCACTTGCCCTTAATATTTGAAGCCCCGCACCTCAACTATGGAGCCCTATCCCTCACTGCATGGAGCCCTGCCCATCCCACATGGAGCCCCGCCCATCACTGGCTGGAGCCCTGCCCCTGAAAGCCTGGAACCCCGGCCTTCACTCATGGGGCCTTGCCCTTCATATTTGAAGCCCCGCCCCTCAACTATGGAGCCCTATCCCTCACTGCATGGAGCCCTGCCCATCCCACATGGAGCCCCGCCCATCATTGGCTGGAGCCCTGCCCCACACACATGGAGCCTTTTCCCTCACACATGGAGCCCTGCCCCTCTCTGGCTGCAGCCCTAACCCTAACACATGGAGCCTCGGCAATCACTGTCTAGAGCCCCCACCCATCACTGACTGGATCCCCACCCCTCACAGCCCGGAAGCCCGCCCCTCACGCATGGAACCCCTTCCCTCACTCATGGAGCCCTGCCCATCCCACATGGAGCCCCGCCCATCACTGGCTGGAGCCCTGCCCCACACACATGGAGCCGCTTCCGTCACACATAGAGCACCGCCCCTCACTGCCTGAAGCCCTGCCCCTCACACATGGAGCCCCGCGTTTGTAGGTCCTTCTTTTCGGTTTTGGCCTTCAGTGGGGATCAATTTTGGCAAGCTTTGCTGCATGTGTCTGCACTTGCTGGCGTATGGCCTGCCTGCATTTTGATGGCTTTGACTTTGGGAAAGATTTTTTCTTGTTTTTTTTTTTTTGTTTAACTGTTCATGCCATGTCCCTCATATCTTGCCCCGTAAGTTGTGTCTTCCTCCTTGACTATTTCCCCTGATTTTGCAACATCTCTTAGCTTAATTTTTGCATCTTTTGGTCCTTCGCACTGCACCTCATATAATCCCGGGCCATTTTCTTAGAGTAACTAGATTTCCCAAATTTCCTATTTTTCTCCTCCAATTGCAATTCCTTTGATGGAGTCTCCGTTCCAGTGTGTTTGTAGGTCCTTCTTTTCTGTTTGGGCCTTCAGTGGGGATGAATTTTGACAAGCTTTGCTGCATGTGCCTGGACTTTCTGGTGTATGGCCTGCCTGCATTTTGATGGCTTTGACTTTGGAAAAATTTTTTTTTTTCGTTGTTTTGTGAAGTGTCCATGCCATGTCCCTCATATCTTGCCCCCTAAGTTGTGTCTTCCTCCTTGACTTTTTCCCCTGCTTTTGCAACATCTGTGAGCCTATTTTTTGCATGTTTTGGTCCTTTGCAATGCAGCTGATTTCCTCACAGCCTATTTTTTGAAGACATTAAATTTACTGATTTTCTGCTTTTTTCAGTTGCATTTCATTTGAACTTATCTCCTTTCCAGAGTGTTTGCAAGCCTTTCTTTTGGGATTCACAAGATTCCTTTTCCCTTCCCGAAAGGAAATTTCATTTCCTTTCGGGAAGGGAAAAGGAATCTTGTGATTTCAATGGGGACGAATCGAAGAATCATCGGTGCATTTCCCTGCCCTTGATGGCATGCCATGCCTTTTGGTGGCTTTGACTTGGGGAAAGATTTTTTTCATTTTTTGGTTGATTTCTGAAGTGTCCATGCCATGTCCTCATATCTTGCCACCTAAGTTGTGTCTTCCTCCTTGACTTTTTCCCCTGTTTTGCAACATCTGTGAGCTTAGTTTTTGCATCTTTTGGTCCTTCACACTGCACCTGATATTATCCCGGGCCATTTTCTTACAGTCACTAAATTTCCCAAATTTTCCTTTTTCTCCTCCAATTGCAATTCCATTGATGGTGTCTCCACTCCAGCCTGTTTGTAGGCCCTTATTTCCTGTTTTGGCCTTCAGTGGGGATCAGATTTGGCAAGCTTTGCTGCATGTGCCTGCACTTGCTGGCGTATGGCCTGCCTGCATTTTGAAGGCTTTGACTTTGGGAACGATTTTTTCTTGTTTTTCTTTTTTCTTGTTTTAAATATTCATGCCATGTCCCTCATATCTTGCCCCCTAAGTTGTGTTTTCCTCCTTGACTTTTTCCGCTGCTTTTGAAATATCTCTGAGGTTTGTTTTGGCATCATTTAGTCCTTCGCACTGCACCTGACATAATCCCGGGCCATTTTCTTACAGGCACTAAATTTACCAAATTTACATTTTTACTTTTCCTAATGCAATATTTCCCATGCTGTCTCCATCCACCGCCCCTCACTGCCTGAAGCCCTGCCCCTCACACAGGGAGCCCCAGCCATGACTGCCTAGTGCCCCGCCCCGCACTGACTGGATCCCCACCCCTGAAAGCCTGGAACACCGCAACTCACTCATGGGGAATTGCCCTTCATAATTGGAGCCCCGCCCCTCAAATATGGAGCCTTGCCCCTGACTGCATGGAGCCCTGCCCATCCCTCATGGATCCCCGCCCATCACTGGCTGGAGCCCTGCCCCACAAACATGGAGCCCTTTCCCTCACACATGGAGCCTTGCCGCTCTCTGGCTGGAGCCCTGCCACTAACACAAAGAGCCCCGGCCATCACTGCCCTGAGCCCCGCCCCTCACTGACTGGATCCCCACCCCTGAAAGCCTGGAACCCCGGCCTTCACTCATGGGGCCTTGCCCTTCATATTTGAAGCCCCGCCCCTCAACTATGGAGCCCTATCCCTCACTGCATGGAGCCCTGCCCATCCCACATGGAGCCCCGCCCATCACTGGCTGGAGCCCTGCCCCACACACATGGAGCCACTTCCATCACACATAGAGCACTGCCCCTCACTGCCTGAAGCCCTGCCCCTCACACATGGAGCCCCGCGTTTGTAGGTCCTTCTTTTCGGTTTTGGCCTTCAGTGGGGATCAATTTTGGCAAGCTTTGCTGCATGTGTCTGCACTTGCTGGCGTATGGCCTGCCTGCATTTTGATGGCTTTGACTTTGGGAAAGATTTTTTCTTGTTTTTTTTTTTTTTGTTTAACTGTTCATGCCATGTCCCTCATATCTTGCCCCGTAAGTTGTGTCTTCCTCCTTGACTATTTCCCCTGATTTTGCAACATCTCTTAGCTTAATTTTTGCATCTTTTGGTCCTTCGCACTGCACCTCATATAATCCCGGGCCATTTTCTTAGAGTAACTAGATTTCCCAAATTTCCTATTTTTCTCCTCCAATTGCAATTCCTTTGATGGAGTCTCCGTTCCAGTTTGTTTGTAGGTCCTTCTTTTCTCTTTGGGCCTTCAGTGGGGATGAATTTTGGCAAGCTTTGCTGCATGTGCCTGGACTTGCTGGTGTATGGCCTGCCTGCATTTTGATGGCTTTGACTTTGGAAAAATTTTTTTTTTTCGTTGTTTTGTGAAGTGTCCATGCCATGTCCCCGGCCTGGAAGTGTCCAAGCCTGGAACCCCGGCCTTCACTCATGGGGCCTTGCCCTTCATATTTGAAGCCCCGCCCCTCAACTATGGAGCCCTATCCCTCACTGCATGGAGCCCTGCCCATCCCACATGGAGCCCCGCCCATCACTGGCTGGAGCCCTGCCCCACACACATGGAGCCTTTTCCCTCACACATGGAGCCCTGCCCCTCTCTGGCTGCAGCCCTAACCCTAACACATGGAGCCTCGGCAATCACTGCCTAGAGCCCCACCCCTCACTGACTGGATCCCCACCCCTCACAGCCCGGAACCCCGCCCCTCACGCATGGAACCCCTTCCCTCACTCATGGAGCCCTGCCCATCCCACATGGAGCCCCGCCCATCACTGGCTGGAGCCCTGCCCCACACACATGGAGCCGCTTCCGCCACACATAGAGCACCGCCCCTCACTGCCTGAAGCCCTGCCCCTCACACATGGAGCCCCGCGTTTGTAGGTCCTTCTTTTCGGTTTTGGCCTTCAGTGGGGATCAATTTTGGCAACCTTTGCTGCATGTGTCTGCACTTGCTGGCGTATTGCCTTCCTGCATTTTGATGGCTTTGACTTTGGGAAAGATTTTTTCTTGTTTTTTTTTTTTTGTTTAACTGTTCATGCCATGTCCCTCATATCTTGCCCCGTAAGTTGTGTCTTCCTCCTTGACTATTTCCCCTGATTTTGCAACATCTCTTAGCTTAATTTTTGCATCTTTTGGTCATTCGCACTTTACCTCATATAATCCCGGGCCATTTTCTTAGAGTAACTAGATTTCCCAAATTTCCTTTTTTTCTCCTCCAATTGCAATTCCTTTGATTGAGTCTCCGTTCCAGTGTGTTTGTAGGTCCTTCTTTTCTGTTTGGGCCTTCAGTGGGGATGAATTTTGGCAAGCTTTGCTGCATGTGCCTGGACTAGCTGGTGTATGGCCTGCCTGCATTTTGATGGCTTTGACTTTGGAAAAATTTTTTTTTTCGTTGTTTTGTGAAGTGTCCATGCCATGTCCCTCATATCTTGCCCCCGAAGTTGTGTCTTCCTCCTTGACTTTTTCCCCTGCTTTTGCAACATCTGTGAGCCTATTTTTTGCATGTTTTGGTCCTTTGCAATGCAGCTGATTTCCTCACAGCCTATATTTTGAAGACATTAAAATTACTGATTTTCTGCTTTTTTCTATTGCATTTCATTTGAACTTATCTCCTTTCCAGAGTGTTTGCAAGACTTTCTTTTGGGATTCACAAGATTCCTTTTCCCTTCCCGAAAGGAAATTTCATTTCCTTTCGGGAAGGGAAAAGAAATCTTGTGATTTCAATGGGGACGAATCGAAGAATCATTGGTGCATTTCCCTGCCCTTGATGGCATGCCATGCCTTTTGGTGGCTTTGACTTGGGGAAAGATTTTTTTCATTTTTTGGTTGATTTCTGAAGTGTCCATGCCATGTCCTCATATCTTGCCACCTAAGTTGTGTCTTCCTCCTTGACTTTTTCCCCTGCTTTTGCAACATCGGTGAGCTTAGTTTTTGCATCTTTTGGTCCTTCGCACTGCACCTGATATTATCCCGGGCCATTTTCTTACAGTCACTAAATTTCAAAAATTTTCTTTTTTTCTCCTCCAATTACAATTCCTTTGATGGTGTCTCCGCTCCAGCCTGTTTGTAGGCCCTTCTTTTCTGTTTTGGCCTTCAGTGGGGATCAGATTTGGCAAGCTTTGCTGCATGTGCCTGCACTTGCTGGCGTATGGCCTGCCTGCATTTTGAAGGCTTTGACTTTGGGAACGATTTTTTCTTGTTTTTCTTTTTTCTTGTTTTAAATATTCATGCCATGTCCCTCATATCTTGCCCCCTAAGTTGTGTTTTCCTCCTTGACTTTTTCCGCTGCTTTTGAAATATCTGTCAGCTTTGTTTTGGCATCATTTAGTCCTTCGCACTGCACCTGACATAATCCCGGGCCATTTTCTTACAGTCACTAAATTTACCAAATTTACATTTTTACTTTTCCTAATGCAATATTTCCCATGCTGTCTCCATCCACCGCCCCTCACTGCCTGAAGCCCTGCCCCTCACACAGGGAGCCCCAGCCATGACTGCCTAGTGCCCCGCCCCTCACTGGCTGGATCCCCACCCCTGAAAGCCTGGAACCCCGCGCCTCACTCATGGGGCCTTGCCCTTCATATTTGAAGCCCCGCCCCTCAAATATGGAGCCCTATCCCTCACTTCATGGAGCCCTGCCCATCCCACATGGAGCCCCGCCCATCACTGGCTGGAGCCCTGCCCCACACACATGGAGCCTTTTCCCTCACACATGGAGCCCTGCCCCTCTCTGCCTGCAGCCCTAACCCTAACACATGGAGCCTCGGCAATCACTGCCTAGAGCCCCACCCCTCACTGACTGGATCCCCACCCCTCACAGCCCGGAACTCCGCCCCTCACGCATGGAACCTGTTGCCTTCTATATCAAGGCAGGCGACCTGGTTCTGAGGTACAGCTCGACAGCCCACTCTCCAGGGCCGTTCGGGCCAATGACATACGCAGACACCAATGTCGTGGACGGTCAAATGGCGTTTATTACTTCTTCTCCTGGAGTCTTATAGTCTTAGGGGTCTCTACGTCAAAAAGGGGTTTGTCCTTCTTATCTATGGTTAGTAGGGAATGGAAAAGTACTGAGTTGGGGGAGGAAGGTTACTGGCTTCAGTGGGGCAACATTCCTATTGTTAGTGGGGCCACATTCCTATGTTAGTTCCTTATCTATGAGTAACTGAGGGTCTTATCTACGGGAAACAGAGGGTCCTGCCTTTCCGTGACATCGCGACATCTTCCGCAGCGCCTCTTCTCTAACTACTACATCTCCCCCCCCCTTTTCACAAATGAACGAGGTAGTCATATACATAGGTACTGAATGAGGTATGAGGTTGTAACTTGACAAGGGAAAGGGGTCTTGGGAAACTTGAGTAAGCTTTTGCCAGACAAGTTTGGAAAATCTTGTGACTGGCAGTGTTCTTTGGTTGAGTTCTTTGGTTGAATTCTTTGGTTGAATTCACAGCAGTTGTCGTCGCCCTATGAACAGGATGTTGGTCCGTTCCAGGCGGCTCTGAACGAACGAGACTAGCTTGTTCAGCAGGCATGGTCCGAAGGTGACTGTTAGAAACAGCATCGCCAATGGACCTATCAGGGCAGAAATCAGAGTGGTTAGCCAAGGTGATTGATTGAACCAGGACTCGTACCAGCTCTGGTGGGCTTCCCTGTCTTTCTGCCTCTGAGCCAGTCGGTTCCGGAGTTCTGCCATGGAGTCTCTCACTACTCCCGTGTGGTCTGCATAGAAACAACACTCCTCTTTCAAGGCGGCACACAGGCCCCCTTGCTGCATGAACAGGAGGTCCAGGCCTCGCCTGTTCTGCAAGACCACTTCTGAGAGTGAGGAGACCGACTTCTCTAGGAAGGAGATGGACTTCTCGATCCTCTGCAGGTCCTCGTCAATCGTTGCCTGCAGCTGTGACAGTCCTTGGTGCTGGGTCGCCAGGGCTGAGACACCCGTTGCCGTTCTGGCTGCTCTCAGGCCGAGCAGCATTGCGATAGTTATACCTGTCATTATTTCTCTTTTGTGGATCCGGCTGGGTCCCTCGAGAAGATGATACATCTCTTCGTCTGAGTGGTACAGGACCCTAGGAACAATCAGAACTTGGACACAGAAGTCGTTAGAGTCATTGAATTTGGGAAGGTACACACAAGGACTCACTCCGGATCTCTGGCAAACCCACATCTCCGATGCGGATGGGACTACCCACTTATAGTTTTCTCTTTTAGGCCTGACAGTTTTGGCGCAGACGTTGCCTTCTCGCTTGGCTAGGGTTGCACTGCCAAAGCATCTGCCTCGGCCTGTGACTTGACTCAGGGTGATTCCTCTGCGAGGGGTATCCCATCTGCACTGGTGAGGGGCGTCGGCTGTGGAATAACTGAAGGAAGTGTTTAGAGCGACTCCTTCGAAAAAGGGAGGTTTGACATCGTAACAAAGCCAGCAGGATTCGGTTAGGTTAGGGTTGGATTCGTTCAGGGATACAAAGGTAGCTTCTAACATACGAAGGATTGGGTCTGCGTCTGACCCGGTTAAGCGGCTCATCTGAAAGGTTTCTGCTTGACTGGTCGGGACCTTGCTGACCCCTGTGGGTAAGGTTTTGGGGTAGGTTATGTTTCTCCCTTTCGGCACACTTTTAATCGCTTTGTTGGGTCTGACTGCTCGGGGTGCCGACGGCTGAAGCCTGATAATTTGCACGTTCACCTTCTCTTTTGACCCTTGAAGGACTACCGTCCACGTTTTGCCTGTGGTCTAGCTAGGGTGATCTGGCTGCAAGACCGTCATGTTGTAATCAGTGCATGCCCGAAATCTAGGGATTTTATGTTGGTTTCGATGGAAGTTCTCTTGAAAGAAGAAGGGTGTTTTGCAACCGATGGGTGCCCAGGTGAACTGTAAGAATTTGTCTGGTTCTTGTGGATCCCACCCAGGCCCCGACGGTCTGGCATCTGTAACTATGGTTTCGCAGCCCCAGTGCCCACAATATCCCCACCCTGGGTGATTGCAGTAGCTTTTCCCAGGGTTTGAAGCTGGGCACCAGTAGGATAGGTACGAGTGTTTGACGTGTGGGGAGTAGGGGTTTACCTTTGGCTGTCCTGGAAACAAGTCGGTGATGCGAAGCACGAAGGATGGGGTGTTTGGTGTGGTGATTTCTCTGAGTGCTTTGCCACTACTAAGGTGTCGCATGACCCACTTGAAGGGCTGATGGGGGTAGTGGTCTGGGCTGGCTTGCCCTCTGGCAACAAGCTCCAACAGCAAAATCACACAGAAACACCCTTGATGCTTGGGTCTCACCCGTGCGGGTCTCTCGGGTACTGCCTGACGGCTTGGTGGTCTGTCGCTTTCGTCTGGAACTGGGATGTACGCGTCACGAGGACGTCCCACGAGCAGGTCCTGTAAACAAAGACTCGCAATTCTCGTCAGACTCATTCTGCTCGCTATGAAGGTCCGGTTTAATTGACTTAAGTGGACACCACCTGATTTTGCCGTCCTTTTTGACAGCTGCGTACCCTCTCCCCGTGAGCATCAGCCTCTAACCCCGTTCCCACTCGCCTAGCTCGTTTCTGGTTACTACCTGTGGGCCCTCTTCTAGCGTTCGAGTGGCCCAGTGTTTTTTGGACGGGACTGTTTATTTCATCTCCCCTAGGGAATTGATTCAGTGCCAGCAAGGCGGTTGCCATCATGCGTGCCTGATCTCCTGGGGGAATGGCATTGGCAAAGCCCTTTGCTTTTGCCAACACTTCTATCTTGGTTTTCAGGGTCTGGTTTGCTCTCTCAACTATGGCCTGCTCGGTACTGTTATATGGGATGCCTTGCACTAACGTGATGCCCCATTTCGAGGCGAATTCTTGTACTTGTTTGGAGGTGAAATTGGAGCCGTTGTCCGTTTTGATCTGCTTGGGGATACCAAGCCAAGCCATGGCTGTCAGCCAGTGCTGAATTGTGGTTTTGGAGTTAGTTTTGGGGTGCTGTGTGGCTACGATCGTTCTGCTATAAGTGTCTACTGTCACTGCGAGCCATGCTCGAGGCCTCAGCAGTTCGCACCAGGTGAAGTCCGACTGCCAGATTTCTGAGGGCTTGAGACCTCTCGGGTTAACTCCGTAGGTCCAAAGGGGTGCCTTCTGGCAGTAAGGACAGGTGGCCACCACATGTTTCGCGTCCGCCGTCGAGATTCCGCATCTCTTCGCCAGTGCTTTGACTCCGATGTGGAGCGACTCGTGCAGTTGACGAGCTCTTTGCAAGGTCCAAACGCCTTTTGCTGCGGCGTCCGCCTTGTCGTTGCCGATCTGGAAGTAACCTTTGATTGGGTCATGGCTGTTGATGTGGATGACTGACACGGTGCCCTGTCGCGAGGAAAGTGCTTCTTCCAGCATTAGGGCTGCTGCTGATGTTGACACTCCTGGTCCTGCCATGGCTAGGCAGAGCCTTGCCACGAATATAGAGTCCGTTACGATGTTGAGGTGTTCGTCTTGGAAGAGTCCGCACGCCAAAACCACTGCTGTTGCCTCCAGTTGTTGCACTGACAGTGTGGGGTCACACGCTTTGACGCAGTGCCATTGCTCTCCTGCCTGCCACACTGCTGCTGCGGTTGAAGTCGTGGAGGAAGCGTCTGTGAAGACCGTTGGTCCTGGTTGCGGTCGGTCCTTGACCTTCGGTGGCATGTCCATGTCGACCACGGTCAGCAGCTTCGTCCAGGGTGGCTTGGAGGAGTAGGAGATTTCTCCTCCGAAGCCGGTGAGAGCAAGGGCCAGGTACTCCGATATTGTGGCTGACTCTGAGGTCGGCTGCTTGCGAAACGGAAGGTGGATGCTTGTCGGCTCTGTCCCTAGGTGTTTCAAGGCAAATCTCCTGCCTTTCATGATGAGGTTGGCGATGCATTCGATTCCTGGGGAAAATGCACGAGCTGGTCTTCCGAGGACCACCCATTGGATCGGTCGGGCCTTTTCAGAAGGTCCTTGGGCCAGTGCTCCCACTCCCCCCTTCGGTGTAAAGTGGACGTACAGGTCCAGTGGCATGGCTGGGTTCTACCTGGCAAGCGTGCCAGTGGCCATCTGGTTTTCGATGAAGTCGAGGGAGCTCTTTGCTTGCGGTGTCAGCTCCTTGGGATCTCAGGGGTTCTTCTCTTTCAGGAGGTCGTATAGAGGGTCCATGACCTCGGGAGGAATCAGGACGATGTTGCGAAGCCACTGCAGCGATCTCACTAGGCGTTGCACTTCGTGGAGCGTCTCGATGTCTCGGTTGATCTTCATCTTGGGGGGTGTCACGTAGGAGCTTGTGATTCCTACTCCCAGGAAGGTCACACAGGGTCTTTTCTTGATCTTTGCGCTCGCGATCTCGAAGCCGTTGGCCTGAAGGGTTTCCGTGATTGTGGTCACGAGGCGATCTACCTGGCTTGTCGATGGTGCTGCAACCAGGACGTCGTCCATGTACTGGATGATGGTTGCGTCGGGATAGGAGTGTCGGACTGGCATCAGTGCTTTGTCTACGGTGATTTGGCATATGACAGGGCTGTCAACAAGATTTTGTGGCAGCACTCTCCATTGGAAGCGAAGGTTGGGCCGTTCGCCGTTCTGAAACGCCACGGAAAAGGCAAATCGTTCTCTGTCCTCAAGGTGCAGAGGTATTGAAAAGAAACAGTCTTTGATGTCTAGTACTGCGCACGGCTGTCCTGTGGGGATGGCTGAGTTCGCGGGAAGCAGTGTTTGGACTGGACTCAGGAGTCGGATCGTTTTGTTCACTTCTCTCAGGTCGTGGACGAGACGATAGCCTTGTCTGGACTTCTTGGGGATCACGAATACAGGGGTGTTCCATGGGCTGGTGGAGGGTTCTATGTGACTCTTTTGCAGTTCGCGGTCGACCAGTTCCAGCAAGGCTGCCATTCGAGGCTTTGTCAGGGGCCACTGCTCAACTTATACAGGGTCTGATGATTTCCAAGTCAGTTTGATTGGCAGCGGGGGGTGTACGGCAGTGGCCCTCAAGATAAATTTGTGATCTGAAATCTGAGCATAGAAAGGACATCTCTTCCTAACAGGGGTGGAGAATTTTGCAAAATGTAGGGGTAGATTGCTACTGTCTGTTCTGGTCCCTTTTTCGTGTGAAGTGTTATAGCTACCAGCTGGGTGCTTTTCCATGCCCGGGACTGCCCCCTCACTCCGTTCACTGGAGGGACTTCTTCGAATTGCTAATGTCTGGGCCAATGTGTTTGGGGAATAATCGTGCAGTCTGATCCCGTGTCCGCTCAGAACTGAAACCCTATGACGTGGGGATCCTGGCTGCCGTAAAGGCGGCATGTTCTCCACACCATTAGGGGTTCCTTCCCTATTTTCATGACCAAGGCCACCCAGGGATCTCGCTCTGGGGTGTCCCCTGCTGTTCTTGTGACACCTGCGCGGTTTGTGGTGGTGGGGGGTGCGAAGGTATTGAGGGTGCTGCACAACTCTGCCATTGTATTGCTGGAGGGGATGCAAAGGTGACTGCTCCCTGTGGGGGCATAGGGTATGAGCGTCCCCTGCCCCACTGGGGGTTGTTGTAGCTGGGCCGCTGCATATTCTAGGTGGGAGGGGGCTGAACACAGCCCGACCACCCCCTCCCTCTCCCGTTTCTCTGGGGCCTGGATCTGCATTCTTTAGCTAAATGCCCCTTCCTTCCACACACCCAGCACGGCCTCGTGTCTCCCCCTTGGCGTGGTGGAGCAGCTGCTGATCGGTGCCTTGGCTGGGGGCAGTTTACTGCCAAGTGGCCTGCCTGGCCACACTTAAAGCATGCCATCACGCTGGTTATTGCTGTGTGAACTGCTGCTTGGATGGGAGCTAGATGTTCCTCCTTTGCAACGTGTCTGATCATGGCAGCTAAATTAGACCCCTGTGGTAGTGACTTTAAAATGTCTTTGGTGGCTGAGTTGCATTGCTGGCGTAGGCAGTCTGCCAGCACGGGACTCTTCGCCTCTGAGGGTAACGTAGAGGAATCTATTGCGGCCTGAAGTTTGTCCACAAACTGAGTGAAGCTCTCGCTCTCACCCTGTTTTATGGAAGACTACGGGGATGGTTTGGCTACCACTTTAGAAGCGTCACGGATGGCTTCTCGGGCAGCACGGGTTGTTGTCATGACCTCATGGGCCCGCAAGCCCTCAGCCTGTAGCTGGGGGGTGATTATAGTGGGGTCTGTGCCCATTAGCCTCTGTATGCTGGAGCCGTGCAGCGGGTGGTCTGCTCCTGTTACTAAGGCTAGCTGTTTCATGCAATTGTCTTCCCATTCTTGTTTGAAAACGATCATCTCCGCACCGTCAAATATCATTCTACACGTTTGCTTAATATTAAAGGGAAGCATATCGTCTCCACCGAAAAGGCTGTCAATGAGTGTGCAAACCATGGCTGAATTAATCCTCTTATCCGCAATCGCTTTAACAATTGCCTGCACATCTTTCGGATTGACTGGTGAATAGGTCCTTTGGTTTCCGCCTGCCCCCCCCACACGAACCGGGAACACCAGAGTGGCAGACGGAGCCCATTCCGCGCAAGCCATTTTTATTTTCCGCCAGTTTGTAAGCGGGGTTCGGTTTTTCTCTGGTAACCTCTTCACCCATGCAGGAGTGCTGTGGCTAATGACCTTACGTGCCGCTCCTCTCTCTCTGTTAAAGCTACAGTCTGAATCGGAATCCTCCGATCCTATCTCGGGCTCCGAGCTCGAGTCCGAGTCCGAGCCGGAAGTCGAGTAACTAGACACTTCCGGGCTGCTCTGCCTTTTCCTCGGGCTTTGACTCCGCCCCTTCTTACGGGGGTCGGGCCGTTCTCTCTTCCTGGGGTCCCCCCGCCTCCTGCTGGGGGAGGTCTTTGCCCTATAAGGACTTAATTTGAATAAAGCGCTCTGATTGGTCTTACGCGCCTCCGCGGGGGCCGCCCCGTCTCCCCGCTCGCCCGCGCATGCGTTGTTAAGCGGGATGACTGCGTTTCCGCCCCCCGCCTCCTCCTTTCCGCCCTGACCATGCGGTCCGGCGCCATTTTCAAATGCATATGGTGGGGGTGCGTTTTTATCGGTCCCTACGGGGTCCGACATTCCTGCCGCGTTCCGCGCCTCCTCTGCGAGCCCCTGCCAAAATGCCCGCGTGTGCTCCCCCCCCTCCGATGGTGAGTCCGCTCGCTGAGGGGGGTCCGGCGTTCGCGCCTCCGCGCGCCCGCCCGGGTCAGGCACCTCCGCGGTTTGTGTCGCCGCGCCCACCCCCAACTGCGGCACGGCTAATAAACAAGTTCGAGCGGCCATCCAGGTTTCTTGCTCTTTCCGAGCTTTTTGCAGAGCCTGGACAACTCTGCCCCACGATTTTAGGGCTTTCCCTGAGCCCGAGGACACAGTGTCCTTCGCCAGGGCTTTTGTACAATCATCCCACACGTCCGAATGTAGGACGTCCACGGGGCTTTCAATAGCCCCAAGCTTAATCAAACTCGACAATGCGAGAGATAAATCCTTAAATCTACATTCTATTCCCCATTGTGCATGCATCTCTGTTACGACCTTTGCCATGGCTTCCATTGTCCAAACTGATCCGAGGGCGTCCCCTCCCGCTGTGGTCAGACCTGCTGCCGCAGCCGCCGTCCTCTCTCCAGGAGAATCCCCGATCCCCGGGCGCAAGCCGCTGTCCCGGGTTTCGGCACCAAAATGTTGCCTTCTATATCAAGGCAGGCGACCTGGTTCTGAGGTACAGCTCGACAGCCCACTCTCCAGGGCCGTTCGGGCCAATGACATACGCAGACACCAATGTGGTGGACGGTCAAATGGCGTTTATTACTTCTTCTCCTGGAGTCTTATAGTCTTAGGGGTCTCTACGTCAAAAAGGGGTTTGTCCTTCTTATCTATGGTTAGTAGGGAATGGAAAAGTACTGAGTTGGGGGAGGAAGGTTACTGGCTTCAGTGGGGCAACATTCCTATTGTTAGTGGGGCCACATTCCTATGTTAGTTCCTTATCTATGAGTAACTGAGGGTCTTATCTACGGGAAACAGAGGGTCCTGCCTTTCCGTGACATCGCGACATCTTCCGCAGCGCCTCTTCTCTAACTACTACAGGAACCCCTTCCCTCACTCATGGAGCCCTGCCCATCCCACATGGAGCCCCGCCCCTCACTGGCTGGAGCCCTGCCCCACACACATGGAGCCGCTTCCGTCACACATAGAGCACCGCCCCTCACTGCCTGAAGCCCTGCCCCTCACACATGGAGCCCCGCGTTTGTAGGTCCTTCTTTTTGTTTTTGGCCTTCAGTGGGGATCAATTTTGGCAAGCTTTGCTGCATGTGTCTGCACTTGCTGGCGTATGGCCTGCCTGCATTTTGATGGCTTTGACTTTGGGAAAGATTTTTTCTTTTTTTTTTTTTTTTGTTTAACTGTTCATGCCATGTCCCTCATATCTTGCCCCGTAAGTTGTGTCTTCCTCCTTGACTATTTCCCCTGATTTTGCAACATCTCTTAGCTTAATTTTTGCATCTTTTGGTCCTTCGCACTGCACCTCATATAATCCCGGGCCATTTTCTTAGAGTAACTAGATTTCCCAAATTTCCTTTTTTTCTCCTCCAATTGCAATTCCTTTGATGGAGTCTCCGTTCCAGTGTGTTTGTAGGTCCTTCTTTTCTGTTTGGGCCTTCAGTGGGGATGAATTTTGGCAAGCTTTGCTGCATGTGCCTGGACTAGCTGGTGTATGGCCTGCCTGCATTTTGATGGCTTTGACTTTGGAAAAATTTTTTTTTTTTCGTTGTTTTGTGAAGTGTCCATGCCATGTCCCTCATATCTTGCCCCCTAAGTTGTGTCTTCCTCCTTGACTTTTTCCCCTGCTTTTGCAACATCTGTGAGCCTATTTTTTGCATGTTTTGGTCCTTTGCAATGCAGCTGATTTCCTCACAGCCTATATTTTGAAGACATTAAAATTACTGATTTTCTGCTTTTTTCTATTGCATTTCATTTGAACTTATCTCCTTTCCAGAGTGTTTGCAAGACTTTCTTTTGGGATTCACAAGATTCCTTTTCCCTTCCCGAAAGGAAATTTCATTTCCTTTCGGGAAGGGAAAAGAAATCTTGTGATTTCAATGGGGACGAATCGAAGAATCATTGGTGCATTTCCCTGCCCTTGATGGCATGCCATGCCTTTTGGTGGCTTTGACTTGGGGAAAGATTTTTTTCATTTTTTGGTTGATTTCTGAAGTGTCCATGCCATGTCCTCATATCTTGCCACCTAAGTTGTGTCTTCCTCCTTGACTTTTTCCCCTGCTTTTGCAACATCTGTGAGCTTAGTTTTTGCATCTTTTGGTCCTTCGCACTGCACCTGATATTATCCCGGGCCATTTTCTTACAGTCACTAAATTTCCCAAATTTTCTTTTTTTCTCCTCCAATTACAATTCCTTTGATGGTGTCTCCGCTCCAGCCTGTTTGTAGGCCCTTCTTTTCTGTTTTGGCCTTCAGTGGGGATCAGATTTGGCAAGCTTTGCTGCATGTGCCTGCACTTGCTGGCGTATGGCCTGCCTGCATTTTGAAGGCTTTGACTTTGGGAACGATTTTTTCTTGTTTTTCTTTTTTCTTGTTTTAAATATTCATGCCATGTCCCTCATATCTTGCCCCCTAAGTTGTGTTTTCCTCCTTGACTTTTTCCGCTGCTTTTGAAATATCTGTCAGCTTTGTTTTGGCATCATTTAGTCCTTCGCACTGCACCTGACATAATCCCGGGCCATTTTCTTACAGTCACTAAATTTACCAAATTTACATTTTTACTTTTCCTAATGCAATATTTCCCATGCCGTCTCCATCCACCGCCCCTCACTGCCTGAAGCCCTGCCCCTCACACAGGGAGCCCCAGCCATGACTGCCTAGTGCCCCGCCCCGCACTGGCTGGATCCCCACCCCTGAAAGCCTGGAACCCCGCGCCTCACTCATGGGGCCTTGCCCTTCATATTTGAAGCCCCGCCCCTCAAATATGGAGCCCTATCCCTCACTTCATGGAGCCCTGCCCATCCCACATGGAGCCCCGCCCATCACTGGCTGGAGCCCTGCCCCACACACATGGAGCCTTTTCCCTCACACATGGAGCCCTGCCCCTCTCTGCCTGCAGCCCTAACCCTAACACATGGAGCCTCGGCAATCACTGCCTAGAGCCCCACCCCTCACTGACTGGATCCCCACCCCTCACAGCCCGGAACCCCGCCCCTCACGCATGGAACCCCTTCCCTCACTCATGGAGCCCTGCCCATCCCACATGGAGCCCCTCCCATCACTGGCTGGAGCCCTGCCCCACACACATGGAGCCGCTTCCGTCACACATAGAGCACCGCCCCTCACTGCCTGAAGCCCTGCCCCTCACACATGGAGCCCCGCGTTTGTAGGTCCTTCTTTTTGTTTTTGGCCTTCAGTGGGGATCAATTTTGGCAAGCTTTGCTGCATGTGTCTGCACTTGCTGGCGTATTGCCTGCCTGCATTTTGATGGCTTTGACTTTGGGAAAGATTTTTTCTTGTTTTTTTTTTTTTGTTTAACTGTTCATGCCATGTCCCTCATATCTTGCCCCGTAAGTTGTGTCTTCCTCCTTGACTATTTCCCCTGATTTTGCAACATCTCTTAGCTTAATTTTTGCATCTTTTGGTCCTTCGCACTGCACCTCATATAATCCCGGGCCATTTTCTTAGAGTAACTAGATTTCCCAAATTTCCTTTTTTTCTCCTCCAATTGCAATTCCTTTGATGGAGTCTCCGTTCCAGTGTGTTTGTAGGTCCTTCTTTTCTGTTTGGGCCTTCAGTGGGGATGAATTTTGGCAAGCTTTGCTGCATGTGCCTGGACTAGCTGGTGTATGGCCTGCCTGCATTTTGATGGCTTTGACTTTGGAAAAATTTTTTTTTTTTCGTTGTTTTGTGAAGTGTCCATGCCATGTCCCTCATATCTTGCCCCCTAAGTTGTGTCTTCCTCCTTGACTTTTTCCCCTGCTTTTGCAACATCTGTGAGCCTATTTTTTGCATGTTTTGGTCCTTTGCAATGCAGCTGATTTCCTCACAGCCTATTTTTTGAAGACATTAAAATTACTGATTTTCTGCTTTTTTCTATTGCATTTCATTTGAACTTACCTCCTTTCCAGAGTGTTTGCAAGACTTTCTTTTGGGATTCACAAGATTCCTTTTCCCTTCCCGAAAGGAAATTTCATTTCCTTTCGGGAAGGGAAAAGGAATCTTGTGATTTCAATGGGGACGAATCGAAGAATCATTGGTGCATTTCCCTGCCCTTGATGGCATGCCATGCCTTTTGGTGGCTTTGACTTGGGGAAAGATTTTTTTCATTTTTTTGTTGATTTCTGAAGTGTCCATGCCATGTCCTCATATCTTGCCACCTAAGTTGTGTCTTCCTCCTTGACTTTTTCCCCTGCTTTTGCAACATCTGTGAGCTTAGTTTTTGCATCTTTTGGTCCTTCGCACTGCACCTGATATTATCCCGGGCCATTTTCTTACAGTCACTAAATTTCCCAAATTTTCTTTTTTTCTCCTCCAATTACAATTCCTTTGATGGTGTCTCCGCTCCAGCCTGTTTGTAGGCCCTTCTTTTCTGTTTTGGCCTTCAGTGGGGATCAGATTTGGCAAGCTTTGCTGCATGTGCCTGCACTTGCTGGCGTATGGCCTGCCTGCATTTTGAAGGCTTTGACTTTGGGAACGATTTTTTCTTGTTTTTCTTTTTTCTTGTTTTAAATATTCATGCCATGTCCCTCATATCTTGCCCCCTAAGTTGTGTTTTCCTCCTTGACTTTTTCCGCTGCTTTTGAAATATCTGTCAGCTTTGTTTTGGCATCATTTAGTCCTTCGCACTGCACCTGACATAATCCCGGGCCATTTTCTTACAGTCACTAAATTTACCAAATTTACATTTTTACTTTTCCTAATGCAATATTTCCCATGCTGTCTCCATCCACCGCCCCTCACTGCCTGAAGCCCTGCCCCTCACACAGGGAGCCCCAGCCATGACTGCCTAGTGCCCCGCGCCGCACTGACTGGATCCCCACCCCTGAAAGCCTGGAACCCCGCGCCTCACTCATGGGGCCTTGCCCTTCATAATTGGAGCCCCGCCCCTCAAATATGGAGCCTTGCCCCTGACTGCATGGAGCCCGGCCCATCCCTCATGGATCCCCGCCCATCACTGGCTGGAGCCCTGCCTCACAAACATGGAGCCCTTTCCCTCACACATGGAGCCTTGCCCCTCTCTGGCTGGAGCCCTGCCACTAACACAAAGAGCCCCGGCCATCACTGCCCTGAGCCCCGCCCCTCACTGACTGGATCCCCACCCTTGAAAGCCTGGAACCCCGGCCTTCACTCATGGGGCCTTGCCCTTCATATTTGAAGCCCCGCCCCTCAACTATGGAGCCCTATCCCTCACTGCATGGAGCCCTGCCCATCCCACATGGATCCCCGCCCATCACTGGCTGGAGCCCTGCCCCACAAACATGGAGCCCTTTCCCTCACACATGGAGCCTTGCCCCTCTCTGGCTGGAGCCCTGCCACTAACACAAAGAGCCCCGGCCATCACTGCCCTGAGCCCCGCCCCTCACTGACTGGATCCCCACCCCTGAAAGCCTGGAACCCCGGCCTTCACTCATGGGGCCTTGCCCTTCATATTTGAAGCCCCGCCCCTCAACTATGGAGCCCTATCCCTCACTGCATGGAGCCCTGCCCATCCCACATGGAGCCCCGCCCATCACTGGCTGGAGCCCTGCCCCACACACATGGAGCCTTTTCCCTCACACATGGAGCCCTGCCCCTCTCTGCCTGCAGCCCTAACCCTAACACATGGAGCCTCGGCAATCACTGCCTAGAGCCCCACCCCTCACTGACTAGAGCCCCACCCCTCACAGCCCGGAACCCCGCCCCTCACGCATGGAACCCCTTCCCTCACTCATGGAGCCCTGCCCATCCCACATGGAGCCCCGCCCATCACTGGCTGGAGCCCTGCCCCACACACATGGAGCCGCTTCCGTCACACATAGAGCACCGCCCCTCACTGCCTGAAGCCCTGCCCCTCACACATGGAGCCCCGCGTTTGTAGGTCCTTCTTTTCTGTTTTGGCCTTCAGTGGGGATCAGATTTGGCAAGCTTTGCTGCATGTGCCTGCACTTGCTGGCGTATGGCCTGCCTGCATTTTGATGGCTTTGACTTTGGGAACGATTTTTTCTTGTTTTTCTTTTTCTTGTTTTAAATATTCATGCCATGTCCCTCATATCTTGCCCCCTAAGTTGTGTTTTCCTCCTTGACTTTTTCCGCTGCTTTTGAAATATCTGTGAGCTTTGTTTTGGCATCATTTAGTCCTTCGCACTGCACCTGACATAATCCCGGGCCATTTTCTTACAGTCACTAAATTTACCAAATTTACATTTTTACTTTTCCTAATGCAATATTTCCGATGCTGTCTCCATCCACCGCCCCTCACTGCCTGAAGCCCTGCCCCTCACACAGGGAGCCCCAGCCATGACTGCCTAGTGCCCCGCCCCGCACTGACTGGATCCCCACCCCTGAAAGCCTGGAACCCCGCGCCTCACTCATGGGGCCTTGCCCTTCAGAATTGGAGCCCCGCCCCTCAAATATGGAGCCTTGCCCCTGACTGCATGGAGCCCGGCCCATCCCTCATGGATCCCCTCTCATCACTGGCTGGAGCCCTGCCACGAACACAAAGAGCCCCGTCCATCACTGCCCTGAGCCCCGCCCCTCACTGACTGGATCCCCACCCCTGAAAGCCTGTAACGCCGGCCTTCACTCATGGGGCCTTGCCCTTCATATTTGAAGCCCCGCCCCTCAAATATGTAGCCTTGCCCCTTACTGCATGGAGCCCTGCCCATCCCACATGGATCCCCGCCCATCACTGGATGGAGCCCTGCCCCACAAACATGGAGCCCTTTCCCTCACACATGTAGCCTTGCCCCTCTCTGGCTGGAGCCCTGCCACTAACACAAAGAGCCCCGGCCATCACTGCCCTGAGCCCCGCCCCTCACTGACTGGATCCCCACCCCTGAAAGCCTGGAACACCGGCCTTCACTCATGGGGCCTTGCCCTTCATATTTGAAGCCCCGCCCCTCAACTATGGAGCCCTATCCCTCACTGCATGGAGCCCTGCCCATCCCACATGGAGCCCCGCCCATCACTGGCTGGAGCCCTGCCCCACACACATGGAGCCTTTTCCCTCACACATGGAGCCCTGCCCCTCTCTGGCTGCAGCCCTAACCCTAACACATGGAGCCTCGGCAATCACTGCCTAGAGCCCCACCCCTCACTGACTGGATCCCCACCCCTCACAGCCCGGAACCCCGCCCCTCACGCATGGAACCCCTTCCCTCACTCATGGAGCCCTGCCCATCCCACATGGAGCCCCGCCCATCACTGGCTGGAGCCCTGCCCCACACACATGGAGCCTTTTCCCTCACACATAGAGCACCGCCCCTCACTGCCTGAAGCCCTGCCCCTCACACATGGAGCCCCGCGTTTGTAGGTCCTTCTTTTCGGTTTTGGCCTTCAGTGGGGATCAATTTTGGCAAGCTTTGCTGCATGTGCCTGCACTTGCTGGCGTATGGCCGGCCTGCATTTTGATGGCTTTGACTTTGGGAAAGATTTTTTCTTGGTTTTTTTTTTTTTTGTTTAACTGTTCATGCCATGTCCCTCATATCTTGCCCCGTAAGTTGTGTCTTCCTCCTTGACTATTTCCCCTGATTTTGCAACATCTCTTAGCTTAATTTTTGCATCTTTTGGTCCTTCGCACTGCACCTCATATAATCCCGGGCCATTTTCTTAGAGTAACTAGATTTCCCAAATTTCCTTTTTTTCTCCTCCAATTGCAATTCCTTTGATGGAGTCACCGTTCCAGTGTGTTTGTAGGTCCTTCTTTTCTGTTTGGGCCTTCAGTGGGGATGAATTTTGGCAAGCTTTGCTGCATGTGCCTGGACATGCTGGTGTATGGCCTGCCTGCATTTTGATGGCTTTGACTTTGGAAAATTTTTTTTTTTCGTTGTTTTGTGAAGTGTCCATGCCATGTCCCTCATATCTTGCCCCCTAAGTTGTGTCTTCCTCCTTGACTTTTTCCCCTGCTTTTGCAACATCTGTGAGCCTATTTTTTGCATGTTTTTGTCCTTTGCAATGCAGCTGATTTCCTCACAGCCTATTTTTTGAAGACATTAAAATTACTGATTTTCTGCTTTTTTCAATTGCATTTCATTTGAACTTATCTCCTTTCCAGAGTGTTTGCAAGCCTTTCTTTTGGGATTCACAAGATTCCTTTTCCCTTCCCGAAAGGAAATTTCATTTCCTTTCGGGAAGGGAAAAGAAATCTTGTGATTTCAATGGGGACGAATCGAAGAATCATCGGTGCATTTCCCTGCCCTTGATGGCATGCCATGCCTTTTGGTGGCTTTGACTTGGGGAAAGATTTTTTTCATTTTTTGGTTGATTTCTGAAGTGTCCATGCCATGTCCTCATATCTTGCCACCTAAGTTGTGTCTTCCTCCTTGACTTTTTACCCTGCTTTTGCAACATCCCTGAGATTAGTTTTTGCATCTTTTGGTCCTTCGCACTGCACCTGATATTATCCCGGGCCATTTTCTTACAGTCACTAAATTTCCCAAATTTTCTTTTTTTCTCCTCCAATTACAATTCCTTTGATGGTGTCTCCGCTCCAGCCTGTTTGTAGGCCCTTCTTTTCTGTTTTGGCCTTCAGTGGGGATCAGATTTGGCAAGCTTTGCTGCATGTGCCTGCACTTGCTGGCGTATGGCCTGCCTGCATTTTGAAGGCTTTGACTTTGGGAACGATTTTTTCTTGTTTTTCTTTTTCTTGTTTTAAATATTCATGCCATGTCCCTCATATCTTGCCCCGTAAGTTGTGTCTTCCTCCTTGACTATTTCCCCTGATTTTGCAACATCTCTTAGCTTAATTTTTGCATCTTTTGGTCCTTCGCACTGCACCTCATATAATCCCGGGCCATTTTCTTAGAGTAACTAGATTTCCCAAATTTCCTTTTTTTCTCCTCCAATTGCAATTCCTTTGATGGAGTCACCGTTCCAGTGTGTTTGTAGGTCCTTCTTTTCTGTTTGGGCCTTCAGTGGGGATGAATTTTGGCAAGCTTTGCTGCATGTGCCTGGACTTGCTGGTGTATGGCCTGCCTGCATTTTGATGGCTTTGACTTTGGAAAATTTTTTTTTTTCGTTGTTTTGTGAAGTGTCCATGCCATGTCCCTCATATCTTGCCCCCTAAGTTGTGTCTTCCTCCTTGACTTTTTCCCCTGCTTTTGCAACATCTGTGAGCCTATTTTTTGCATGTTTTGGTCCTTTGCAATGCAGCTGATTTCCTCACAGCCTATTTTTTGAAGACATTAAAATTACTGATTTTCTGCTTTTTTCAATTGCATTTCATTTGAACTTATCTCCTTTCCAGAGTGTTTGCAAGCCTTTCTTTTGGGATTCACAAGATTCCTTTTCCCTTCCCGAAAGGAAATTTCATTTCCTTTCGGGAAGGGAAAAGAAATCTTGTGATTTCAATGGGGACGAATCGAAGAATCATCGGTGCATTTCCCTGCCCTTGATGGCATGCCATGCCTTTTGGTGGCTTTGACTTGGGGAAAGATTTTTTTCATTTTTTGGTTGATTTCTGAAGTGTCCATGCCATGTCCTCATATCTTGCCACCTAAGTTGTGTCTTCCTCCTTGACTTTTTCCCCTGCTTTTGCAACATCCCTGAGATTAGTTTTTGCATCTTTTGGTCCTTCGCACTGCACCTGATATTATCCCGGGCCATTTTCTTACAGTCACTAAATTTCCCAAATTTTCTTTTTTTCTCCTCCAATTACAATTCCTTTGATGGTGTCTCCGCTCCAGCCTGTTTGTAGGCCCTTCTTTTCTGTTTTGGCCTTCAGTGGGGATCAGATTTGGCAAGCTTTGCTGCATGTGCCTGCACTTGCTGGCGTATGGCCTGCCTGCATTTTGAAGGCTTTGACTTTGGGAACGATTTTTTCTTGTTTTTCTTTTTCTTGTTTTAAATATTCATGCCATGTCCCTCATATCTTGCCCCCTAAGTTGTGTTTTCCTCCTTGACTTTTTCCGCTGCTTTTGAAATATCTGTCAGCTTTGTTTTGGCATCATTTAGTCCTTCGCACTGCACCTGACATAATACCGGGCCATTTTCTTACAGTCACTAAATTTACCAAATTTACATTTTTACTTTTCCTAATGCAATATTTCCGATGCTGTCTCCATCCACCGCCCCTCACTGCCTGAAGCCCTGCCCCTCACACAGGGAGCCCCAGCCATGACTGCCTAGTGCCCCGCCCCGCACTGACTGGATCCCCACCCCTGAAAGCCTGGAACCCCGCGCCTCACTCATGGGGCCTTGCCCTTCAGAATTGGAGCCCCGCCCCTCAAATATGGAGCCTTGCCCCTGACTGCATGGAGCCCGGCCCATCCCTCATGGATCCCCGCTCATCACTGGCTGGAGCCCTGCCCCACAAACATGGAGCCCTTTCCCTCACACATGGAGCCTTGCCCCTCTCTGGCTGGAGCCCTGCCACTAACACAAAGAGCCCCGGCCATCACTGCCCTGAGCCCCGCCCCTCACTGGCTGGATCCCCACCCCTGAAAGCCTGGAACCCCGGCCTTCACTCATGGGGCCTTGCCCTTCATATTTGAAGCCCCGTCCCTCAAATATGGAGCCCTATCCCTCACTGCATGGAGCCCTGCCCATCCCACATGGAGCCCCGCCCATCACTGGCTGGAACCCTGCCCCACACACATGGAGCCTTTTCCCTCACACATGGAGCCCTGCCCCTCTCTGGCTGCAGCCCTAACCCTAACACATGGAGCCTCGGCAATCACTGCCTAGAGCCCCACCCCTCACTGACTGGATCCCCACCCCTCACAGCCCGGAACCCCGCCCCTCACGCATGGAACCCCTTCCCTCACTCATGGAGCCCTGCCCATCCCACATGGAGCCCCGCCCATCACTGGCTGGAGCCCTGCCCCACACACATGGAGCCGCTTCCGTCACACATAGAGCACCGCCCCTCACTGCCTGAAGCCCTGCCCCTCACACATGGAGCCCCGCGTTTGTAGGTCCTTCTTTTTGGTTTTGCCCTTCAGTGGGGATCAATTTTGGCAAGCTTTACTGTATGTGTCTGCGCTTGCTGGCGTATGGCCTGCCTGCATTTTGATGGCTTTGACTTTGGGAAAGATTTTTTCTTGGTTTTTTTTTTTTTGTTTAACTGTTCATGCCATGTCCCTCATATCTTGCCCCGTAAGTTGTGTCTTCCTCCTTGACTATTTCCCCTGATTTTGCAACATCTCTTAGCTTAATTTTTGCATCTTTTGGTCCTTCTCACTGCACCTCATATAATCCCGGGCCATTTTCTTAGAGTAACTAGATTTCCCAAATTTCCTTTTTTTCTCCTCCAATTGCAATTCCTTTGATGGAGTCTCCGTTCCAGTGTGTTTGTAGGTCCTTCTTTTCTGTTTGGGCCTTCAGTGGGGATGAATTTTGGCAAGCTTTGCTGCATGTGCCTGGACTTTCTGGTGTATGGCCTGCCTGCATTTTGAATGCTTTGACTTTGGAAAAATTTTTTTTTTTTCGTTGTTTTGTGAAGTGTCTATGCCATGTCCCTCATATCTTGCCCCCTAAGTTGTGTCTTCCTCCTTGACTTTTTCCCCTGCTTTTGCAACATCTGTGAGCCTATTTTTTGCATGTTTTGGTCCTTTGCAATGCAGCTGATTTCCTCACAGCCTATTTTTGAAGACATCAAAATTACTGATTTTCTGCTTTTTTCAATTGCATTTCATTTGAACTTATCTCCTTTCCAGAGTGTTTGCAAGCCTTTCTTTTGGGATTCACAAGATTCCTTTTCCCTTCCCGAAAGGAAATTTCATTTCCTTTCGGGAAGGGAAAAGAAATCTTGTGATTTCAATGGGGACGAATCGAAGAAACATTGGTGCATTTCCCTGCCCTTGATGGCATGCCATGCCTTTTGGTGGCTTTGACTTGGGGAAAGATTTTTTTCATTTTTTGGTTGATTTCAGAAGTGTCCATGCCATGTCCTCATATCCTGCCACCTAAGTTGTGTCTTCCTCCTTGACTTTTTCCCCTGCTTTTGCAACATCTGTGAGCTTAGTTTTTGCATCTTTTGGTCCTTCACACTGCACCTGATATTATCCCGGGCCATTTTCTTACAGTCACTAAATTTCCCAAATTTTCTTTTTTTCTCCTCCAATTACAATTCCTTTGATGGTGTCTCCGCTCCAGCCTGTTTGTAGGCCCTTCTTTTCTGTTTTGGCCTTCAGTGGGGATCAGATTTGGCAAGCTTTGCTGCATGTGCCTGCACTTGCTGGCGTATGGCCTGCCTGCATTTTGAAGGCTTTGACTTTGGGAACAATTTTTTCTTGTTTTTCTTTTTTCTTGTTTTAAATATTCATGCCATGTCCCTCATATCTTGCCCCCTAAGTTGTGTTTTCCTCCTTGACTTTTTCCGCTGCATTTGAAATATCTGTCAGCTTTGTTTTGGCATCATTTAGTCCTTCACACTGCACCTGACATAATCCCGGGCCATTTTCTTACAGTCACTAAATTTACCAAATTTACATTTTTTACTTTTCCTAATGCAATATTTCCGATGCTGTCTCCATCCACCGCCCCTCACTGCCTGGAGCCCTGCCCCTCACACAGGGAGCCCCAGCCATGACTGCCTAGTGCCCCGCCCCGCACTGACTGGATCCCCACCCCTCACAGCCCGGAACCCCGCCCCTCACGCATGGAACCCCTTCCCTCACTCATGGAGCCCTGCTCATCCCACATGGAGCCCCGACCATCACTGGCTGGAGCCCTGCCCCACACACATGGAGCCGCTTCCGTCACACATAGAGCACTGCCCCTCACTGCCTGAAGCCCTGACCCTCACACATGGAGCCCCGCGTTTGTAGGTCCTTCTTTTTGGTTTTGGCCTTCAGTGGGGATCAATTTTGGCAAGCTTTGCTGCATGTGTCTGCACTTGCTGGCGTATGGCCTGCCTGCATTTTGATGGCTTTGACTTTGGGAAAGATTTTTTCTTGGTTTTTTTTTTTTTTGTTTAACTGTTCATGCCATGTCCCTCATATCTTGCCCCGTAAGTTGTGTCTTCCTCCTTGACTATTTCCCCTGATTTTGCAACATCTCTTAGCTTAATTTTTGCATCTTTTGGTCCTTCGCACTGCACCTCATATAATCCCGGGCCATTTTCTTAGAGTAACTAGATTTCCCAAATTTCCTTTTTTTCTCCTCCAATTGCAATTCCTTTGATGGAGTCTCCGTTCCAGTGTGTTTGTAGGTCCTTCTTTTCTGTTTGGGCCTTCAGTGGGGATGAATTTTGGCAAGCTTTGCTGCATGTGCCTGGACTTGCTGGTGTATGGCCTGCCTGCATTTTGATGGCTTTGACTTTGGGAAAATTTTTTTTTTTTTCGTTGTTTTGTGAAGTGTCCATGCCATGTCCCTCATATCTTGCCCCCTAAGTTGTGTCTTCCTCCTTGACTTTTTCCCCTGCTTTTGCAACATCTGTGAGCCTATTTTTTGCATGTTTTGGTCCTTTGCAATGCAGCTGATTTCCTCACAGCCTATTTTTTGAAGACATTAAAATTACTGATTTTCTGCTTTTTTCAGTTGCATTTCATTTGAACTTATCTCCTTTCCAGAGTGTTTGCAAGCCTTTTCCTTTGGGATTCACAAGATTCCTTTTCCCTTCCCGAAAGGAAATTTCATTTCCTTTCGGGAAGGGAAAAGAAATCTTGTGATTTCAATGGGGACAAATCGAAGAATCATTGGTGCATTTCCCTGCCCTTGATGGCATGCCATGCCTTTTGGTGGCTTTGACTTGGGGAAAGATTTTTTTCATTTTTTGGTTGATTTCTGAAGTGTCCATGCCATGTCCTCATATCTTGCCACCTAAGTTGTGTCTTCCTCCTTGACTTTTTCCCCTGCGTTTGCAACATCTGTGAGCTTAGTTTTTGCATCTTTTGGTCCTTTGCACTGCACCTGATATTATCCCGGGCCATTTTCTTAGAGTCACTAAATTTCCCAAATTTTCTTTTTTTCTCCTCCAATTACAATTCCTTTGATGGTGTCTCCGCTCCAGCCTGTTTGTAGGCCCTTCTTTCTTGTTTTGGCCTTCAGTGGGGATCAGATTTGGCAAGCTTTGCTGCATGTGCCTGCACTTGCTGGCGTATGGCCTGCCTGCATTTTGAAGGCTTTGACTTTGGGAACGATTTTTTCTTGTTTTTCTTTTTTCTTGTTTTAAATATTCATGCCATGTCCCTCATATCTTGCCCCCTAAGTTGTGTTTTCCTCCTTGACTTTTTCCGCTGCTTTTGAAATATGTGTGAGTTTTTTTTTTTGCATCATTTAGTCCTTCGCACTGCACCTGACATAATCCCGGGCCATTTTCTTACAGTCACTAAATTTACCAAATTTACATTTTTACTTTTCCTAATGCAATATTTCCGATGCTGTCTCCATCCACCGCCCCTCACTGCCTGAAGCCCTGCCCCTCACACAGGGAGCCCAAGCCATGACTGCCTAGTGCCCCGCCCCGCACTGACTGGATCCCCACCCCTGAAAGCCTGGAACCCCGCGCCTCACTCATTGGGCCTTGCCCTTCATAATTGGAGCCCCGCCCCTCAAATATGGAGCCTTGCCCCTGACTGCATGGAGCCCTGCCCATCCCTCATGGATCCCCGCCCATCACTGGCTGGAGCCCTGCCCCACAAACATGGAGCCCTTTCCCTCACACATGGAGCCTTGCCCCTCTCTGGCTGGAGCCCTGCCACTAACACAAAGAGCCCCGGCCATCACTGCCCTGAGCCCCGCCCCTCACTGGCTGGATCCCCACCCCTGAAAGCCTGGAACCCCGGCCTTCACTCATGGGGCCTTGCCCTTCATATTTGAAGCCCCGCCCCTCAACTATGGAGCCCTATCCCTCACTGCATGGAGCCCTGCCCATCCCACATGGAGTCCCGCCCATCACTGGCTGGAGCCCTGCCCCACACACATGGAGCCTTTTCCCTCACACATGGAGCCCTGCCCCTCTCTGCCTGCAGCCCTAACCCTAACACATGGAGCCTCGGCAATCACTGCCTAGAGCCCCACCCCTCACTGACTGGATCCCCACCCCTCACAGCCCGGAACCCCGCCCCTCACGCATGGAACCCCTTCCCTCACTCATGGAGCCCTGCCCATCCCACATGGAGCCCCGCCCATCACTGGCTGGAGCCCTGCCCCACACACATGGAGCCGCTTCCGTCACACATAGAGCACCGCCCCTCACTGCCTGAAGCCCTGCCCCTCACACATGGAGCCCCGCGTTTGTAGGTCCTTCTTTTCGGTTTTGGCCTTCAGTGGGGATCAATTTTGGCAAGCTTTGCTGCATGTGCCTGCACTTGCTGGCGTATGGCCTGCCTGCATTTTGATGGCTTTGACTTTGGGAAAGATTTTTTCTTTGTTTTTTTTTTTTGTTTAACTGTTCATGCCATGTCCCTCATATCTTGCCCCGTAAGTTGTGTCTTCCTCCTTGACTATTTCCCCTGATTTTGCAACATCTCTTAGCTTAATTTTTGCATCTTTTGGTCCTTCTCACTGCACCTCATATAATCCCGGGCCATTTTCTTAGAGTAACTAGATTTCCCAAATTTCCTTTTTTTCTCCTCCAATTGCAATTCCTTTGATGGAGTCTCCGTTCCAGTGTGTTTGTAGGTCCTTCTTTTCTGTTTGGGCCTTCAGTGGGGATGAATTTTGGCAAGCTTTGCTGCATGTGCCTGGACTTTCTGGTGTATGGCCTGCCTGCATTTTGAATGCTTTGACTTTGGAAAAATTTTTTTTTTTTCGTTGTTTTGTGAAGTGTCTATGCCATGTCCCTCATATCTTGCCCCCTAAGTTGTGTCTTCCTCCTTGACTTTTTCCCCTGCTTTTGCAACATCTGTGAGCCTATTTTTTGCATGTTTTGGTCCTTTGCAATGCAGCTGATTTCCTCACAGCCTATTTTTGAAGACATCAAAATTACTGATTTTCTGCTTTTTTCAATTGCATTTCATTTGAACTTATCTCCTTTCCAGAGTGTTTGCAAGCCTTTCTTTTGGGATTCACAAGATTCCTTTTCCCTTCCCGAAAGGAAATTTCATTTCCTTTCGGGAAGGGAAAAGAAATCTTGTGATTTCAATGGGGACGAATCGAAGAAACATTGGTGCATTTCCCTGCCCTTGATGGCATGCCATGCCTTTTGGTGGCTTTGACTTGGGGAAAGATTTTTTTCATTTTTTGGTTGATTTCAGAAGTGTCCATGCCATGTCCTCATATCCTGCCACCTAAGTTGTGTCTTCCTCCTTGACTTTTTCCCCTGCTTTTGCAACATCTGTGAGCTTAGTTTTTGCATCTTTTGGTCCTTCACACTGCACCTGATATTATCCCGGGCCATTTTCTTACAGTCACTAAATTTCCCAAATTTTCTTTTTTTCTCCTCCAATTACAATTCCTTTGATGGTGTCTCCGCTCCAGCCTGTTTGTAGGCCCTTCTTTTCTGTTTTGGCCTTCAGTGGGGATCAGATTTGGCAAGCTTTGCTGCATGTGCCTGCACTTGCTGGCGTATGGCCTGCCTGCATTTTGAAGGCTTTGACTTTGGGAACAATTTTTTCTTGTTTTTCTTTTTTCTTGTTTTAAATATTCATGCCATGTCCCTCATATCTTGCCCCCTAAGTTGTGTTTTCCTCCTTGACTTTTTCCGCTGCATTTGAAATATCTGTCAGCTTTGTTTTGGCATCATTTAGTCCTTCACACTGCACCTGACATAATCCCGGGCCATTTTCTTACAGTCACTAAATTTACCAAATTTACATTTTTACTTTTCCTAATGCAATATTTCCGATGCTGTCTCCATCCACCGCCCCTCACTGCCTGGAGCCCTGCCCCTCACACAGGGAGCCCCAGCCATGACTGCCTAGTGCCCCGCCCCGCACTGACTGGATCCCCACCCCTCACAGCCCGGAACCCCGCCCCTCACGCATGGAACCCCTTCCCTCACTCATGGAGCCCTGCTCATCCCACATGGAGCCCCGACCATCACTGGCTGGAGCCCTGCCCCACACACATGGAGCCGCTTCCGTCACACATAGAGCACTGCCCCTCACTGCCTGAAGCCCTGACCCTCACACATGGAGCCCCGCGTTTGTAGGTCCTTCTTTTTGGTTTTGGCCTTCAGTGGGGATCAATTTTGGCAAGCTTTGCTGCATGTGTCTGCACTTGCTGGCGTATGGCCTGCCTGCATTTTGATGGCTTTGACTTTGGGAAAGATTTTTTCTTGGTTTTTTTTTTTTTGTTTAACTGTTCATGCCATGTCCCTCATATCTTGCCCCGTAAGTTGTGTCTTCCTCCTTGACTATTTCCCCTGATTTTGCAACATCTCTTAGCTTAATTTTTGCATCTTTTGGTCCTTCGCACTGCACCTCATATAATCCCGGGCCATTTTCTTAGAGTAACTAGATTTCCCAAATTTCCTTTTTTTCTCCTCCAATTGCAATTCCTTTGATGGAGTCTCCGTTCCAGTGTGTTTGTAGGTCCTTCTTTTCTGTTTGGGCCTTCAGTGGGGATGAATTTTGGCAAGCTTTGCTGCATGTGCCTGGACTTGCTGGTGTATGGCCTGCCTGCATTTTGATGGCTTTGACTTTGGGAAAATTTTTTTTTTTTTCGTTGTTTTGTGAAGTGTCCATGCCATGTCCCTCATATCTTGCCCCCTAAGTTGTGTCTTCCTCCTTGACTTTTTCCCCTGCTTTTGCAACATCTGTGAGCCTATTTTTTGCATGTTTTGGTCCTTTGCAATGCAGCTGATTTCCTCACAGCCTATTTTTTGAAGACATTAAAATTACTGATTTTCTGCTTTTTTCAGTTGCATTTCATTTGAACTTATCTCCTTTCCAGAGTGTTTGCAAGCCTTTTCCTTTGGGATTCACAAGATTCCTTTTCCCTTCCCGAAAGGAAATTTCATTTCCTTTCGGGAAGGGAAAAGAAATCTTGTGATTTCAATGGGGACAAATCGAAGAATCATTGGTGCATTTCCCTGCCCTTGATGGCATGCCATGCCTTTTGGTGGCTTTGACTTGGGGAAAGATTTTTTTCATTTTTTGGTTGATTTCTGAAGTGTCCATGCCATGTCCTCATATCTTGCCACCTAAGTTGTGTCTTCCTCCTTGACTTTTTCCCCTGCGTTTGCAACATCTGTGAGCTTAGTTTTTGCATCTTTTGGTCCTTTGCACTGCACCTGATATTATCCCGGGCCATTTTCTTAGAGTCACTAAATTTCCCAAATTTTCTTTTTTTCTCCTCCAATTACAATTCCTTTGATGGTGTCTCCGCTCCAGCCTGTTTGTAGGCCCTTCTTTCTTGTTTTGGCCTTCAGTGGGGATCAGATTTGGCAAGCTTTGCTGCATGTGCCTGCACTTGCTGGCGTATGGCCTGCCTGCATTTTGAAGGCTTTGACTTTGGGAACGATTTTTTCTTGTTTTTCTTTTTTCTTGTTTTAAATATTCATGCCATGTCCCTCATATCTTGCCCCCTAAGTTGTGTTTTCCTCCTTGACTTTTTCCGCTGCTTTTGAAATATGTGTGAGTTTTTTTTTTGCATCATTTAGTCCTTCGCACTGCACCTGACATAATCCCGGGCCATTTTCTTACAGTCACTAAATTTACCAAATTTACATTTTTACTTTTCCTAATGCAATATTTCCGATGCTGTCTCCATCCACCGCCCCTCACTGCCTGAAGCCCTGCCCCTCACACAGGGAGCCCAAGCCATGACTGCCTAGTGCCCCCGCCCCGCACTGACTGGATCCCCACCCCTGAAAGCCTGGAACCCCGCGCCTCACTCATTGGGCCTTGCCCTTCATAATTGGAGCCCCGCCCCTCAAATATGGAGCCTTGCCCCTGACTGCATGGAGCCCTGCCCATCCCTCATGGATCCCCGCCCATCACTGGCTGGAGCCCCTGCCCCACAAACATGGAGCCCTTTCCCTCACACATGGAGCCTTGCCCCTCTCTGGCTGGAGCCCTGCCACTAACACAAAGAGCCCCGGCCATCACTGCCCTGAGCCCCCGCCCCTCACTGGCTGGATCCCCACCCCTGAAAGCCTGGAACCCCGGCCTTCACTCATGGGGCCTTGCCCTTCATATTTGAAGCCCCGCCCCTCAAACTATGGAGCCCTATCCCTCACTGCATGGAGCCCTGCCCATCCCACATGGAGTCCCGCCCATCACTGGCTGGAGCCCTGCCCCACACACATGGAGCCTTTTCCCTCACACATGGAGCCCTGCCCCTCTCTGCCTGCAGCCCTAACCCTAACACATGGAGCCTCGGCAATCACTGCCTAGAGCCCCACCCCTCACTGACTGGATCCCCACCCCTCACAGCCCGGAACCCCGCCCCTCACGCCTGGAACCCCTTCCCTCACTCATGGAGCCCTGCCCATCCCACATGGAGCCCCCGCCCATCACTGGCTGGAGCCCTGCCCCACACACATGGAGCCGCTTCCGTCACACATAGAGCACCGCCCCTCACTGCCTGAAGCCCTGCCCCTCACACATGGAGCCCCGCGTTTGTAGGTCCTTCTTTTCGGTTTTGGCCTTCAGTGGGGATCAATTTTGGCAAGCTTTGCTGCATGTGCCTGCACTTGCTGGCGTATGGCCTGCCTGCATTTTGATGGCTTTGACTTTGGGAAAGATTTTTTCTTTGTTTTTTTTTTTGTTTAACTGTTCATAGCCATGTCCCTCATATCTTGCCCCGTAAGTTGTGTCTTCCTCCTTGACTATTTCCCCTGATTTTGCAACATCTCTTAGCTTAATTTTTGCATCTTTTGGTCCTTCGCACTGCACCTCATATAATCCCGGGCCATTTTCTTAGAGTAACTAGATTTCCCAAATTTCCTTTTTTTCTCCTCCAATTGCAATTCCTTTGATGGAGTCTCCGTTCCAGTGTGTTTGTAGGTCCTTCTTTTCTGTTTGGGCCTTCAGTGGGGATGAATTTTGGCAAGCTTTGCTGCACGTGCCTGGACTAGCTGGTGTATGGCCTGCCTGCATTTTGATGGCTTTGACTTTGGAAAAAATTTTTTTTTTCGTTGTTTTGTGAATTGTCCATGCCATGTCCCTCATATCTTGCCCCCTGAGTTGTGTCTTCCTCCTTGACTTTTTCCCCCTGCTTCTGCAACATCTGTGAGCCTATTTTTTGCATGTTTTGGTCCTTTGCAATGCAGCTGATTTCCTCACAGCCTATTTTTTGAAGACATTAAAATTACTGATTTTCTGCTTTTTTCAATTGCATTTCATTTGAACTTATCTCCTCTCCAGAGTGTTTGCAAGCCTTTCTTTTGGGATTCACAAGATTCCTTTTCCCTTCCCGAAAGGAAATTTCATTTCCTTTCGGGAAGGGAAAAGAAATCTTGTGATTTCAATGGGGACGAATCGAAGAATCATTGGTGCATTTCCCTTCCCTTGATAGCGTGCCATGCCTTTTGGTGGCTTTGACTTGGGGAAAGATTTTTTTCATTTTTTGGTTGATTTCTGAAGTGTCCATGCCATGTCCTGATATCTTGCCACCTAAGTTGTGTCTTCCTCCTTGACTTTTTCCCCTGCTTTTGCAACATCTGTGAGCTTAGTTTTTGCATCTTTTGGTCCTTCGCACTGCACCTGATATTATCCCGGGCCATTTTCTTAGAGTAACTAGATTTCCCAAATTTTATTTTTTTCTCCTCCAATTCCAATTCCTTTGATGGTGTCTCCGCTCCAGCCTGTTTGTAGGCCCTTCTTTTCTGTTTTGGCCTTCAGTGGGGATCAGATTTGGCAAGCTTTGCTGCATGTGCCTGCACTTGCTGGCGTATGGCCTGCCTGCATTTTGAAGGCTTTGACTTTGGGAACGTTTTTTTTCTTGTTTTTCTTTTTTCTTGTTTTAAATATTCATGCCATGTCCCTCATATCTTGCCCCCTAAGTTGTGTTTTCCTCCTTGACTTTTTCCGCTGCTTTTGAAATATCTGTGAGCTTTGTTTTGGCATCATTTAGTCCTTCGCACTGCACCTGACATAATCCTGGGCCATTTTCTTACAGTCACTAAATTACCAAATTTACATTTTTACTTTTCCTAATGCAATATTTCCGATGCTGTCTCCATCCACCGCCCCTCACTGCCTGAAGCCCTGCCCCTCACACAGGGAGCCCCAGCCATGACTGCCTAGTGCCCCGCCCCGCACTGACTGGATCCCCACCCCTGAAAGCCTGGAACCCCGCGCCTCACTCATGGGGCCTTGCCCTTCAGAATTGGAGCCCCGCCCCTCAAATATGGAGCCTTGCCCCTGACTGCATGGAGCCCTGCCCATCCCTCATGGATCCCCGCCCATCACTGGCTGGAGCCCTGCCCCACAAACATGGAGCCCTTTCCCTCACACATGGAGCCTTGCCCCTCTCTGGCTGGGAGCCCTGCCACTAACACAAAGAGCCCCGGCCATCACTGCCTTGAGCCCCGCCCCTCACTGACTGGATCCCCACCCCTGAAAGCCTGGAACCCCGGCCTTCACTCATGGGGCCTTGCCCTTCATATTTGAAGCCCCGCCCCTCAACTATGGAGCCCTATCCCTCACTGCATGGAGCCCTGCCCATCCCACATGGAGTCCTGCCCATCACTGGCTGGAGCCCTGCCCCACACACATGGAGCCTTTTCCCTCACACATGGAGCCCTGCCCCTCTCTGGCTGCAGCCCTAACCCTAACACATGGAGCCTCGGCAATCACTGCCTAGAGCCCCACCCCTCACTGACTGGATCCCCACCCCTCACAGCCCGGAACCCCCGCCCCTCACGCATGGAACCCCCTTCCCTCACTCACGGAGCCCTGCCCATCCCACTCGGAGCCCCGCCCATCACTGGCTGGAGCCCTGCCCCACACACATGGAGCCGCTTCCGTCACACATAGAGCACCGCCCCTCACTGCCTGAAGCCCTGCCCCTCACACATGGAGCCCCGCGTTTGTAGGTCCTTCTTTTCGGTTTTGGCCTTCAGTGGGGATCAATTTTGGCAACCTTTGCTGCATGTGTCTGCACTTGCTGGCGTATGGCCTGCCTGCATTTTGATGTCTTTGGCTTTGGGAAAGATTTTTTCTTGGTTTTTTTTTTTTTTGTTTAACTGTTCATGCCATGTCCCTCATATCTTGCCCCGTAAGTTGTGTCTTCCTCCTTGACTATTTCCCCTGATTTTGCAACATCTCTTAGCTTAATTTTTGCATCTTTTGGTCCTTCGCACTGCACCTCATATAATCCCGGGCCATTTTCTTAGAGTAACTAGATTTCCCAAATTTCCTTTTTTTCTCCTCAAATTGCACTTCCTTTGATGGAGTCTCCGTTCCAGTGTGTTTGTAGGTCCTTCTTTTCTGTTTGGGCCTTCAGTGGGGATGAATTTTGGCAAGCTTTGCTGCATGTGCCTGCACTTGCTGGTGTATGGCCTGCCTGCATTTTGATGGCTTTGACTTTGGAAAAATTTTTTTTTTTTCGTTCTTTTTGTGAAGTGTCCATGCCATGTCCCTCATATCTTGCCCCCTAAGTTGTGTCTTCCTCCTTGACTTTTTCCCCTGCTTCTGCAACATCTGTGAGCCTATTTTTTGCATGTTTTGGTCCTTTGCAATGCAGCTGATTTCCTCACAGCCTATTTTTTGAAGACATTAAAATTACTGATTTTCTGCTTTTTTCAATTGCATTTCATTTGAACTTATCTCCTCTCCAGAGTGTTTGCAAGCCTTTCTTTTGGGATTCACAAGATTCCTTTTCCCTTCCCGAAAGGAAATTTCATTTCCTTTCGGGAAGGGAAAGGAATCTTGTGATTTCAATGGGGACGAATCGAAGAATCATTGGTGCATTTCCCTGCCCTTGATAGCGTGCCATGCCTTTTGGTGGCTTTGACTTGGGGAAAGATTTTTTTTCATTTTTTGGTTGATTTCTGAAGTGTCCATGCCATGTCCTGATATCCTGCCCACCTAAGTTGTGTCTTCCTCCTTGACTTTTTCCCCTGCTTTTGCAACATCTGTGAGCTTAGTTTTTGCATCTTTTGGTCCTTCGCACTGCACCTGATATTATCCCGGGCCATTTTCTTACAGTCACTAAATTTCCCAAATTTTCTTTTTTTCTCCTCCAATTCCAATTCCTTTGATGGTGTCTCCGCTCCAGCCTGTTTGTAGGCCCTTCTTTTCTGTTTTGGCCTTCAGTGGGGATCAGATTTGGCAAGCTTTGCTGCATGTGCCTGCACTTGCTGGCGTATGGCCTGCCTGCATTTTGAAGGCTTTGACTTTGGGAACGATTTTTTTCTTGTTTTTCTTTTTTCTTGTTTTAAATATTCATGCCATGTCCCTCATATCTTGCCCCCTAAGTTGTGTTTTCCTCCTTGACTTTTTCCGCTGCTTTTGAAATATCTGTGAGCTTTGTTTTGGCATCATTTAGTCCTTCGCACTGCACCTGACATAATCCCGGGCCATTTTCTTACAGTCACTAAATTTACCAAATTTACATTTTTTACTTTTCCTAATGCAATATTTCCGATGCTGTCTCCATCCACCGCCCCTCACTGCCTGAAGCCCTGCCCCTCACACAGGGAGCCCCAGCCATGACTGCCTAGTGCCCCGCCCCGCACTGACTGGATCCCCACCCCTGAAAGCCTGGAACCCCCGCGCCTCACTCATGGGGCCTTGCCCTTCAGAATTGGAGCCCCGCCCCTCAAATATGGAGCCTTGCCCCTTACTGCATGGAGCCCTGCCCATCCCACATGGATCCCCGCCCATCACTGGATGGAGCCCTGCCCCACAAACATGGAGCCCTTTCCCTCACACATGTAGCCTTGCCCCTCTCTGGCTGGAGCCCTGCCACTAACACAAAGAGCCCCGGCCATCACTGCCCTGAGCCCCGCCCCTCACTGACTGGATCCCCCACCCCTGAAAGCCTGGAACACCGGCCTTCACTCATGGGGCCTTGCCCTTCATATTTGAAGCCCCGCCCCTCAACTATGGAGCCCTATCCCTCACTGCATGGAGCCCTGCCATCCCACATGGAGCCCCGCCCATCACTGGCTGGAGCCCTGCCCCACACACATGGAGCCTTTTCCCTCACACATGGAGCCCTGCCCCTCTCTGGCTGCAGCCCTAACCCTAACACATGGAGCCTCGGCAATCACTGCCTAGAGCCCCACCCCTCACTGACTGGATCCCCACCCCTCACAGCCCGGAACCCCGCCCCTCACGCATGGAACCCCTTCCCTCACTCATGGAGCCCTGCCCATCCCACATGGAGCCCCGCCCCATCACTGGCTGGAGCCCTGCCCCACACACATGGAGCCTTTTTCCCTCACACATAGAGCACCGCCCCTCACTGCCTGAAGCCCTGCCCCCTCACACATGGAGCCCCGCGTTTGTAGGTCCTTCTTTTCGGTTTTGGCCTTCAGTGGGGATCAATTTTGGCAAGCTTTGCTGCATGTGCCTGCACTTGCTGGCGTATGGCCGGCCTGCATTTTGATGGCTTTGACTTTGGGAAAGATTTTTTCTTGGTTTTTTTTTTTTTTGTTTAACTGTTCATGCCATGTCCCTCATATCTTGCCCCGTAAGTTGTGTCTTCCTCCTTGACTATTTCCCCTGATTTTGCAACATCTCTTAGCTTAATTTTTGCATCTTTTGGTCCTTCGCACTGCACCTCATATAATCCCGGGCCATTTTCTTAGAGTAACTAGATTTCCCAAATTTCCTTTTTTTCTCCTCCAATTGCAATTCCTTTGATGGAGTCACCGTTCCAGTGTGTTTGTAGGTCCTTCTTTTCTGTTTGGGCCTTCAGTGGGGATGAATTTTGGCAAGCTTTGCTGCATGTGCCTGGACATGCTGGTGTATGGCCTGCCTGCATTTTGATGGCTTTGACTTTGGAAAATTTTTTTTTTTCGTTGTTTTGTGAAGTGTCCATGCCATGTCCCTCATATCTTGCCCCCTAAGTTGTGTCTTCCTCCTTGACTTTTTCCCCTGCTTTTGCAACATCTGTGAGCCTATTTTTGCATGTTTTTGTCCTTTGCAATGCAGCTGATTTCCTCACAGCCTATTTTTTGAAGACATTAAAATTACTGATTTTCTGCTTTTTTCAATTGCATTTCATTTGAACTTATCTCCTTTCCAGAGTGTTTGCAAGCCTTTCTTTTGGGATTCACAAGATTCCTTTTCCCTTCCCGAAAGGAAATTTCATTTCCTTTCGGGAAGGGAAAAGAAATCTTGTGATTTCAATGGGGACGAATCGAAGAATCATCGGTGCATTTCCCTGCCCTTGATGGCATGCCATGCCTTTTGGTGGCTTTGACTTGGGGAAAGATTTTTTTCATTTTTTGGTTGATTTCTGAAGTGTCCATGCCATGTCCTCATATCTTGCCACCTAAGTTGTGTCTTCCTCCTTGACTTTTTTCCCCTGCTTTTGCAACATCCCTGAGATTAGTTTTTGCATCTTTTGGTCCTTCGCACTGCACCTGATATTATCCCGGGCCATTTTCTTACAGTCACTAAATTTCCCAAATTTTCTTTTTTTCTCCTCCAATTACAATTCCTTTGATGGTGTCTCCGCTCCAGCCTGTTTGTAGGCCCTTCTTTTCTGTTTTGGCCTTCAGTGGGGATCAGATTTGGCAAGCTTTGCTGGCATGTGCCTGCACTTGCTGGCGTATGGCCTGCCTGCATTTTGAAGGCTTTGACTTTGGGAACGATTTTTTCTTGTTTTTCTTTTTCTTGTTTTAAATATTCATGCCATGTCCCTCATATCTTGCCCCGTAAGTTGTGTCTTCCTCCTTGACTATTTCCCCTGATTTTGCAACATCTCTTAGCTTAATTTTTGCATCTTTTGGTCCTTCGCACTGCACCTCATATAATCCCGGGCCATTTTCTTAGAGTAACTAGATTTCCCAAATTTCCTTTTTTTCTCCTCCAATTGCAATTCCTTTGATGGAGTCACCGTTCCAGTGTGTTTGTAGGTCCTTCTTTTCTGTTTGGGCCTTCAGTGGGGATGAATTTTGGCAAGCTTTGCTGCATGTGCCTGGACTTGCTGGTGTATGGCCTGCCTGCATTTTGATGGCTTTGACTTTGGAAAATTTTTTTTTTTCGTTGTTTTGTGAAGTGTCCATGCCATGTCCCTCATATCTTGCCCCCTAAGTTGTGTCTTCCTCCTTGACTTTTTCCCCTGCTTTTGCAACATCTGTGAGCCTATTTTTTGCATGTTTTGGTCCTTTGCAATGCAGCTGATTTCCTCACAGCCTATTTTTTGAAGACATTAAAATTACTGATTTTCTGCTTTTTTCAATTGCATTTCATTTGAACTTATCTCCTTTCCAGAGTGTTTGCAAGCCTTTCTTTTGGGATTCACAAGATTCCTTTTCCCTTCCCGAAAGGAAATTTCATTTCCTTTCGGGAAGGGAAAAGAAATCTTGTGATTTCAATGGGGACGAATCGAAGAATCATCGGTGCATTTCCCTGCCCTTGATGGCATGCCATGCCTTTTGGTGGCTTTGACTTGGGGAAAGATTTTTTTCATTTTTTGGTTGATTTCTGAAGTGTCCATGCCATGTCCTCATATCTTGCCACCTAAGTTGTGTCTTCCTCCTTGACTTTTTTCCCCTGCTTTTGCAACATCCCTGAGATTAGTTTTTGCATCTTTTGGTCCTTCGCACTGCACCTGATATTATCCCGGGCCATTTTCTTACAGTCACTAAATTTCCCAAATTTTCTTTTTTTCTCCTCCAATTACAATTCCTTTGATGGTGTCTCCGCTCCAGCCTGTTTGTAGGCCCTTCTTTTCTGTTTTGGCCTTCAGTGGGGATCAGATTTGGCAAGCTTTGCTGCATGTGCCTGCACTTGCTGGCGTATGGCCTGCCTGCATTTTGAAGGCTTTGACTTTGGGAACGATTTTTTCTTGTTTTTCTTTTTCTTGTTTTAAATATTCATGCCATGTCCCTCATATCTTGCCCCCTAAGTTGTGTTTTTCCTCCTTGACTTTTTCCGCTGCTTTTGAAATATCTGTCAGCTTTGTTTTGGCATCATTTAGTCCTTCGCACTGCACCTGACATAATCCCGGGCCATTTTCTTACAGTCACTAAATTTACCAAATTTACATTTTTACTTTTCCTAATGCAATATTTCCGATGCTGTCTCCATCCACCGCCCCTCACTGCCTGAAGCCCTGCCCCTCACACAGGGAGCCCCAGCCATGACTGCCTAGTGCCCCGCCCCGCACTGACTGGATCCCCACCCCTGAAAGCCTGGAACCCCGCGCCTCACTCATGGGGCCTTGCCCTTCAGAATTGGAGCCCCGCCCCTCAAATATGGAGCCTTGCCCCTGACTGCATGGAGCCCGGCCCATCCCTCATGGATCCCCGCTCATCACTGGCTGGAGCCCTGCCCCACAAACATGGAGCCCTTTCCCTCACACATGGAGCCTTGCCCCCTCTCTGGCTGGAGCCCTGCCACTAACACAAAGAGCCCCGGCCATCACTGCCCTGAGCCCCGCCCCTCACTGGCTGGATCCCCACCCCTGAAAGCCTGGAACCCCGGCCTTCACTCATGGGGGCCTTGCCCTTCATATTTGAAGCCCCCGTCCCTCAAATATGGAGCCCTATCCCTCACTGCATGGAGCCCCTGCCCATCCCACATGGAGCCCCGCCCATCACTGGCTGGAACCCTGCCCCACACACATGGAGCCTTTTCCCTCACACATGGAGCCCTGCCCCTCTCTGGCTGCAGCCCTAACCCTAACACATGGAGCCTCGGCAATCACTGCCTAGAGCCCCACCCCTCACTGACTGGATCCCCACCCCTCACAGCCCGGAACCCCGCCCCTCACGCATGGAACCCCTTCCCTCACTCATGGAGCCCTGCCCATCCCACATGGAGCCCCGCCCATCACTGGCTGGAGCCCTGCCCCACACACATGGAGCCGCTTCCGTCACACATAGAGCACCGCCCCTCACTGCCTGAAGCCCTGCCCCTCACACATGGAGCCCCGCGTTTGTAGGTCCTTCTTTTTGGTTTTGCCCTTCAGTGGGGATCAATTTTGGCAAGCTTTACTGTATGTGTCTGCGCTTGCTGGCGTATGGCCTGCCTGCATTTTGATGGCTTTGACTTTGGGAAAGATTTTTTCTTGGTTTTTTTTTTTTTGTTTAACTGTTCATGCCATGTCCCTCATATCTTGCCCCGTAAGTTGTGTCTTCCTCCTTGACTATTTCCCCTGATTTTGCAACATCTCTTAGCTTAATTTTTGCATCTTTTGGTCCTTCTCACTGCACCTCATATAATCCCGGGCCATTTTCTTAGAGTAACTAGATTTCCCAAATTTCCTTTTTTTCTCCTCCAATTGCAATTCCTTTGATGGAGTCTCCGTTCCAGTGTGTTTGTAGGTCCTTCTTTTCTGTTTGGGCCTTCAGTGGGGATGAATTTTGGCAAGCTTTGCTGCATGTGCCTGGACTTTCTGGTGTATGGCCTGCCTGCATTTTGAATGGCTTTGACTTTGGAAAAATTTTTTTTTTTTCGTTGTTTTGTGAAGTGTCTATGC
>JAKDEW010001154.1:0-48796 GCA_021963965.1 Artemisiospiza belli
GGGGAAAATGGGGTTTTTTTGGGAAATTTTGGGGGGTTTTTGGCAGAGGGGTTCTGGGAAGTGGAGGTGGTCTGTGCAAGGTGGAGCACTACGCCGTGCTCAGCAACCGGCACCGGGTACAGCTGGGCAAAATGGGGGAAAATGGGTTTTTTTTGGGAAATTTTGGGGGGTTTTTGGCAGAGGGGTTCTGGGAAGTGGAGCTGGTGTGTGCTGGGTTGTGCTTGGCAGGGTGGAGCACTGTGCTGTGCTCAGCAACCGGCACCGGGTACGGCCCTGAGCCTGGGGGAATCAGGGTTTGAAAGGGGAAAAAATTGGGGAAAATGGGGGAATTTGGGGGATTTTGGGAGATTTTTGGCAGAGGGGTTCCAGGAATTGGAGCTGGTGTGTGTTGGGTTGTGCTTGGCAAGGTGGAGCACTGTGCTGTGCTCAGCAACTGGCACCGGGTAAAACTGGGCAAAATGGGGGAAAAATGGGGGAAAATGGGGATTTTTTGGGAAATTTTGGGGGATTTTTGGATGAGGGGTTCTGGGAAGTGGAGCTGCTCTGTGCCCCGTTGTGCTTGGCAAGATGGAGCACTGTGCTGTGCTCAGCAACCGGCACTGGGTAACGCTGGGAAAAATGGGGGAAAAATTGGGTTTTTTGGGAAATTTTGAGGGGTTTTTGGCAAAGGGCTTCTGGGAAGTGGAGGTGGTTTGTGCTGGGTTGTGCTTGGCAGGGTGGAGCACTGTGCTGTGCTCAGCAACCGGCACCGGGTAACACTGGGCAAAATGGGGGGAAATGGGGGAAAATGGGGAAATTTTGGGAAATTTTAGGGGATTTTTGGCAGAGGGGTTCCAGGAAGTGGAGGTGGTTTGTGTTGGGTTGTGCTTGGCAAGGTGGAGCACTACGCCGTGCTCAGCAACCGGCACCGGGTAAAATTGGGGAAAATTGGGTGAAAATTGGGTTTTTTGGAGATTTTTGTGGGATTTTTGGCAGAGGGGTTCTGGGAAGTGGAGCTGGTGTGTGCCAGGTTGTACTTGGCGAGGTGGAGCACTGTGCCGTGCTCAGCAACCGGCACCGAGTACAGCCCTGGGCCTGGGGGAAATCAGGGTTTGAAGGGGAAAAAATTGGGGAAAATGGGGATTTTTGGGAAATTTTAGGGGATTTTTGGATGAGGGGTTCTGGGAAGTGGAGCTGCTCTGTGCCAGGTTGTGCTTGGCAGGGTGGAGCACTGCACCGTGCTCAGCAACCAAAACCGGGTACAGCCCTGGGCCTGGGGGAAATCAGGGTTTGAAAGGGAAAAAATGGGGGAAAATGGGGGAATTTGGGGGGTTTTGGCAGAGGGGTTCTAGGAAATGGAGCTGGTCTGTGCAGGGCTGTATTCAGCAAGGTGGAGCACTGTGCCGTGCTCAGCAACCGGCACCGGGTAAAACTGGGGAAATGGGGGAAAAATGGGGGAAAATGGGGTTTTTTGGGAAATTTTAGGGGATTTTTGGATGAGGGGTTCTGGGAAGTGGAGCTGGTCTGTGCAAGGTGGAGCACTGTGCTGTGCTCAGCAACCGGCACTGAGTACAGCAGGGGAAAAATTGGTGAAAATGGGGTTTTTTTGGGGAATTTTGGGGGGTTTTTGGCAGAGGGGTTCTGGGAAGTGGAGCTGGTGTGTGCTGGGTTGTGCTGGCAAGGTGGAGCACTGTGCTGTGCTCAGCAACCGGCACCGGGTACAGCCCTGAGCCTGTGGGGAATCAGGGTTTGAAAGGGGAAAAAATGGGGGAAAATTGGGATTTTTGGGAGATTTTGGGGGATTTTTGGATGAGGGGTTCTAGGAAGTGGAGCTGCTCTGTGCCAGGTTGTGCTTGGCAAGGTGGAGCACTGTGCTGTGCTCAGCAACCGGCACCAAGTACAGCCCTGGGCCTGGGGGAAAACTGGAGCTTGAAGGGAAAAAAATGAGGTTTTGAGGATTTTGGGGGAATTTTTGGGGGAATTTTCCAGATTTTTTGGGAATTTTGGGGGGATTTTTTGTGGGTTTTATTAAAATTTATTGGGATTTTTTGGAAAATTTTTGGGGGATTGTGGAGTATTTTTTTTCTCTCCTTATTCCCATTTTTTCCTTTTCCCTCTTCCTTTCCCCATCCTTTCAGTTTTTCCCCTTTTTGCCCCTCTTTCCTCTGTCCCACTTTATTCCCCCTTTTCCCCTTTTTCCCCATTTCCTTCTTTTCTTCTTCCTGTCCCTTTTTCCCTTTTCCCCCCCTTTCTGCCCTTTCCTCCCTTTTCTCTTTTCCTTTGGGATTTTTGGGGATCTTTTTGGAATTTTTGGGAGATTTTTGGTGGATTTAGTTGGAAATTTTAGGGGATTATTTCTATTAATTTTTTTATTGGGGGATTATTTTTAATTTTGGGGGATTTTTGTGGAAATGTGGGGGATTTTTTTTTTAATTTTTGTGGATTTTTGGGGATTTCTTGCGATTTTTGGGGGATTTTTTTTAATTTTGGGGGAGTTTTTGGTGGATCTGGGGGATTTTTTTTTAAGTTTTTGGGAAGGTTTTAGTGGATTTTTGGGGGATTTTTGGGGGGAATTTTGGGGACTTGGAGATGAGGGGTTTGGGAGTTTTTTGGAATGGGAAAGAGTGGGAATGGCAGAATTGCTGAGGTTTGAGGGGGATTTTTTAGGCTTTAGATCCCAAAAAAAGAAGGAAATGGTCTTTAAATAAAAAAAAAAAATTAAGAAAATGTTTTTAAATCCCAAGAAAAACAAGGAAAATATCCTTTGAATCACAGAAAAGCCAAGAAAATGTTTTTCAAGTCCCAAAAAGAAAAAGAAAATACCCATAGAAATATTCTTTAAAATCCAAGGCAAATGTCCTTTAAATCCCCAATAAACAAGGAAAATAAATGCCCTTAAAATCCCAAAATCCATTGAAAATGCTTTTTAAATCCTAAAAAATCCAAGGAAGTAGTTTTTAAATTCCAGAAAACCCAAGAAAAATCCCCCAACAATTAAAAAAACCCAGAATATATTTTGAAAATTGCCAAATCCAGGAACAACATTTTAAATCCCAAAAAACCCCAGTTAGTTCCACCTTTAGGACCCAAATTGAGCCATTTTAAAGTGACTTTTAACCCTTTTTACGCCTGGAAAATGGCAGGGAAAAAGCAAGACATTCCAGCAGGTTTAAGAATTCTCATTTTATCCATAAATTAAGGAATTACCAAGATTTTTTTCCCTCAGGCAATCCTGCACCTGGACAGCCCCAAATCCGCGCGCTCCATGCACAGTTTCCTGCAGCAATATCCATATTCCATAGGAGAACACACGCTCACCTGCTCCTTGTCCTCCCACGGAGACATTCCTGAGGTAAAAATTCCATATTTTCCACCATTTGGGGTTTTTTTTTGGGATGGGAGAACCTTCCTGCAAAGAGCTGTGGGATGCGATTTCCTTCAGGGTTGGGATTTTACCCTCAGGGCCAAGATCTTCCCTCGTGGTTGGAATTTTTCCTCAGGGTTTGGATTTTTTTTCCCTCGAGGTTGGGATTTCCTTCCCCACGCCAGGGCTAGGATTTTCCCCTCTCAGGTTTGGGATTTTTCTCCCTCAGGATTGGGATTTCCCTCTCAGGATTGGGATTTCCCTCTCAGGATTGGGATTTTCCCCCTCAGGGCTTGGATTTTCCCCCTCGGGATTTGGATTTTTCCCTCAGGGTTGGGATTTTTCCCTCAGGGTTTGGGATTTTTCTCCCTCAGGATTGGGATTTCCCTCTCAGGATTGGGATTTCCCTCTCAGGATTGGGATTTTCCCCCTCAGGGCTTGGATTTTCCCTCTCAGGGTTTGGGATTTTTCCCTCAGGGTTGGGATTTTTCCCTCAGGGTTTGGGATTTTTCTCTCAAGAATGAGATTTCCCTCACAGTCAGAATTTTTTTCCCTCAGGGTTGGAATTTTTCCCTCATGGTTGGAATTTTTCCTCAGGGTTTGGATTTTTTTTCCCTCGAGGTTGGGATTTCCTTCCCCGCCCCAGGGCTAGGATTTTCCCCCTCAGGATTGGGATTTTTCCCCCTCAGGATTGGGATTTCCCTCTCAGGATTGGGATTTTCCCCCTCAGGGCTGGGATTTTCCCCTCAGGATTTGGATTTTTCCCTCAGGGTTGGGATTTTTCCCTCAGGGTTTGGGATTTTTCTCTCAAGAATGAGATTTCCCTCACAGTCAGAATTTTTTTCCCTCAGGGTTGGAATTTTTCCCTCATGGTTGGAATTTTTCCTCAGGGTCTGGATTTTTTTTCCCTCGAGGTTGGGATTTCCTTCCCCGCCCCAGGGCTGGGATTTTCCCCCTCAGGATTGGGATTTTTCTCCCTCAGGATTGGGATTTCCCTCTCAGGATTGGGATGTTCCCCCTCAGGGCTTGGATTTTCCCTCTCAGGGTTGGGATTTTTCCCTCAGGGTTGGGATTTTTCCCTCAGGGTTTGGGATTTTTCTCTCAAGAATGAGATTTCCCTCACAGTCAGAATTTTTTTCCCTCAGGGTTGGAATTTTTCCCTCATGGTTGGAATTTTTCCTCAGGGTCTGGATTTTTTTTCCCTCGAGGTTGGGATTTCCTTCCCCACGCCAGGGCTAGGATTTTCTCCCTCAGGATTGGGATTTTTCCCCCTCAGGATTGGGATTTCCCTCTCAGGATTGGGATTTTCCCCCTCAGGATTGGGATTTTTTCCCCCTCAGGACTGGGATTTCTCTCTCAGGATTGGGATTTTCCCCCTCAGGGCTGGGATTTTCCCCTCAGGATTTGGATTTTTCCCTCAGGGTTGGGATTTTTCCCTCAGGGTTTGGGATTTTTCTCTCAAGAATGAGATTTCCCTCACAGTCAGAATTTTTTTCCCTCAGGGTTGGAATTTTTCCCTCATGGTTGGAATTTTTCCTCAGGGTCTGGATTTTTTTTCCCTCGAGGTTGGGATTTCCTTCCCCACACCAGGGCTAGGATTTTCTCCCTCAGGATTGGGATTTTTCCCCCTCAGGATTGGGATTTCTCTCTCAGGATTGGGATTTTCCCCCTCAGGGCTTGGATTTTCCCCCTCGAGATTTGGATTTTTCCCTCAGGGTTGGGATTTTTCTCTCAAGAATGAGATTTCCCTCACAGTCAGAATTTTTTTCCCTCAGGGTTGGAATTTTTCCCTCATGGTTGGAATTTTTCCTCAGGGTCTGGATTTTTTTTCCCTCGAGGTTGGGATTTCCTTCCCCGCCCCAGGGCTGGGATTTTCCCCCTCAGGATTGGGATTTTTCTCCCTCAGGATTGGGATTTCCCTCTCAGGATTGGGATGTTCCCCCTCAGGGCTTGGATTTTCCCTCTCAGGGTTGGGATTTTTCCCTCAGGGTTGGGATTTTTCCCTCAGGGTTTGGGATTTTTCTCTCAAGAATGAGATTTCCCTCACAGTCAGAATTTTTTTCCCTCAGGGTTGGAATTTTTCCCTCATGGTTGGAATTTTTCCTCAGGGTCTGGATTTTTTTTCCCTCGAGGTTGGGATTTCCTTCCCCACGCCAGGGCTAGGATTTTCTCCCTCAGGATTGGGATTTTTCCCCCTCAGGATTGGGATTTCCCTCTCAGGATTGGGATTTTCCCCCTCAGGATTGGGATTTTTTTCCCCCTCAGGACTGGGATTTCTCTCTCAGGATTGGGATTTTCCCCCTCAGGGCTGGGATTTTCCCCCTCAGGATTTGGATTTTTCCCTCAGGGTTGGGATTTTTCCCTCAGGGTTTGGAATTTTTCTCTCAAGAATGAGATTTCCCTCACAGTCAGAATTTTTTTCCCTCAGGGTTGGAATTTTTCCCTCATGGTTGGAATTTTTCCTCAGAGTCTGGATTTTTTTCCCTCGAGGTTGGGATTTCCTTCCCCACGCCAGGGCTGGGATTTTCCCCCTCAGGATTGGGATTTCCCTCTCAGGATTGGGATTTTCCCCCTCAGGGCTGGGATTTTCCCCTCAGGATTTGGATTTTTCCCTCAGGGTTGGGATTTTTCCCTCAGGGTTTGGGATTTTTCTCTCAAGAATGAGATTTCCCTCACAGTCAGAATTTTTTTCCCTCAGGGTTGGAATTTTTTCCCTCATGGTTGGAATTTTTCCTCAGGGTCTGGATTTTTTTTCCCTCGAGGTTGGGATTTCCTTCCCCACACCAGGGCTAGGATTTTCTCCCTCAGGATTGGGATTTTTCCCCCTCAGGATTGGGATTTCTCTCTCAGGATTGGGATTTTCCCCCTCAGGGCTTGGATTTTCCCCCTCGAGATTTGGATTTTTCCCACAGGGTTGGGATTTTTCTCTCAAGAATGAGATTTCCCTCACAGTCAGAATTTTTTTCCCTCAGGGTTGGAATTTTTCCCTCATGGTTGGAATTTTTCCTCAGGGTCTGGATTTTTTTTTCCCTCGAGGTTGGGATTTCCTTCCCCGCCCCAGGGCTAGGATTTTCCCCCTCAGGTTTGGGATTTTCCCCCTCAGGATTGGGATTTTTCCCCCTCAGGATTGGGATTTCCCTCTCAGGATTGGGATTTTCCCCCTCAGGGCTTGGATTTTCCCCCTCAGGATTTGGATTTTTCCCTCAGGGTTGGGATTTTTCCCTCAGGGTTTGGGATTTTTCCCTCGGGGTTTGGAATTTTTCTCTCAAGAATGAGATTTCCCTCACAGTCAGAATTTTTTTCCCTCAGGGTTGGAATTTTTCCCTCAGGATTGGGATTTCACCCTCAGAGTCGGGATTTCCCCCTCAGGATTGGGTTTTTCCCTCATGATTGGGATTTTTCTGTCAGGGTTGGAATTTTTCCCCCCAGGGTTAAGATTTTCCCTCAGGGTTGGGATATTTTCCCGTCAAGGTTTGGGATATTCCCCTCAGAGTTTGGGATTTCCTTCAGGGATTGGCATTTTTCCCTTCAAGGATGGTATTTTTCTCTCAGGATTGGGATTTTTTCCCTCAGGGTTGGGATTTTTACTCAGAGGTTGGGATATTTTCCCTCAAGGATAGGATTTTCCTCAGGATCATGGTTTTTCCCTCAGGGTTGGGATATTTTCTCTCAAGGATGGGATTTCTCTCAGGATTGGGATTTTTCCCTCAGGGTTTAGGGCTTTTTCCTTCAAGGATGTATTTTTCCCTTAGGATCATGATTTTCCTGTCAGGATCATGATTTCCCTGTCAGGGTTGGAATTTTTCCTCAGGCTTTTGGACTTTTTTTCCCTCTGGGTTGGAATTTTTCCCTCATGATTGGGATTTCCCCCTCAGGATTGGATTTTTCCCTCAGGAATGGGATTTCCCCCCTCAGGATTGGGATTTCCCCCTCAGGGTTAGAATTTTCCCTTAGGGTTTGGGACTTTTCCCTCAGGATTTGGGATTTTTTCCCTCAAGGATGGGATTTCCCTCAGGACCAGGATTTTCTCTCAGGTTGGGATTTTCTCCCTCAGAGCCTGATTTTTGCCTCACGGTTGGAATTTTTCCCTCAGGGTTGGAATTTTTCCCTCAGGGTTGGAATTTTTCCCTCAGGATTGGGATTTCACCCTCAGAGTCAGGATTTCCCCCTCAGGATTGGGTTTTTCCGTCATGATTGGGATTTTTCTGTCAGGGTTGGAATTTTTCCCCCTAGGGTCAAGATTTTCCCTCAGGGTTGGGATATTTTCCCGTCAAGGTTTGGGATATTCCCCTCAGAGTTTGGGATTTCCTTCAGGGATTGGCATTTTTCCCTTCAAGGATGGTATTTTTCTCTCAGGATTGGGATTTTTTCCCTCAGGGTTTAGGGTTTTTTTCCTTCAAGGATGTATTTTTCCCTTAGGATCATGATTTTCCAGTCAGGATCATGATTTTCCTGTCAGGGTTGGAATTTTTCCTCAGGATTTGGAACTTTTTTTTCCCTCAGGATTGGGATTTTTTCCCTCGGGGTTGGGATTTTTACTCAGAGGTTGAGATATTTTTCCTCAAGGATAGGATTTTCCTCAGGATCATGGTTTTTCCCTCAGGGTTGAGATATTTTCTCTCAAGGATGGGATTTCTCTCAGGATTGGGATTTTTCCCTCAGGGTTTAGGGTTTTTCCCTTCGAGGATGTATTTTTCCCTTAGGATCATGATTTTCCAGTCAGGATCATGATTTTCCTGTCAGGGTTGGAATTTTTCCTCAGGATTTGGGACTTTTTTCCCTCTGGGTTGGAATTTTTCCCTCAGGATTTGGGACTTTTTTTCCCTCTGGGTTGGAATTTTTCCCTCATGATTGGGATTTCCCCCTCAGGATTGGATTTTTCCCTCAGGATTGGGATTTCCCCCTCAGGGTTAGAATTTTCCCTTAGGGTTTGGGACTTTTCCCTCAGGATTTGGGATTTTTTCCCTCAAGGATGGGATTTCCCTCAGGACCAGGATTTTCTCTCAGGTTGGGATTTTCTCCCTCAGAGCCTGATTTTTGCCTCAGGGTTGGAATTTTTCCCTCAGGTTTGGAATTTTTCCCTCAGGATTGGGATTTCACCCTCAGAGTTGGGATTTCCCCCTCAGGATTGGGTTTTTTCCCTCATGATTGGGATTTTTCTGTCAAGGTTGGAATTTTTCCCCCCAGGGTTAAGATTTTCCCTCAGGGTTGGGATATTTTCCCGTCAAGGTTTGGGATATTCCCCTCAGAGTTTGGGATTTCCTTCAGGGATTGGCATTTTTCCCTTCAAGGATGGTATTTTTCTCTCAGGATTGGGATTTTTTCCCTCAGGGTTTAGGGTTTTTTCCTTCAAGGATGTATTTTTCCCTTAGGATCATGATTTTCCAGTCAGGATCATGATTTTCCTGTCAGGGTTGGAATTTTTCCTCAGGATTTTGGACTTTTTTTCCCTCTGGGTTGGAATTTTTCCCTCATGATTGGGATTTCCCCCTCAGGATTGGATTTTTCCCTCAGGATTGGGATTTCCCCCTCAGGGTTAGAATTTTCCCTTAGGGTTTGGGATTTTTGCCTCAGGGTTGGGATTTTTCCCTCACAGTTTGGAATTTTTTCCCACAAGGATGGGATTTCCTCCTCAGGGTTGGGATTTTCCCCTTCAAGGATGGTATTTTTTCCTCAGGACTGGGATTTCCCCATCAGAGTTGGGATTTCCCTCTCAGGATTGGGTTTTTCCCTCATGATTAGGATTTTCCCTAAGGGTTGGGATTTTTTCCGCCCCAGGGTCAGGACTTTCCCCTCAGGGTTGGGATTTTTCCCTCAGAGTTTGAGATTTTTTTCCCTTCAGGGTTGGGATTTTCCCCCTCAGGGTTGGGATTTTTCTCTCAGAGTTGGAGTTCTTCCCTCAGAATTGGGATTTTCCCCTCAGGGTTTGGGATTTTCCTCTCAAGGTTGGGATTTTCTTCAAGGATGGAATTTTTCCCTCAGGGTTGGGATTTTTCCCTCAGAGTTGGGATTTTTACTCAGAGGTTGAGATATTTTTCCTCAAGGATAGGATTTTCCTCAGGATCATGGTTTTTCCCTCAGGGTTGGGATATTTTCTCTCAAGGATGGGATTTCTCTCTGGATTGGGATTTTTCCCTCAGGGTTTAGGGTTTTTTCCTTCAAGGATGTATTTTTCCCTTAGGATCTTGATTTTCCTGTCAAGATCATGATTTTCCTGTCAGGGTTGGAATTTTTCCCTCAGGATTTGGGACATTTTTTCCCTCTGGGTTGGAATTTTTCCCTCAGGATTTGGGACTTTTTTTCCCTCTGGGTTGGAATTTTTCCCTCATGATTGGGATTGCCCCCTCAGGATTGGATTTTTCCCTCAGAATTGGGATTTCCCCCTCAGAGTTAGAATTTTCCCTTAGGGTTTGGGACTTTTCCCTCAGGATTTGGGATTTTTTCCCTCAAGGATGGGATTTCCCTCAGGACCAGGATTTTCTCTCAGGCTGGGATTTTCTCCCTCAGAGCCTGATTTTTGCCCCAGGGTTGGGATTTTTCCCTCACAGTTTGGAATTTTTTCCCACAAGGATGGGATTTCCTCCTCAGGGTTGGGATTTTCCCCTTCAAGGATGGTATTTTTTCCTCAGGACTGGGATTTCCCCATCAGAGTTGGGATTTCCCTCTCAGGATTGGGTTTTTCCCTCATGATTAGGATTTTCCCTAAGGGTTGGGATTTTTCCCCCCCCGGGGTCAGGACTTTCCCCTCAGGGTTGGGATTTTTCCTGCAGGGTTGGGATTTTTCCCTCAGAGTTTGAGATTTTTTTCCCTTCAGGGTTGGGATTTTCCCCCTCGGGGTTGGGATTTTTCTCTCAGAGTTGGAGTTCTTCCCTCAGAATTGGGATTTTCCCCTCAGGGTTTGGGATTTTCCTCTCAGGGTTGGGATTTTCTTCAAGGATGGAATTTTTCCCTCAGGGTTGGGATTTTTCCCTCAGAGTTTGAGATTTTTTTCCCTTCAGGGTTGGGATTTTCCCCCTCGGGGTTGGGATTTTTCTCTCAGAGTTGGAGTTCTTCCCTCAGAATTGGGATTTTCCCCTCAGGGTTTGGGATTTTCCTCTCAAGGTTGGGATTTTCTTCAAGGATGGAATTTTTCCCTCAGGGTTGGGATTTTTCCCTCAGAGTTTGAGATTTTTTTCCCTTCAGGGTTGGGATTTTCCCCCTCAGGGTTGGGATTTTTCTCTCAGAGTTGGAGTTCTTCCCTCAGAATTGGGATTTTCCCCTCAGGGTTTGGGATTTTCCTCTCAAGGTTGGGATTTTCTTCAAGGATGGAATTTTTCCCTCAGGGTTGGGATTTTTCCCTCAGAGTTTGGGTTTTTTTCCTAAAGGGTGGGATTTCCCTCAGGATCATGATTTTTCCCTCAGGGTTGGGATATTTCCCTCAGGTCTGGGATTTCACCCTCAGGGACTGGGATTTTTGTTTTCCAGGCTGAAACCGGGAAAAAGGAAGTGAAGAGAGAGGATGGGAGCAAAGGAAGGTACAGCCTGCGAGGATTTTTGGGAATTTTATCCATTTCTTTTCCCTCTTGGAATGTTCATCCACGATTAGGGATTGCTGAGCCTCCCTCCAGCTGTGTCCTGCTGCTCCTCCTTCCCACTCCATGTCCTCCAGAGCCAAAATATTTGGGATTCATTAAAAAAATCATGGAAAAATGGCGTGAAACCCCAATTTCTGTGGAGTTTTTCCTTGTTTTTTTCCCCTGCTCATGTCCTGGCTCCTCTTGTTGCTTCTATTCCATCCTGCAGCTCTTCCCTCTATCCCTGCCTCTGGAATGCCTTTTCCCAACTGCTGAATTCCCAGAAATTTTTAGGAATTTTTGTTAAATATGGCTTCGATCCCTTTTTTTCTGTGATTCCAACTCGGATTTCTGGATGAGTTTTGTTGTTAAAACCCCCAAATTGTGTAAGGATCATCCTGAAATTTAAGGAATTCTGTTATGGAAAAGCTCTGTATTCCCAGATCCCATTTCTTTCCTTGTCATTCCATGAAACTGCTGAATTTTGGGAGCATTAATTCCCAAATTAATGGGAATCTCTTCCTCACAGCCACTTTTTGATTCCAGACAGGTGGAATTAAAAATTAAAATTAAAATGTGACTTTTCCATGAGTCCCAGCTCCTGAAAAGTTGGAAAGTTGACATTTTTCCCTGTTCCACACATTTTCCACATAATTATTTTATTCCATTTCATAGGGAGCAGAAAAGACCAGAATTATTATTTTAATTGTTAATTATTAGTTATTTATCTGAAGCTTTAATAATTAAACTCAACTCCTGGGCTCTGCTTTTCCATGAATCCGGGGTGGGGCCTGTTTTCCATTTAATCCCAGGAGTTTTCTGTGCATCCCAGTGGAAAACAAACTGAGCACAGCCAGAAATGTTGAATTGATGGGAAAATCCCTTTGGAGGATCCCAAATCCCGCTCTCCTGTACAATCCTGATTTTTCCAGGTTTTGGAGCAGAAATTCCCTGCTGGAATTCTGCTGGAATGTGTGCTCCAGGCACAGCCATTGAAACACTTCCCAAGCTCATCCTGTGGGATTCTTTCCCTCAGGGAAGTCTGAAATTCCCTGGAAAGCTCCATCCTGTGGCACCTTGGGCTGTGTTATCCTAGAGAGTTTTCCATGGAAGTCAGGGATTTTAAACCCCAACCAAAACCTGATCCCAAATCCAAACCTGCTCTCTCGGGATTGGGAGCTGCAGACAGAGCAAAGCTCCTCTAATTCCCTTATCCAGGAGCATCCTTTTGGTGGGATACTCCCAATTTTCCTTCTGTGGGACGGAAATTGTGAATTATTCACCTCAAGTGTCGCCTTTTCCCACAGAATTCCCAATCCCATTTCCTCATGCTCCAGGAAAAACTCCCACCGGTGGCATCCGGAGCTTTCTGAGACTTGTGGAATTCTCTCCCCACGGTTTGATTTTTGTTTCTTTTAAATGCTTTTAGCTCTGGCTTGAAAAAAATCCCGGAGGGATCAGGAACGGTGCAAAAACCAGCTGGGAATCCATCGGGAGAGGCCAAGAAAGGCCAAATTCCCACCCCAAACGTCCCGGAGGAGATTCCAGCGGGACAACTGGAGATTCCCGAGTCGCAGGCCGCAGGAGCAGCGAAGGAATCACCCGCAGGGATGGACGTGGAGGGGTTGGATCCTGGAATTCCTGTGGATCCGGCTGGCAGCGAATCGCCCGGAGCGCGGTCGGAGGAGAAACCGGACAAATCTCGGGATGGGCCGGAGCTGGAAATCCTCCAAAAGGAGGATGAGGAACCCTCTGCTCCCGCTGTGGAACCTCTGGAATCGTCCAGCAAGGCCGCCCCAGCAGCCGGAGGAACGCCCGGAGCCATCCCTGGAGTGTCCCCGAGCTGGGAGGAGGCTCCCGCGGTGTCACCCGGTGTCACCCAGCCCAGCGCGGAGCCGGCTGCTCCGGAGAAAACTCCCGTTCCCGAGGCTGGGAAAAGCAGCCAGGAAGCGTCCGCGGAGAGGAAAGCTGTCCCAAAAACTCTGGATGCTCCAGGGAATAAACTGGATGTGGCTGGAGCAGAGAGAGAGGCGACAGCGGAGGAATCCGTGCCCAAACTTGGGGAAAATCCAGGGAAGACTGGGGGCAAGGCTGGGACAGAACTGGAGAAAACACCGGGAAAAACATCCTCCAAGGGTGGGGAGAGCTCTGGGAGTGCTGTTGGTGAGACGCACGGGGGAAGTTCGGTTAAAATCCCACAAAATAAAGGGATGGGAGCTGCAAAATCAGAAGAAAACCACGCGGCCGCTCCGGTGAATCCCGCCGCGTCCCTGAAGGAATCTTGCATTGGGAAAACCCTGCTGAAGGCTGTGGTGTCTGTCCCGGACATCCTGAAACAGAAAATTCCCGTCAGGATCACCGAGCCTTCCCTGGGAAGAGCTGGGGAGCAGAAAATCCCCCCCAAAGCAGGACTGGAGAAGAAAATCCCACCCAAAACCGCGGCTCAGCCAGGAGCTGGGAGCAGCCAGTGGAAGGGGAACGGAAATTCCGGAGTGGAAGCACAGGGAGACGGCGGGAAGAGCTCATCCCAGCAGGAAAAGGATTCCCAGCTGGAATCTGCGACGAGCTCAAAGCAGAGCCAGCAGGGAGAGAGCGGAACATCTGGCGCGAAGGAAAATCCTGGTGGGAATCAGGTGAGGCGGGGCAGGAGTGCCCAGGTGTTCCCTGAGCTTCTCCCGCTCTGGCTTTCTGGGATCACCCCTTCTCCATAAATCCTGGGGCCACCAGAGGAGCTGCTGGGGAACCTGTTCCTTTTAGCTGCACCAGGAGGGTGGAACTGGTCGGAAAATCCTATGGAAGTTGTTTTGGAAGCGAATCCAAACTGAATTCCTTGGAGCAGCTCCAAGTGGGAATAAACCCTGTGTCCTCTGGGGAGCTGGAATTTGCTTTTCCAAGCCCAGATGGAAAAGAGGCTCCTGAGCCAGGTGTCACCCGTTGGTGGCAAATCCCCGGAGCTGTGGGGACATCCCAGAGCAGCTCCTTGATCCAAACAAAGCTGTGCTCGGTGAGGGTTGGGATTTCCTGGGAATTCATGGAATTTTTTGTCCCATTTTGCAGGCTCCTGGCGGGGGCGGTGCTGCAGCTTTGAAAAGCAGCGCCGGCAGCGCTGGGAAACAGAAGGAGGTGAGGATGGAAAACCGTGGGATTAAAAGGATGGAGTGTATGGAAATGGGGATTTTTGATGTTCCAGGGTGTGGGATTGGATGGGATTTAGGATCTTCTCCAACCCAAACCACTCCAGGATTCCATGATGTTCCTGCTCTCAGGAATCTTTCTCCTCTTCCCGAAATGGGATCGCCAAATTCCTGCCCTTTTTCCTTCTGGTGTCCGTGGATCCCGTGGGCTCTGGGATGCTGGAATCCCTTTGCATCCATTCCCTTTGGATCTCTCCAGTCCCTGTTTCCAGGCTCACAGAGCCGGGACCACCAGGAAACCCCAGCTGGGATCAGATCCCATAAATCCATCCCCAAATCCCAGTTTCACAGTTTGTGTTAAATACCCATGAAAATGTGAGGGTAGGACGGAATACTTTGGCAAAAAAAGTAACAAAAAATCAGAATTTTCAATGGAAGAAATCAGAGGCATCATTTGGGGTGGGGCACCCATTCCTTTGGACCCAGAACTTTGAATTGGCAGGAATTTTATCAGTTGACTTTTCTCTGTTGAACTTTATCCACTGAATTTTATCCACTAAGTTTTGTCCCTTCAATTTTATCCACTGGCCTTTCTCCACTGAATTTCATTCATTGATTTTTTTCCACTGAATTTTATCCATTGAATTTTGTCCCTTGAATTTTATCCACTGAATTTTATCCTTTCAATTTTATCCACTGGCCTTTCTCCACTGAATTTCATCCATTGATTTCTTTCCATTGAATTTCATCCACTGAATTTTATCCATTGAATTTTATCTGTTAAACTTTATCCGCTGAATTTTATCCCTTCAGTTTTATCCTTTGGCCTTTCTCCGCTGAATTTCATCCATTGATTTTTTTCCTCTGAATTTTATCCATTGAATTTTGTCCCTTGAACTTTATCCACTGAATTTTATCCTTTCAATTTTATCCTTTGGCCTTTCTCCACTGAATTTCATCCATTGATTTTTTTTCCATTGAATTTCATCCACTGAATTTTATCCATTGAATTTTATCTGTTAAACTTTATCCGCTGAATTTCATCCTTTCAATTTTATCCTTTGGCCTTTCTCCACTGAATTTCATCCATTGATTTTTTTCCATTGAATTTCATCCACTGAATTTTATCCATTGAATTTTATCTGTTAAACTTTATCCGCTGAATTTTATCCCTTCAGTTTTACCCTTTGGCCTTTCTCCGCTGAATTTCATCCATTGGTTTTTTTCCACTGAATTTTATCCGTTGAATTTTGTCCCTTGAAATTCATCCACTGAATTTTACCTGTTGAATTTCGTCCCTTTAACTTTATCTGCTGGATTTTATCCAACTAATTTTGTCCCTTTAATTTTATCCACTGAATTTTATCAGTTGTATTTTATCCATTGTGTTTTGTCCATTAACCTTTATCCCACTGGATTTTATCCATAGATTTTTATCTGCTGAATTTCATCCATTGAATTTTACCCATGGAATTTTATCCCCTATTGACCTGCTGTGATTTTTCCAGAGGACTTTGGCTTCCCGAACTAAACCTGAGTTAATTTAAATTAATTACTCAGAAATGTTGAATTTCTGAGTAATTAATTTAAATTAACTCAGGTTTAAACTGCAATTTAAGCCCTGACCACTTTTTTTTTGTTTTTTCTCCACTCAAATTAAATTTGGGGTTATTTTTTGGATCCAACATGAGTGGATGTTCCTCCTGGAGATGACGGTTAACTACTCCGTTCCCAGGATGAAGAGCTCTTCCCGTTTAACCTGGACGAGTTCGTCACGGTGGACGAGGTTAAACCTGAGTTAATTTAAATTAATTAATCCAAAATGTTGAATTTCTAAGTCATTAATTTAAATTAACTCAGGTTTAAGCTGCAATTTAAGCCCTGACTACTTTTTTTTATTTTTGTTTTTTCACTCAAATTAAATTTGGGGTTATTTTTTATATCCTGCTGGCAATGACAGTTAAATATTCCACTCCCAGGATGAAGAGCTCTTCCCGTTTAACCTGGATGAGTTCGTCACGGTGAACGGGGTTAAACCTGAGTTAATTTAAATTAATTACTCAGAAGTTCAACATTTCTGAGTAATTAATTTAAATTAACTCAGGTTTAAGCTGCAATTTAAGCTCTGACCGCTTTTTTTTTTGGTTTTTTTTCCACTCAAATTAAATTTGGGGTTATTTTTTGGATCCAACATGAGTGGATGTTCCTCCTGGAGATGACGGTTAACTACTCCGTTCCCAGGAGGAAGAGCTCTTCCCGTTTAACCTGGATGAGTTCGTCACGGTGGACGAGGTTAACCCTGAGTTAATTTAAATTAATTAATCCGAAATATTGAATTTCTGAGTCATTAATTTAAATTAACTCAGGTTTAAGCTGCAATTTAAGCCCTGACCGCTTTTTTTTTTGGTTTTTTTTTCCACTCAAACTAAATTTGGGGTTATTTTTTGGATCCAACATGTGTGGATGTTCCTCCTGGAGATGACGGTTAACTACTCCATTCCCAGGAGGAAGAGCTCTTCCCGTTTAACCTGGACGAGTTCGTCACGGTGGACGAGGTGCTGGAGGAAGCCGAGTCTCCGGTGATGCCGCGGCGGAACCCCCCGAGGGGGAAGAGAAAAGAAGCCCCCAAAGCCAACCCTCCGGAGCCGGCGCCCAAGAAGAGGAAAGGGAAGAGTTGCGGAGCCGAAGGTGAGCTGTCCTTTGTCACCTTGGATGAGATCGGGGAGGAGGAGGAGGCCCCGGTGCCGCTGCCGGGCGTCGACCCCCAGGGCCTGGTGGTGGTGGATGAGGTGGTGGAAGAGGAGGAGCTGTCGGAAGCGGTGAAGGATCCGCAGGCGCTGCTGACGCTGGATGAGCTCTCGGAGCAGGAGGAGCCGGGCTCCCACGGGAACGGGCCCCGGGGGGAATTTGAGGAGCGGGATCTGAAGGCCGAGCCCTTGGTGACCGTGGATGAGATTGGGGAGGTGGAGGAGCTGCCCCTCAACGAGCCCGCGGAGCTGAGCGCCGCCGAGGAGGGGAAGAGCAACGCCGGGGATGGCGCGGCCTCCCAGGTGCCCGACGATCCCAACGCCTTGGTGACCGTGGATGAAATCCAGGAGGACAACGAGGACAATCCTCTGGTGACTCTGGATGAGGTCAACGAGGATGAGGATGATTTCCTGGCCGACTTCAATCACCTCAAAGAGGAACTGAACTTTGTTACAGTCGACGAAGTCGGCGATGAGGAAGAAGAAGGCACTTTCCCAGGGAAGAACCCGCCCGAGGACGAAGATGACGAAGATATTGTTGCTGTTGCAGGACCAGAAGAAATGGGAATTCTAGGAGATACAAATCCAGAGGATGAAATGGCTGAAATCTCCAAGCCAAAAGGTGAGGAACATCAAGGCCAGCTTGGACGAGGCTTGGAGCCACCTGGGCTGGTGGAAGGTGTCCCTGTCCATGTCTCTTAGGTGCCTCCCAACCCAAACCATGCCATGGTTCCATTCCATCATTCCGTGATTCTGTTCCATGCTTCCATTCCATCACTCCATGATTCCATCCCAACATGCGTTTCTGTCTCCAGCAGCTCAGCTGGGATCAGAAGATGCAGAACCAAAGCCTCAGCAGAAGAAAACGACTTTTCCAGGTGTCCCCAAGACGCAGAGCACTCCCAAAGGTAAATCCAAAGGAGTCCCCTGAAATGCTCCAGGTTTTCTTGGCTGGAAGATTCTTTCCTGCCCATTTGAAAACTCCTCCCGTCCCTCACCACCACAGAGAACCTCAGAGTCAGGGCCCAGAATCCGTGGTTTTTCTTGGCTCCTCCAAATCCCTGTTGAACTAGTTGGTTAAACTCAGAAGCCTCTCGTGGAAAGTTTTTTTCCGGAAATTTCCAAATCCTGGTGGAATTATTGATTATTAGTGTGGTGCAGTGTGGTGTCTCCTGAGGGTTCCCATCCTGTGGTGAGTTTTATTCCCAACATTCAGTGTCTGGAAAGGAGGAGATTGCTGCCAGGGCTGTGAAATGAGGATGTAGGGAGATGCTGAATTCCATGGGGTCAGGAATTGTTCCAGCTTCCTTGGGGTCAGTCCTTCAGGAGCTGCTCCAACATGAGTCACTTCCATGGAGTCTTTCCTTCAGGAGCTGCTCTGTTGTGGGTCACTTTTTCTGTGGGATCAATCCTTCAGGAATTAATCAGGTCCCTGCTCCAACTTCTGTGGGGTCAGTCCTTCAGGAACTTCCTGAATTTCCATGGGGTCAGTCCTTCAGGAACTTCCTGAATTTCCATGGGGTTCAGTCCTTCAGGAGCTGCTCCCACTTCCATGGAGTCAGTTCTTCAGGAACTGCTCCACCATGGGTCGCTTTTCCATGGGGTCAATCCTTCAGGAATTGTTCCAATTTCTGTGGGCTCAGTTCTTCAGGAACTGGTCCAGCTTCCATGGGATCAGTCCTTCAGGAGCTGCTCCAACATGAGTCACTTTTCCATGGAGTCAGTTCTTCAGGAATTGTTCCATGGAGTCAGTTCTTCAGGAATTGTTCCAACTTCCATGGGGTCAATCCTTCAGGAACAGGCTCCAACATGGGTCACTTTTCCATGGGATCAGTTCTTTAGGAACTGCTCCAACTTCCATGGGGGCATTTTTTCAGGAACTGCTCCAATGTGGGTCACTCTTCCCTTGGATTAATCCTTCAGGAAGGTGGGTCATTTTTCCATGGGGTCAGTCCTTCAGGAACTGCTCCAGCAGGGAGCATTTTTCCATGGGGTCAGTTATTCAAGATCTGCTCCAACTTCCATGGGATTGGTTGTTTTATTCCCAGAAAATGGAGTGTTTATTGGAAATGGAGATGACCTGGGGGTTGAAACGGGTCAGGGACCATCTTGGGTGAAAAACCTGATTTTTCGGAATGTTTAAGAACTGTAATTTCCCCTTGAGGAATCACAGATTCCCCAGATTTGGCTAGAGGAAGGTGAGGTTGGAATATTTCTGGGGGCTGTGTGTGGTGACTGTGGTGTGTCCTCAGCTCTGGACATCCTGGTCCCCAAGGCCGGATTCTTCTGCCAGATCTGCTCCCTCTTCTACGCCGACGAGCCCTCCATGATCAACCACTGCAGGACCCCCCTGCACCGGCAGAACATGGAGGTACCACCAGAAAAACGGAAACATCCCCCCAAATCCTTGGATTCCCTGGGAGTTCACGTGTGATGGGGTTTGGGAATGCAGTGGGAATGGGGAATATTTTTATTCCATGCCCAGGTTGTGGGGAATCCTGACCCCTGAGATTTGGCCATGTTCCCCTCAGGAGCTTCCCATGTGGAATTTGGGGGGTTTTATGGGACAAATCCCACCTTGGCCGTGGGAGGAGCTGACTGAACGTGGCCCAGCTGTTCTGGCCCAGGTTTTAGGGGATAATCCTGGAATATCCCTGCAGCACCATCTCTCTCTTCTCCCTTCTCCACAGAAATTCATGGCCAAGCAGCAGGAAAGCGGCGGGGAGGAGCCGAGCTCCAGGTGATGGAGCTTCCCAGGAGCCACACTTGGGGGCCAGTCAGTTCTGTGTGTTGGGATTTCCTTTCTCATTCGGGGTCGGGAAGGAGCATCCACGGTGTAAAAAATCGGAGCCGGGAACAGACCAAACCCAAAGCAGGAGAGGGTTGGAATTGTGTCTCCGATCATCCGACGTGGGAGAGACTGTTCCAGGTGTCTCCAGGAAATAAATGTTCTTACTGTATAGTTACCCCAGGGCTCGTGGAGTTTGGGGTCATTCCTTGGGGTTTGGTGACTCTGGATGGACATTGGAGATCCAGGGGATCGATGGAGAGAGTCAAGGGAAGGGTTTGGAGCTCCAGGAGCAGCTGGGGGAGCTGGGAAAGGGGCTCAGCCTGGAGAAAAGGGGGATCAGGGGGAACTTCTGGCTCTGCACAACTCCCTGGATTCCTGGAGCCAGGTGGGAGCTGGGATCTGCTCCCAGGGAACAGGGACAGGAGGAGAGGGAACGGCCTCAGGCTGGGCCAGGTTGGATAATTTTGGGAAAATTCCTTCTTGGAAAGGGCTGTCCAGCCCTGGCAGGGGTGGAGTGCCCATCCCTGGGGCGATTTACCAGCCCTGTGCATGTGGCACTTGGGGACATGGCAGTGGTGGCCTGGGCAGAGCTGGACTCGGTGGTCTCAGAGGGATTTTCCCAACCCAAACAATTCCATGAGTCCCTGCCCCCAGCCCCCTGAGTTCCATGGTGACATTCCAAACTTGGGGACACCCCTGGAGCACTCAACCCCTCCTGGGGCTCATTAGCAGCCGGCAGAGCCACAGGAATTCAGGAATTCCTTTAATTCCTTTAATTAATTCTTTTGCCTGTGGCTGGGCACCCCTGCCTTTTTGGGGAGCACATGGGAACCATTTCCTGTGAACTTCAGGTGAGTCAGAAGGGGAAACTCGGATTAACTCCCTGGGAATGCTGATCTTCTCTGAGGTGGGGTCAGTGCCGGGCTCCACGCGGGAAAGGCCCCGGAGGTGGGGATGGGCAGGGCTGGAGGGAGCTGACCCCGGCACCCATGGTGTGGGTGGGGATGTGCCCCTGCTCTGCTGGGCACAGCTCCTGGTCAAGAAAGTCTTTCCCACTGGGACGTCTCTTGGTTGGTGAAGTCTTCCCATTGGGACAGAGTTTTGTGTCCCCTGACATTCCCGTGACACTGCTCTGGGTGTGTCTCGGTGTCCCCTTGGCGCAGGTCTTGGTCAGTGAGTTCTTCCATTTGGGACATCTCGTGGTTGATGAATTCTTCCATCTGGCACATCTCCTGGTGGATTAAGTCTTCCCATTGGGACAGAGTTTTGTATCCATTGGTTTTCCCTTGGTGTCTCTTGGCTTTTCCTTGGCACGGGTCTTGGTTGATGGATTCTTCCATGTGGGGCATCTTGTTGTTGATGGATCCTTCCATTTGGGACGTGTCATGGTTGATGCATTCTTTTATCTGGGACATCTCGTGGTTGATGGATCCTTCCATGTGGGACATCTCCTGGTTGATGGATCCTTCCATGTGGGACATCTCCTGACTGATGGATCCTTCCATGTGGGACATCTCCTGGTTGATGGATTCTTCCATGTGGGACATCTCTTGGTTGGTGAAGTCTTCCATGTGGGACATCTTATGGTTGATGGATTCTTCCATGTGGGACATCTCGTGGTTGACGGATTCTTTCATCTGGGACATCTCCTGGTTGGTGAATTCTTCTGTGTGGGGCATCTTGTGGTTAATGAATCCTTCCATTTGGGACATGTCCTGGATGGTGAAGTCTTCCATGTGGGACATGTTGCAGTTGATGGATTCTTCCATTTGGGACGTCTCATGGTTGACGGATACTTTCATCTGGGACATCTCCTGGTGGATTAAGTCTTTCCATTGGGACAGAGTTTTGTATCCCTTGGCGTTCCCTTGGCACCGTTCTTGGCCAGTGAAGTTTTCCATGTGGGACGTCTCTTGGTGGAAGAGTTCTTCCATCTGGAACATCTCCTGGTTGATCAGGTCTTCCCATTGGGACACACTTTTGTATCCGATGGCTTCCCCTTGGCGCCTCTCTTGGGATCCATTGGATTCCCCTTGGTGCCACTCTTGGGATCCATTGGATTCCCCTTGGCAGCACTCCTGGGATCCATTGGATTCCCCTTGGCGCCACTCCTGGGATCCATTGGATTCCCCTTGGCGCCACTCTTGGGATCCATTGGATTCCCCTTGGCAGCACTCCTGGGATCCATTGGATTCCCCTTGGCGCCACTCCTGGGATCCAATGGCCTCCCCTTGGCGCCACTCTTGGGATCCATTGGATTCCCCTTGGTGCCACTCTTGGGATCCATTGGATTCCCCTTGGTGCCACTCCTGGGATCCGATGGCTTCCCCTTGGCGCCGCTCTTGGTTGGTGAATTCCTGCCATTGGGACAGATCCTGGCATCCGTTGCCTTGCCCCTGGCACAGCTCCTGGTCGATGAGTTCTTCCATGTGGGACATCTCCTGGGTGATGAAGTCCAGCCACCAGGACAGATCTCTGTGCCCATGGGCTGTGCCCTGGCTCGTCCCTTGGGGACACCCTCGGGACCCCTGGGGATCTCTGCCGTGTCCCCGCTGGCACAGCTCTGGGGGACAGCAGAATTCCCGCTGCTCCGGCTCCATGGCCGACATCCCCCGTCCCTCCTGGCACCGCAGCCTCCTCAGCCCCTGGGCCGGCCGGGAGCTGGGATTTGGCTTCTCCAGAGGGATCCGGGAGCTGCTGCTCCTGGGAATGGACCTGAGCCCTTTGGGGTCACCCTGGGACTGGAGCATGGCACAGCTCCGGTGTCACAACGGGACATCCTGGCAACCATGGAGCCCTCTGGAACCTTCTGGAACCTTCTGGAGCTGCAGCCCTGGCTACGCAACACCAGGGTGTGCCAAGGGGGTCGTCCCCCCTGGGTGACACTGGAAGGACACTGGTGGCACCCAGAGACACCTGGAGAAGTGGCACTGTCAGAACATGAAGAGATTCACCCAGGCTGGATGAGATCCCAGACTGGAGCACAGGCTGGGAGAGGCTCCTTGGGACCATCCCTGCAGGAATGACTCAGGGACACGGGGACAGTGACACGGCCCGGGGCAGGACTGTCCCGGCACTGCTCGGTGGCTTCGATCCCGCTCCGGTGCGGGGAACCGGAGCCGCTTCCCGGTGGGATTCCTGCCGGGAAAAGCCACGGCGCCTTTAAGGCACCTCGGAGCGGGCTCTGGCAGCCGCGGGCGCTGCACCAGGAAATTCCTGACATCCCGGGAAGTGCTGAGCCAGCGCGAATCGGGCCGGGAGCGGCGCCAGGAGCGGGGCCGGGAGTGCTGCAAACCTCGAAAGAGCCGTCACGGGGCTGAGGCGCGGCCAGAGCCTCGACAGAAGGCACAGCTGCCTCAGCCCGGGACAAAACCCGTGCCGGCATCCAGCCCTGGGAGCCGGGCGCGGAATGCTCCGTCCCCGCTGTCCCCGCTGTCCCCGCTGTCCCCGGGATGGCGAAGGAGCGTCCCCGGGTGATGCGGATCCAAAGGATCCCGGAGCAGAGCACAGAGCCAGGGGGGTCCGTCTGTCCCCCTCCCTCCTCAGCCCCGCAGGGCTCTGCGACACCCCCAGGGACAGCACAGGGATGAGGACAAGGGGCAGGGATGGCACCAGCCCTGCCCGCGGGAAATCCCAATAAAAGAAGGGAAAGTCGAGCCAGGGAAGTTCTTTGGGGGCGGCAAAAGCGCGTGTGAGACCCCGCGCAGGGTGGGGGGACAAGCAGGACCCGCACCCCGGACCCGCGCCCCGAGTCCCACCCGGGGCACCCCCGAGGGGTCGGGGCCAGGGCCTGGGACCGCCCCTGGCCGCCGGGTTCGGCCCCGCTCCGCCCGCGCCGGCGGCTCCGGGACCTGCCGGGTCCCCGGGCTCGGCCGGCAACGCCGCTGCTGCGGCGGGAGGAGCCCCCGCGGACCCCCGGGCCACTCCCCGGCCGGCGATGGGACACTGGGGACACTGCGGGGGGCTGGGGACAGCGGGGACACGGTGGGGACACGGCAGGGACACAGGACCAGACCCGCCGGTGAGCGGGCGGGACCCGCCGTCCCCCGTTGGAGGGGTCCGGTGTCAGGGAGAGCGGAACGGGGCCGGTTAACGGGGCGGGGCGGGCAGGGCGCGGCCGGGGGTCCCGGGCAGGGGCGGGCAGGAGGAGGGCGGCGGTCGGGGAGGGGCCGGGACCGGGCCCAGGAGCGGGGCAGGGACCGGCAGGAGCGGGGCAGGGACCGGCAGGGCCGCGGCCATGCGGGGATCGCCCCTCGCCCCGCTGCCGCTGCTGCTGCTGCTGCTCCTGCTGGGCCCCCCGGCGCCCCCCGCCCGCGCCGCGCCCCCCCAGCCCGGCCGGACCCGCGGCACCGGGGCGGGCACGGCCAGCGGGACCCCCAGAGCCACCGGGGCGACCCCAACCAAGGGCGCCGCCAGCGGGACCCCCAGAGCCACCGGAGCGACCCCAACCAAGGGCACGGCCAGCGGGACCCCCAGAGCCACCGGGGCCACCCCAACCAAGGGCACGGCCAGCGGGACCCCCAGAGCCACCGGGGCGACCCCAACCAAGGGCACGGCCAGCGGGACCCCCAGAGCCACCGGGGCGACCCCAACCAAGGGCGCCGCCAGCGGGACCCCCAGAAAGGGCCCCACGACCGGACCCCCCAAAGCCAGCGGGGTCACCCCAACGAAGGGAACGACCAGGGGACCCCCCAAAGCCAGCGGGGTCACCCCAACGAAGGGAACGACCAGGGGACCCCCCAAAGCCAGCGGGGTCACCCCAACGAAGGGCACCGCCAGGGGACCCCCCAAAGGCAGCGAGACGCCCCCCTGGCAGGGCACCACGGCGGGACCCCCCAAAGCCAGCGGGGCACCCCCTCCGAAGGGCACCACGGCCGCCCCCTCGAGGAGCAGCACCACGACGGGACCCCCGAAGGGCAGCGCGACCCCCGCCAGCCCCGGGGACCCCGCGGGCACCGGTAGGACCGGAGGGGACGGGGTGTGAAGGACGGGGTGTGCAAAGGGGGGTCGTGGGGGAAAACGGGGTGCCAGGCTGTTCCCGTGTCCCCTCGCAGCCCCCGCGCCCGCGGTGAGGAGGAGGAAGGTGGTGAGGAAGAAGGTGGTGAAGAAGAAGAAGGTGCTGAGGAAGAAGCCGGAGGCTCCGGCCGCGCCGCAGGAGCCCCGTACGTGCGCTGGGTGCGGGTGGCACGGGCAATGTCACCTGCACACGGGGCTGGCCGTGTCCTGGGGGCACCTGGGGGCACCTGGGGGTTGGGGTGTCGGGCCCAGGCTGGCACGGTCCCCATGGCGCAGCTCGGTGGGGACACAGGGTGGGGATGGCCCCTGCTGCTCAGGGGTCGCGGTGTGAGCGCTGTCCCCGCTGTGTCCCCAGCGTGTCCCCCCCTGGGGCTGGAGTCCCTGCGGGTGCTGGACGAGCAGCTCCGGGCATCGAGCCACAAGCGGCACGGGCTGGGCGCGCACCGCGGCCGCCTCAACATCCAGGTACCGCCGGGTGGGCCGGGAACGTGCCAGGGGGTGCCAGGAGTGTGCCAGGCTGGGTCAGGGTGTGCCAGGAGTGTGCCAGGGTGGGTTAGGGTGTGCCAGGAGTGTGTCAGGAGCATGCTAGGAGTGTGCCAGGGAGGGCAAGGGTGTGCCAGGGTGGGTTAGGGTGTGCCAGGAGTGTGCCAGGGTGGGTTAGGGTATGCCAGGAGTGTGCCAGGAGTGGGTCAGGGTGTGCCAGGAGTGGGTCAGGAGCATGCTAGGAGTGTGCCAGGGAGGGCAAGGGTGTGCCAGGAGTGTGCCAGGGTGGGTTAGGGTATGCCAGGAGTGGGCCAAGGGGTGCCAGGAGTGGGCCAGGAGTGGGTCAGGGTTTGCCAGGAGTATGCCAGGGTGTGCTGGGAGTGTGCCAGGAATGTGCCAGGCTGTGGCAGGCTGGAGGGATGTTTGGATGTCACACGAGGCATGCGGGTATGGCAAGTGCATGACAAACACAGAGTAGGTGTGGCCTGTTCGTGGCAAGTTTGTGGCATCTTCATGACGTGTTTGTGACATTTTGTGGCAAGTTTGTGGCATCTTCATGGCTTTTTTTTTTTTTTTTTTGACATTTTGTGGCGAGTTTGTGGCATCTTCATGGCTTTTTTTTTTTTTTTTGACATTTTGTGGCGAGTTTGTGGCATCTTCATGGCATGTCTGTGACATTTTGTGGCGAGTTTGTGGCATCTTCATGGCATGTCTGTGACATTTTGTGGCGAGTTTGTGGCATCTTCATGGCATGTCTGTGACATTTTGTGGCGAGTTTGTGGCATCTTCATGGCATGTCTGTGACATTTTGTGGCGAGTTTGTGGCATCTTCATGGCATGTCTGTGACATTTTGTGGCGAGTTTGTGGCATCTTCATGGCATGTCTGTGACATTTTGTGGCGAGTTTGTGGCATCTTCATGGTACATTTTTGACATTTTGTGGCGAGTTTGTGGCATCTTCATGGCATGTCTGTGACATTTTGTGGCGAGTTTGTGGCATCTTCATGGTACATTTTTGACATTTTGTGGCGAGTTTGTGGCACCTTCATGGCTTTTTTTTTTTTTGACATTTTGTGGCGAGTTTGTGGCATCTTCATGGCTTTTTTTTTTTTTTGACATTTTGTGGTGAGTTTGTGGCATCTTCATGGCATGTCTGTGACATTTTGTGGCGAGTTTGTGGCATCTTCATGGCATGTCTGTGACATTTTGTGGCGAGTTTGTGGCATCTTCATGGCATGTCTGTGACATTTTGTGGCGAGTTTGTGGCATCTTCATGGCATGTCTGTGACATTTTGTGGCGAGTTTGTGGCACCTTCACAGCCCGCGAGTGTCCCAGGCGCTCTCCAGCTCTGCCCCCTCCCTCCCGTGTGGCTCCCATTGATCTCGGTGCCACCACCCTGGTGCCACCCCAGGCTCGGGGACACGGCGGGCGGCGGGGCCCTGTCCCTGAGCGTGTCCCTGTGCGTGTCCCCTGCTGTCCCCACAGTCGGGGCTCTACGACGGTGACTTCTTTGACGGCGGCTGGTGCGCGGGGCGCGAGGACACGCGGCAGTGGCTGGAGGTGGACGCGCGGCGCCTCACGCGCTTCACCGGGGTCATCACCCAGGGCCTCAACTCCATCTGGACGTAAGGGGACAGCGGGGACAACGGGGGGGGGACAGCGTGGGGGGACCCCCTGACCCCCGCCGTGCCCCGCAGGTACGACTGGGTGACGTCCTACAAGGTGCAGGTCAGCAACGACTCGCACGTGTGGCTGCCGAGCCGCAACGGCACCGAGGAGGCGGTGAGTGGCACTGAGGTGGCATCGGGGGTGGCGTCCCCAGGCGGGGTGGGGACATGGGGAGGTGACAGGGCTGGGGGGCAGGAATCACCTGGGAGGTTATGATGGTGGGGGGGTTAAGCGTGGTGGGGAGGTTGATGGTGCTCTGGGGTTAATTGTGCCAGGGTGGGTAATGATGCCAGGGTGGGGTTAATTAGGCCAGGGTTAATTATACTGGGGGTTAATTGTGGTGGGGTTAACCATGCCAGGTGGGATAACCATGCCAGGGTGGGGTTAATTAGGCCAGAGTTAATTATACTGGAGTTAATTGTGGTGAGGTTAATCGTGCCAGGTGGGCAATGATGCCAGGATGGGGTTAATTAGGCCAGGGTTAATTATACTGGGGGTTAATTGTGGTGGGGTTAACCATGCCAGGTGGGTAATGATGCCACGGGGTTTAGTTAGGCCAGGGTTAATTATACTGGGGTTAATTTATACTGGGGTTAATTTGCCAGGTGGATTAACCAGTCCAAGAGTTAACCGTGCCAGGGGGGTAACGATGCCAGGGGGGTTAATTAGGCCAGGGTTCATTATACTGGGGGTTAACCAGGTGAGATAACTCTGCCAGGGGGTTAATTAGGCCAGGGTTAATTACACTGGGGGTTAACCAGGTGAGATAACTCTGCCAGGGGGTTAATTAGGCCAGGGTTCATTATACTGGGGGTTAACCATGCCAGGGTTAACCATGGCAGGTGGGATAACCACACGGGCAGGGCGTTAACCACGCTGGGTTAACCGCACCAAGGAGGGTTAACCACCCCAGGGACGAGTGCCCATCCCGGGGTGCCCATCCCGGGTGCCCGTGCCAGCTGGCTCCGTGCCCGGGCTCTGTTGCCCTTGGCCCGGCCCCGCCGGGCGCCCTGCAGCGTTTCCCCCCAGCACAAAGGCTGCTTGTCCCCACCTGGGCACCTGCCAGCCCCCCTGGCACGGCCGCGGGGACACGGGGACACGCGTGGGTGTGGCGTGGCACCGGGGAGAGCACGGCAGCCTGGAGCTGGGGAGGGGTTGGGGTCCCTGTGCCAGGGATGGGGTTGGGGTCTCTGTGCCAGGGATGGGTTTGGGGTCCCTGTGCCAGGGATGGGTTTGGGGTCTCTGTGCCAGGGATGGGTTTGGGGGTCTCTGTGCCAGGGACGGGTTTGGGGTCTCTGTGCCAGAGCTGGGTTTGGGGGTTCCTGTGCCAGGGAGGGGTTGGGGTCTCTGTGCCAGGGATGGGTTTGGGGGTCTCTGTGCCAGGGATGGGTTTGGGGGTCTCTGTGCCAGGGATGGGTTTGGGGTCTCTGTGCCAGGGATGGGTTTGGGGGTTCCTGTGCCAGGGAGGGGTTTGGGGTCTCTGTGCCAGGGATGGGTTTGGGGGTTCCTGTGCCAGGGATGGGTTTGGGGTCTCTGTGCCAGGGATGGGTTTGGGGGTCTCTGTGCCAGGGATGGGTTTGGGGGTCTCTGTGCCAGAGCCGTGTTTGGGGTCTCTGTGCCAGAGCCGTGTTTGGGGTCCCTGTGCTGAGGTGGATTTGGGGGTTCCTGTGCCAGAGCGGGGTTTGGGATCCCTGTATCAAGGATGGATTTGGGGTCCCTGTGCCGAGGATGGGTTTGGGGGTCCCCATGCTGAGGATGGGGTTGGGATCCTTGTGCCAGGGCTGTGCCAGGACTGGGTTTGGGGTCCCTGTGCTCAGTGAGTTTGGGGTCCCTGTGCTGAGGGTGGATTTGGGGGTTCCTATACTATGGATGGATTTTGGGGTTCCTGTGCTGAGGGTGGTTTGGGGGTTCCTGTACTATGGATGGATTTTGGGGTTCCTGTACTATGGATGGATTTGGGTTCCGTGGGACAGGGTGGATTTGGGGGTTCCTGTACCATGGATGGATTTGGGGTCCCTGTGCCAGGGTGGATTTGGGGGTTCCTGTACCATGGATGGATTTGGGGTCCCTGTGCCAGGGTGGATTTGGGGTCCCTGTACCATGGATGGATTTGGGGTCCCTGTGCCAGGGTGGATTTGGGGGTTCCTGTACCATGGATGGATTTGGGGTCCCTGTGCCAGGGTGGATTTGGGGTCCCTGTACCATGGATGGATTTGGGGTCCCTGTGCCAGGGTGGATTTGGGGGTTCCTGTACCATGGATGGATTTGGGGTCCCTGTGCCAGGGTGGGTTTGGGGGTCCCTGTACCATGGATGGATTTGGGGTCCCTGTGCTGAGGGTGAATTTGGGGGTTCCTGTACCATGGATGGATTTGGGGGTCCCTGTACCATGGATGGATTTGGGGTCCCTGTGCCAGGGTGGGTTTGTGTTCCCTGTGCCTGGGGTGGATTTGGGGGTCTCTGTGTCAGAGCAGTACCAGGGTCAGATTTGGGGATCTCCATGTCAGGGGTGGATTTTGGGGTCCCCCTGCCTGGCCCCTGCCAGGAACAGATTTGGGGCTCCCTGTGCCCATCCCTGCTGCCCTTGGGCTCCGAGCAGCGCCCGCGGCCCCACCCAGGCTCTGCCCTGCCCGCGCTGGAGGGCACCGCGCACACCCCTGGAGCCCGGCGGGCGGCTCTCCGTGACCCCGCTGTCCCCTCCTGTCCCCGCTGTCCCCGCAGGTGTTCCCCGCCAACAAAGACCCCGAGACGCCGGTGCTGAACGCGCTGCCCTCGCCGCTCGTGGGGCGCTTCCTGCGCATCAACCCGCAGAGCTGGTTCCGCAACGGCAGCGTCTGCCTGCGGGCCGAGCTGCTGGGCTGTCCCCTGCCCGGTGCGTGTCCCCGCCTGTCCCCTGCCCCGCAGTGACCCTCTGGTGTCCCCCCGCCTGTCCCCTGCCCTGTGGGGCTGTCCCCTGCCCGGTGCGTGTCCCCCCGCCTGTCCCCTGCCCCGCAGTGACCCTCTGGCTGTCCCCTGCCCGGTGCGTGTCCCCCCGCCTGTCCCCTGCCCTGTGGGGCTGTCCCCTGCCCGGTGCGTGTCCCCGCCTGTCCCCTGCCCTGTGGGGCTGTCCCCTGCCCGGTGCGTGTCCCCCCGCCTGTCCCCTGCCCTGTGGGGCTGTCCCCTGCCCGGTGCGTGTCCCCCCGCCTGTCCCCTGCCCTGTGGGGCTGTCCCCTGCCCGGTGCGTGTTCCCGCCTGTCCCCTGCCCCGTGGGGCTGTCCCCTGCCCGGTGCGTGTCCCCCCGCCTGTCCCCTGCCCTGTGGGGCTGTCCCCTGCCCGGTGCGTGTCCCCGCCTGTCCCCTGCCCTGTGGGGCTGTCCCCTGCCCGGTGCGTGTCCCCCCGCCTGTCCCCTGCCCTGTGGGGCTGTCCCCTGCCCGGTGCGTGTCCCCCCGCCTGTCCCCTGCCCCGCAGTGACCCGCTGGTGTCCCCCCGGCTGTCCCCTGCCCGGTGCGTGTCCCCGGCTGTCCCCTGCCCTGTGGGGCTGTCCCCTGCCCCGCAGTGACCCTCTGGCTGTCCCCATGCCCCGTAGGCACCCGCTGGCTGTCCCCTGCCCACCCTCAGGCTGTCCCCTGTCCCTCGGGGACCCGCTGGCTGTCCCCTGCCCCACAGTGACCCGCTGGTGTCCCCTGCCCCGTAGGCACCCGCTGGCTGTCCCCTGCCCACCCTCAGGCTGTTCCCTGTCCCCCAGTGACCCGCTGGTGTCCCCTGCCCCGTAGGCACCCGCTGGCTGGCCCCCGCCCCACAGTGACCCGCTGGTGTCCCCTGCCCCGTAGGCACCCGCTGGCTGTCCCCTATCCCGCTGGTGTCCCCCTGGCTGTCCCCTGTCCCGCAGTGACCCGCTGGTGTCCCCCAGGTCCCCACACGCCGCCCCGGTAGCGCCCAGCGGTGTCACCAGAGTGGCGGTCTGGGCTGCTCGCTGTCCCTGACCGTGTCTCCCCGGTGTCCCCCCGGTGTCCCCCCCGGTGTCCCCGCAGACCCCAGCGATGCCCACGCCTGGCACCCCCCGGCCCCGCCCGAGCCGCAGCTGGATTTCCGCCACCACAACTACAAGGAGATGAGAAAGGTGCCACCCTCTCCCCGCCACCCCCGGGGCGGCTCCGTGTCCCCAGGCGGGGCCGGGGGGGCTGTGCCACCTCGGGCTGTCCCTGACGGTGCCACCGCCCGCAGCTGATGAGGAGGGTGAGCGAGGAGTGCCCCGACATCACCCGCGTGTACAGCATCGGGCGGAGCTCCCGCGGGCTGCGCCTCTACGCCATGGAGATCTCGGACAACCCCGGGCAGCACGAAGTGGGTGCGTGCCGAGGGGACAGCTGGGGACAGCTGGGGACAGCCGGGGTGGGACACCGTGGGCCTGGGGACAGCGGCCAGGGATGCCCAGGTGGGGATGGGGCGACTGAGGGTGCCCAGGGTGAGGACGGGGCGTCGGGGATGGCCGGGCTGTGGTTGGAGGGTGGGGACTGTCACCAGGGCTGGTGCTGGAGGATGGGGACAGTCACCAGGGCTGGTGCTGGAGGGTGGGGACTGTCACCAGGGCTGGTACAGGGGGTGGGGACTGTCACCAGGGCTGGTGCTGGAGGGTGGGGACTGTCACCAGGGCTGGTACAGGGGGTGGGGACTGTCACCAGGGCTGGTGCTGGAGGGTGGGGACTGTCACCAGGGCTGGTGCTGGAGGGTGGGGACAGTCACCAGGGCTGGTACAGGGGGTGGGGACAGTCACCAGGGCTGGTGCTGGAGGGTGGGGACAGTCACCAGGGCTGGTACAGGGGGTGGGGACAGTCACCAGGGCTGGTGCTGGAGGGTGGGGACAGTCACCAGGGCTGGTGTTGGAGGATGGGGACTGTCACCAGGGCTGGTGCTGGAGGGTGGGGACTGTCACCAGGGCTGGTGCTGGAGGGTGGGGACAGTCACCAGGGCTGGTACAGGGGGTGGGGACAGTCACCAGGGCTGGTACAGGGGGGTGGGGACTGTCACCAGGGCTGGTGCAGGGTGTGGGGACAGTCACCAGGGCTGGTGCAGGGTGTGGGGACAGTCACCAGGGCTGGTGCTGGAGGGTGGGGACTGTCACCAGGGCTGGTGCAGGGAGTGGGGACTGTCACCAGGGCTGGTGCTGGAGGGTGGGGACTGTCACCAGGGCTGGTGCAGGGGGTGGGGACAGTCACCAGGGCTGGTGCAGGGGGTGGGGACAATCACCAAGGCTGGTACAGGGGGTGGGGACAGTCACCAGGGCAGGTGCAGGGGGTGGGGACTGTCACCAGGGCTGGTGCTGGAGGGTGGGGACTGTCACCAGGGCTGGTACAGGGGGTGGGGACTGTCACCAGGGCTGGTGCTGGAGGGTGGGGACTGTCACCAGGGCTGGTGCTGGAGGGTGGGGACAGTCACCAGGGCTGGTGCTGGAGGGTGGGGACAGTCACCAGGGCTGGTGCAGGGAGTGGGGACTGTCACCAGGGCTGGTGCTGGAGGGTGGGGACTGTCACCAGGGCTGGTGCTGGAGGGTGGGGACTGTCACCAGGGCTGGTGCTGGAGGGTGGGGACTGTCACCAGGGCTGGTACAGGGGGTGGGGACAGTCACCAGGGCTGGTACAGGGGGTGGGGACTGTCACCAGGGCTGGTGCTGGAGGATGGGGACTGTCACCAGGGCTGGCTCAGGATGGGGACAGTCACCAGGGCTGGCTCAGGATGGGGACAGTCACCCCGCCTGGCTCAGGATGGGGTGACTGGGCCACCCAACTTGGCGTGGGATGCTCAGCGTGGAGTTGGGGTCACCAGGGACACCCACATCTGTGAAGGACGGGGGTACAGGGTGGCTGGGGACATCCAGGATGGGGATGGGGACACAGGGACACCCAGACTGGTGCAGGGTGATGGGGACAGTCACCAGGGATGTCCAAAGTGGAGCACGAGGATGGGGACAGGGTGACCAGGGGTGCTCAGGATGGGGATGAGGACACAGGGACACCCAGCCTGGTGAAGGACAGGGAGAGGGACACCCAGGATAGGGACAGGGACACGGGGACACCCAGGGATGCTCAGGACAGAGACAGGGACATGGGGACAGGGTGACCAGGAACACCAAGGATGGAGACAGGGACACAGGGACATCCGGACTGGTCCAGTGTGGGGACAAGGACACCCAGACTGGTGGAGGGACATGGGAACAGGGACACCCAGGATGGGGATGGGTACAGGGGACACCCAGGGATGTTCAGGATGGGGACAGGGACACCCAGACTGGTGCAGGGACATGGGGACAGTGACCAGGACCAGCCAGGATGGGGACAGGGACACCCAGACTGGTGCAGGGACATGGGGACAGTGACCAGGGCCAGCCAGGATGGGGACAGGGACACCCAGACTGGTGCAGGGACATGGGGACAGTGACCAGGGCCAGCCAGGGTGCTGCAGGGACACGGGGACACCCAGGGTAGTCCGGGATGGGGACAAGGACACCCAGGGTGGTGCAGGGACATGGGGACAGTGACCAGGGACACCCAGACTGGTCCAGCCCAGGGACAAGGACACCGAGACTGATGCAGGGACATGGGATGAGGATACCCAGGATGGTGCAGGGACATGGGATGAGGATACCCAGGATGGTGCAGGGACATGGGATGAGGATACCCAGGATGGTGCAGGGACATGGGGACAGGGACACCCAGACTGGTGCAGGGACACGGGGACAGTGACCAGGGTAGCACAGGGACACGGGGACAGTGGCCAGGGTGGCACAGGGACAGTGGCCAGGGTGGCACAGGGACACGGGGACAGTGGCCAGGGTGGTGCAGGGACATGGGGACAGTGGCCAGGGTGGCACAGGGACAGTGACCAGGGTGGCACAGGGACAGTGACCAGGGCGGTGCAGGGGCACGGGGACAGTGGCCAGGGTGACACAGGGACAGTGACCAGGGCGGCACGGGGACAGTGGCCAGGGTGGCACGGGCACAGTGCCCAGGGCAGCACGGGGACACGGGCACAGTGCAGCCCCGCGGTGGCCCCCAGGAGAGCCCGAGTTCCGCTACGTGGCCGGCATGCACGGGAACGAGGCGCTGGGCCGGGAGCTGCTGCTGACCCTGATGCAGTTCCTGTGCCGCGAGTTCCGGCGCGGCGACGCCCGCGTGGCGCAGCTGGTGACGGGCACGCGCATCCACCTGCTGCCCTCCATGAACCCCGACGGCTACGAGACCGCCTACAGCCTGGTACGGCTGGCACCCCCGGGCCTGCCCGGAACTGCGCCCATGCCAGGGAGCCCAGTGATCCCGGTGCCCACCCAGTGCCCGTCCCGGTGACTGCAGTGCCCATCCCAGTGATCCCGGTGCCCATCCCAGTGCCCGTCCCGGTGTCCATCCCCATGATCCCAGTGCCCATCCCAGTGACTGCAGTGCCCATCCCAGTGATCCCGGTGCCCACCCAGTGCCCGTCCCGGTGTTCATCCCGGTGCCCATCCCAGTGCCCATCGCAGTGTCCATCCCCATGATCCCAGTGCCCATCCCAGTGACTGCAGTGCCCATCCCAGTGATCCCGGTGCCCACCCAGTGCCCATCCCGGTGTCCATCCCGGTGCCTATCCCAGTGCCCATCCCAGTGACCCTGGTGCCCATCCCAGTGACCCTGGTGCCCATCCTGGTGCCCATTCTCGTGCCCATCCTGGTGTCCTGGTGCCCATCCAGAGGATCCCAGTGATCCTGGTGCCCATCCCAGTATCTATCCCAGTGATCCCGGTGCCCATCCCAGTGTCCATCCCAGTGACTGCTCTGCCCATCCCAGTGATCCTGGTGCCCATCCTGGTGCCCATTCTCGTGCCCATCCTGGTGATCCTGGTGCCCATCCCAGTGACCATGATGCCCATCCCAGTGCCCATCCTGGTGGACATCTTGGTGACTGCTGTGCCCATCACAGGGATCCCAGTGACCCCTGTGCCCACCCCCGTGATCCCAGTGCCCACTCCAGTGACCATGGTGCCCATCCTTGTGATCCTGGTGTCCATCCCAGTGCCCATCCCAGTGCCCATCCCAGTGACCCCAAGTGCCCATCTCGGTGATCCTGGTGCCCAGGGTGTCCATCTCGGTGACCCCAGTGTCCATCCCAGTGCCCATCCCAGTGCCCATCCCAGTGCCCATCCCAGTGCCCATCCCGGTGCCCACGGTGCCCATCCTGGTGATCCCAGTGCCCATCCCAGTGATCCCACTGCCCATCCTGGTGATCCCAGTGCCCATCCCGGTGCCCATCCCAGTGATCCCAGTGCCCATCCCAGTGCCCACCGTGCCCATCCCAGTGATCCCAGTGCCCATCCCAGTGATCCCAGTGCCCATCCTGGTGCCCATCCCAGTGATCCCAGTGCCCATCCCGGTGACCCCAGTGCCCATCCCGGTGATCCTGGTGCCCATCTCAGTGCCCATCTCAGTGATCCCAGTGCCCATCCCGGTGATCCCAGTGCCCATCCCGCTGACTCTGGTGCCCGCCATGCCCATCCCGGTGATCCCAGTGCCCATCCCAGTGATCCCGGTGCCCATCCCGATGCCCATCCCAGTGATCCCAGTGCCCATCCCAGTGCCCATCCCAGTGATCCCAGTGCCCATCCCAGTGCCCACGGTGCCCATCCTGGTGACCCCAGTGCCCATCCCAGTGATCCCAGTGCCCATCCCAGTGATCCCAGTGCCCATCCCGATGCCCATCCCAGTGATCCCAGTGCCCATCCCAGTGCCCACCCCGGTGCCCATCCCAGTGATCCCAGTGCCCATCCCAGTGCCCACGGTGCCCATCCCGGTGACCCCACTGCCCATCCCGGTGATCCTGGTGCCCATCTCAGTGCCCATCTCAGTGATCCCAGTGCCCATCCCGGTGATCCCAGTGCCCATCCCGCTGACTCTGGTGCCCGCGGTGCCCATCCCGGTGATCCCAGTGCCCATCCCAGTGATCCCAGTGCCCACCCCGGTGCCCATCCCAGTGATCCCAATGCCCATCCCAGTGATCCCAGTGCCCACCCCGGTGCCCATCCCAGTGATCCCAGTGCCCATCCCGATGCCCATCCCAGTGATCCCAGTGCCCATCCCAGTGCCCATCCCAGTGCCCATCCCAGTGATCCCAGTGCCCACCCCGGTGCCCATCCCAGTGATCCCAGTGCCCATCCCGGTGACCCCAGTGCCCATCCCGGTGATCCCAGTGCCCATCCCAGTGATCCCAGTGCCCATCCTGGTGATCCCGGTGCCCATCCCAGTGATTCCAGTGCCCATCCTGGTGCCCATCCCGCTGATCCCAGTGCCCCTCCCGGTGATACCAATGCCCATCCCAGTGCCCATCCCGGTGCCCCTCCTGGTGACCGCGGTGCCCGCGGTGCCCGGCAGGGCTCGGAGCTGGCGGGATGGGCCGTGGGCCGCTGGACGCACGAGGGCATCGACCTCAACCACAACTTTGCCGACCTGAACACGGCGCTGTGGGACGCCGAGGACAAGGACCTGGTGCCCCACGAGTTCCCCAACCACTACATCCCCATCCCCGAGTACTACACCTTCGCCAACGCCACGGTGAGAGCCAAACGTGCCACCCTGCTGGGGGTGCCACGGTGACACCCCAAAACATCCCCATCCTGCTGGGGGTGCCACGGTGACACCCCAAAACCCACACCCTGCTGGGGGTGCCACGGTGACACCCCAAAACATCCCCATCCTATCAGTGTGACACCCCAAAACATCCCACCCTGCTGGGGGTGCCACGGTGACACCCCAAAACATCCCCATCCTATCAGTGTGAGACCCCAAAACGTCCCACCCTGCTGGGGGTGCCACGGTGACACCCCAAAACATCCCCATCCTATCAGTGTGAGACCCCAAAACGTCCCTGTCCTGGTGGGGTGGTGCCCTCGTGAGACCCCAAAACCCACACCCTATCAGTGTGAGACCCCAAAACATCCCCATCCTATCAGTGTGAGACCCCAAAACGTCCCCATCTATCAGTGTGAGACCCTAAACATCCCACCCTGCTGGGGGATGCCATGGTGACACCCCAAAACATCCCATCCTGCTGGGGGTGCCACGGTGACACCCCAAAACATCCCACCCTGCTGGGGGGTGCCCTCGTGAGACCCCAAAACCCACATCTTATCAGTGTGAGACCCCAAAACATCCCTGTCCTCCTGGGGTGGTGCCACCGTGAGACCCCAAAACATCCCCATCCTATCAGTGTGAGACCCCAAAACGTCCCACCCTGCTGGGGGTACCACAGTGACACCCCAAAACATCCCTCCCTGCTGGGGGTGCCACGGTGACACCCCAAAACATCCCTCCCTGCTGGGGGTGCCACGGTGACACCCCAAAACATCCCATCCTGCTGGGGGTGCCACGGTGACACCCCAAAACATCCCCATCCTATCAGTGTGAGACCCCAAAACATCCCACCCTGCTGGGGGGTGCCCTCGTGAGACCCCAAAACCCACACCCTATCAGTGTGAGACCCCAAAACGTCCCCATCCTGCTGGGGGGGTGCCATGGTGAGACCCCAAAACATCCCAATCATCCCGGGCTGGTGCCTTGGTGAGACCCCAAAATCCCCATCCTGTCACATCAGGGTGAGACCCCAAAATCCCATCCTGTCACATCAGGGTGAGACCCCAAAACCCCCACCCTGTCACATTGGGGTGAGACACCAAAACATCCCATCCTGGGGAGGGGGGGTGCCATGGTGAGACCCCAAAACCCACATCCTGTCAGTGTGAGACCCCAAAACCCCCCCATCCTCCTGGAGTGGTGCCACGGTGAGACCCCAAAATCCCCATCCTGTCACATTGGTGTGAGACCCCAAAACCCCCACCCAATCACATCAGGGTGAGACCCCAAAACATCCCCATCCTGTCACATTGGGGTGAGACCCCAAAACCCCCATTCTATCAGTGTGGGACCCCAAAACCCCCATCCCTTCACATCAGGGTGAGACCCCAAAACCCCCATCCTATCACAGTGGGGTGAGACCCCAAAACCCCCATCCTGTCACAATGGGTGAGACCCCAAAACCCCCATCCTATCACAGTGGGGTGAGACCCCAAAACCCCCATCCTGTCACAATAGGTGAGACCCCAAAACGTCCCCATCCTGTCACATTGGGGTGGGACCCCAAAACCCCCATCCTGTCACATTGGGGTGGGACCCCAAAACCCCCATCCTGTCACATCAGTGTGAGACCCCAAAACCCCCATCCTGTCACAGTGGGGTGAGACCCCAAAACCCCATCCTGTCACAATGGGTGAGACCCCAAAACCCCCATCCTGTCACAGTGGTGTGAGACCCCAAAACGTCCCCATCCTGTCACATTGGGGTGAGACCCCAAAACCCCCATCCTGTCACATCAGTGTGAGACCCCAAAACGTCCCCATCCTGTCACAATGGGTGAGACCCCAAAACCCCCATCCCGTCACATTGGGGTGGGACCCCAAAACCCCATCCTGTCACATTGGGGTGAGACCCCAAAACTCCATCCTGTCACATTGGGGTGGGACCCCAAAACCCCCATCCTGTCACATTGGGGTGGGACCCCAAAACTCCCATCCCTTCACATCAGGGTGAGACCCCAAAACCCCCATTCTATCAGTGTGGGACCCCAAAACCCCCATCCCTTCACATCATTGTGAGACCCCGAAACCTCCATCCTGTCACATTGGGGTGGGACCCCAAAACCCCATCCTGTCACATTGGGGTGGGACCCCAAAACAGCCCAAAATGCCCCTGACACCCCCCTGAAACCCCTCAGGAACCCCCAAACCCCTCCCAGTCCAGCGGGGTGGGTGCTGCCCACCCACAGGGGCTGAACCCCCCCAACCCAGGGGGTCACCAGAAGCCACAAGGACATGGCCGCCACCACCACAAGGTGCAGGTGACAGTGGTGTCACCAGGCCCCAGTGGTGCAGGTGACAGTGGTGTCCCTACGTGGGTGGCCCCAGTGGTGTGGGTGACACCGCTGTCACCGCACAGGCAGCTCCGGAGATGTGGGTGACAGTGGTGTCACTGCACAGGTGGCTCCAGAGATGCAGGTGACGGCAGTGTCACCACGTGGGCAGCCCCAGAGAAGCAGTGACAGCGGTGTCACTGCACACGTGGCCCCAGAGACATGGGTGACAGTGGTGTCACCGTACAGGTAGCCCCGGTGGCGTGGGTGACAGCAGTGTCACCACGCACATGGCCCCGGGGTGATGTGGATGACAGCGGTGTCACCACGCACATGGCCCCGGTGGCATGGGTGACAGTGGTGTCACCACGCACATGGCCCCAGTGGTGGGGGTGACAGCGGTGTCACCACGCACATGGCCCCGGGGTGATGTGGGTGACAGCAGTGTCACCATGCACATGGCCCCGGTGGCACAGGTGACAGCAGTGTCACCGTGCAGGTGGCCCCAGTGGAGTGGGTGACAGCGGTGTCACCACACACATGGCCCTGGTGGTGTGGGTGACAGCAGTGTCACCGCACACATGGCCCTGGGGTGGTGCGGGTGACAGCAGTGTCACCATGCACATGGCCCCAGTGGTGATGTGGGTGACAGCAGTGTCACCATGCACATGGCCCCGGTGGCACAGGTGACAGCAGTGTCACTGCGCAGGTGGCCCCAGTGGCACGGGTGACAGCGGTGTCACCGCGCAGGTGGCCCCAGTGGAGTGGGTGACAGCGGTGTCACCATGCACATGGCCCCAGGGTGGGGGTGACAGCAGTGTCACCGCGCACATGGCCCCGGTGGTGCAGGTGACAGCAGTGTCACCACGCACATGGCCCCGGTGGTGTGGATGACAGCAATGTCACCGCATACATGGCCCCGGTGGCACGGGTGACAGCAGTGTCACCGCGCAGGTGGCCCCAGTGGTGCGGGTGACAGCAGTGTCACCGCGCACATGGCCCCAGTGGTGTGGGCGACAGCAGTGTCACCACACACATGGCCCCGGTGGCACGGGTGACAGCAATGTCACCGCATACATGGCCCCAGTGGAGTGGGTGACAGAGGTGTCCCCGCGCAGGTGGCCCCGGGGTGATGTGGGTGACAGCGGTGTCACCGCGCACATGGCCCCAGTGGCACAGGTGACAGCGGTGTCCCCGCGCAGGTGGCCCCGGAGACGCGCGCGGTGATCGCGTGGATGCAGCGCTACCCGTTCGTGCTGAGCGCCAACCTGCACGGGGGGGAGCTGGTGGTCACCTACCCCTTCGACATGAGCCGCACCGCCTGGAAGGCGCAGGAGCTCACCCCCACCCCCGACGATGGCGTCTTCCGCTGGCTGGCCACCGTCTACGCCAGCGCCAACCCCGCCATGGCCAGCGCCCAGCGCCGCCCCTGCCACTACGACGACTTCACGCGCCACGGCAGCATCATCAACGGCGCCCACTGGCACACCGTGGCTGGCAGTGAGTGGGGACAGGCCCTGAGACCAGGGGCACATGGTGGCAGTGAGGGGGGACAGGCCCTGAGACCAGGGGGCACGTGGGGAGTGGCAGTGAGGGGGGACAGGCCCTGAGACCAGGGGCACATGGTGGCAGTGAGTAGGGACAGGCCCTGAGACCAGGGGCACGTGGGGAGTGGCAGTGAGGGGGGACAGGCCCTGAGACCAGGGGGCACATGGCAGTGAGGGGGGACAGTCCCTGAGACCAGGGGGCACGTGGGCACATGGCAGTGAGTGGGGACAGTCCCTGAGATCAGGGGGCACATGGCAGTGAGGGGGGACAGGCCCTGAGACCAGGGGGCACATGGGGAGTGGCAGTGAGGGGGGACAGGCCCTGAGACCAGGGGGCACATGGCAGTGAGGGGGGACAGTCCCTGAGACCAGGGGCACATGGCAGTGAGTGGGGACACACTGAGATGAGGGGGCACATGGTGGCAGTGAGTGGGGACAGGCCCTGAGACCAGGGGCACATGGTGGCAGTGAGTGGGGACAGTCCCTGAGACCAGGGGCACATGGCAGTGAGTGGGACACACTGAGACCAGGGGGCACGTGGGGAGTGGCAGTGAGTGGGGACAGTCCCTGAGACCAGGGGCACATGGTGGCAGTGAGTGGGGACAGGCCCTGAGACCAGGGGCACGTGGGGAGTGGCAGTGAGGGGGGACAGGCCCTGAGACCAGGGGGCACATGGCAGTGAGGGGGGACAGTCCCTGAGACCAGGGGCACATGGCAGTGAGGGGGGACAGGCCCTGAGACCAGGGGCACATGGCAGTGAGTGGGGACACACTGAGATCAGGGGGCACATGGTGGCAGTGAGGGGGGACAGTCCCTGAGACCAGGGGCACATGGCAGTGAGTGGGGACAGGCCCTGAGACCAGGGGGCACATGGGGGGTGGCAGTGAGCAGGGACAGTCCCTGAGACCAGGGGGCACATGGGGGGTGGCAGTGAGGGGGGACAGTCCCTGAGACCAGGGGGCACATGGGGGGTGGCAGTGAGTGGGGACAGTCCCTGAGATCAGGGGCACATGGCAGTGAGTGGGGACAGGCCCTGAGACCAGGGGGCACATGGTGGTAGTGAGTGGGGACATGCCATGAGACCAGGGGGCACGTGGGGAGTGGCAGTGAGGGGGGACAGGCCCTGAGACCAGGGGGCACATGGTGGCAGTGAGGGGGGACAGTCCCTGAGACCAGGGGCACATGGCAGTGAGTGGGGACAGTCCCTGAGACCAGGGGCACATGGTGGCAGTGAGTGGGGACAGTCCCTGAGACCAGGGGCACGTGGGGAGTGGCAGTGAGTGGGGACAGGCCCTGAGACCAGGGGCACATGGTGGCAGTGAGGGGGGACAGTCCCTGAGACCAGGGGGCACATGGCAGTGAGTGGGGACACACTGAGATCAGGGGGCACATGGGGAGTGGCAGTGAGGGGGGACAGTCCCTGAGACCAGGGGCACATGGCAGTGAGTGGGGACACACTGAGATCAGGGGGCACATGGTGGCAGTGAGTGGGGACAGTCCCTGAGACCAGGGGCACATGGGGGGTGGCACTGAGGGGGGACAGTCCCTGAGACCAGGGGCACATGGCAGTGAGTGGGGACAGTCCCTGAGACCAGGGGGCACACCGTGGCTGGCAGTGAGTGGGGACAGGCCCTGAGACCAGGGGGCACGGGGGGAGTGGCTGTGAGTGGGGACAGGCCCTGAGACCAGGGGCACATGGCAGTGAGTGGGGACAGTCCCTGAGACCAGGGGGCACATGGGGAGTGGCAGTGAGGGGGGACAGGCCCTGAGACCAGGGGGCACATGGCAGTGAGTGGGGACAGGCCCTGAGACCAGGGGGCACATGGGGGGTGGCAGTGAGGGGGGCACACCGTGAGACTAGGGGGCACATGGCAGTGAGTGGGGACACACTGAGATCAGGGGGCACATGGTGGCAGTGAGTGGGGACATGCCATGAGACCAGGGGGCACACCGTGGCTGGCAGTGAGTGGGACACCCTGTGAGACCAGGGGGCACACGGTGGGTGGCAGTGAGTAGGGACACTCTGAGATGGTGGCAGTGAGCAGGGACACTGAGCTCAGGTGGCACATGGTGCCTGGCAGTGAGCAGGGACACTGTGAGCTCAGGTGGCACACGGTGGCTGACAGTGAGTGGGGACACTTTTAGATGGTGGCAGTGAGTGGGGACACTGAGCTCAGCTGGCACAAGTGGCAGTGAGCAGGAACACTCTGTGAGCTCAAGTGGCACACGGTGGGTGGCAGTGAGTGGGGACACTCTGAGATGGTGGCAGTGACCAGGGACACTGAGCTCGGGTGGCACATGGCAGTGAGTAGGGACACTCTGAGATGGTGGCAGTGAGCAGGGACACTGAGCTCGGGTGGCACATGGCAGTGAGTAGGGACACTCTGAGATGGTGGCAGTGAGCAGGGACACTGAGTTCAGGTGGCACATGGCAGTGAGTAGGGACACTCTGAGATGGTGGCAGTGACCAGGGACACTAAACTCAAGTGGCACATGGCAGGGAGTGGGGACAGCCCATGAGCTCAGGTGGCACACGGTGGCAGTGAGCAGGGACATTCTGAGATGGTGGCAGTGAGTAGGGACACTGTGAGCTCAGCTGGCACACGGTGGGTGGCAGTGAGTGGGGACACGTGGATTTTTGATTTTTTGTTTCTCTTTTGTTTCCCTTTGGTTTCTTTTTTTGTTTCTTTTTTGCTAATTTTTGGGGGGGGGTTGGTTATTTTTTGCTTATTTTTTATTTCTTTTTTTTGTTGTTGTTATTTTTTGGTTTTTTGTTTCTTTTAGAAAGATGGAATTTCTCCTTTGGACTCAGATATTTATCAGTTCTTACCTACAATACAGTATCACAAACAGTGAATTTTATAGTAATTTACTCTAAAAAGCAGAAACTGGAGCCCTATCTCTCCCTTTAGAAGGCTTTTTAAGGCTAAAGTATCCAATTAAGAAATGACACCTCAATTATTTTTATTTTTAAATAATTGATTTAGTTATTAATTAAATTAATTACCTGTGACTTGCAATGTGGAATTTTTTATCCACTTACACCAAACCACCCAAACCCATGGAGAAGAAGGTGATGAAGGACAGGACCAACCTCTGCCCTAAAACTTCTATTTTGCTTTAGAGATATTATTGTATTTTAAACCTTTAAATTGCAAGTTTTCCACCCTGTGATATTACACACTTCTAATCCAACTGCACATTCATAATTTTAGTTCTATTATTTAATTTTGGAAGCTTTCTCCAGGTTAAATGCAGTGTTCTCCTGGGGGTCAGTGCTGCCAGCACAGAAATTCTGAAATTCTCAGTCTCCAGGGAATTTCTGGAATTTTCCTGTCGCTCCGGGATTTTTCTGTCCCTTTGTCCCCTGCTGCCACCCTCGCTGTGCCCCCAGGCATGAACGACTTCAGCTACCTGCACACCAACTGCTTCGAGATCACCGTGGAGCTCTCCTGCGACAAATTCCCGCACGCCTCGGAGCTGCCCGCCGAGTGGGAGAACAACCGCGAGTCGCTGCTGCTCTTCATGGAGCAGGTGGGGCACGGGCTGGCACCGGGTGGCACCGGGGTGGCACCACCCGGGGCGTGGGGACACGGCTCGAGGGTGGCAGGAGCCACCCCGGGTCTGTCTGTGAGGAAGGGATGGGGTGGGATGGGAATGGGGGAGAATGGGGGGAATGGGGCGCTGGGATGGGGGGGCAGTGGGGAAAGGATGGGGGATTTGGGGGGGTTTGGGACATGGGGACACTGAGGGGGTCTGGGGGTGCTGGGACCATGGGGACACTGGGGAAGGGGGGTTTGGGAGAATTTGGGACATGGGGACACTGAGGGGGTCTGCGGGTGCTGGGACCATGGGGACACTGGGGGAAGGGGGGTTTGGGGGAATTTGGGACATGGGGACACTGAGGGGGTCTGGGGGTGCTGGGACCATGGGGACACTGGGGAAGGGGGGTTTGGGAGAATTTGGGACATGGGGACACTGAGGGGGTCCAGGTGGTTCTGAGATCATGGGGATAGTGGAGAAGGGAAGTTCAGGATGGGGAATTGGGAGCTTTGGGACGTGGGGACACTGGGGGGGTCTGGGCGTGCTGGGATGAGGGGGACACTGGGCAAGGGGGGTCCAGGATGGAGGATTTGGGGGGGATTTGGGACATGGGGACACTGAGGGGGTCCAGGTGGTTCTGGGACCAGGGGGACACTGGGGGATCCAGAGTGGGGGATTTGGGGGGTTTTGGGACATGGGGACACTGAGGGGTTCTGGGGTCCTGGGACCATGGGGACACTGGGTGGGATCTGGGGGATGCTGGGACAATGGGGACACTGGGTGGGATTTGGGGACAATGGATGGGATTTGGGGAAGATGGGGACACTGGGTGGGATGTGGGCGTTTCTGGGACAATGGGGACACTGGGTGGGGTCAGGAGGGAGCTGGGACCATGGGGACACTGTGTCACAAGCAGGACAGGGCCAGGGAACCCCCAGGGGTCTCTGTAAGGCTTTGGGGATGGAGGTGACACGCTGGGGACATTGCAGGGTGGCCATGGGCACGGCAGGGTGGGGGCTCAGCGGGATGGCAGCGGGACGTGGCTGTCCCCAAAGGCTGAGGTGGCACCGGGAGCGGGGGACACACCCGTGCCACCTGTGCCACGCCCTGCAGGTGCACCGGGGGATCAAGGGCGTGGTCAGGGACAGTGACACCGAGCTGGGCATCCCCAACGCCATCATCTCCGTGGATGGCATCAACCACGACGTCCGCACCGGTACCGGGACACCGGGACACGGAGGGGCGGGGTTTGGGGGGGACAGCGGTACCGGGACACCGGGACACGGAGGGGCGGGGTTTGGGGGGGGCACCGGTACCGGGACACCGGGACACGGAGGGGCGGGGTTTGGGGCGGGATCGGGATCGGGCTGGGAATGAGGGTGGGATAAGGACAGGGACGGGATGGGGATGAGGATGGGAATGGGGACGGGGACAGGGAAAGGAATGAGATGGGATTTGGGATTGGGAATTGCAGATGGGGATGGAAATAGGATGGGACTGGGAAAGGGGATGGGATGGGGACAGGACTGGGATTGGGATGGGGAGAGTAATGGGATGAGGTTGGAAATGGGGATGGGACAGGACTGGAGATGGCATTGGGGATGTGAATGGGACGGGGCTGGGACAGGGAAAGGAATGGGATGGGATTTGGGGCTGGGATTGGGAATTGCAGATGGGGATGGAAATGGGGCTGGGAAAGGGGATGGGGACAGGAATGGGATGGGGCTGGGGACAGGGATGGAAGGGGAGTGGGATTGGGGATTGCAGATGGCAAAGGAAGCAGGATTAGGTTGGGAATGGGGATGGGATTGGGACAGGAATGGGATTGGGGATGGGAATTCGGGATGGGACAAGAACGGGACTGAGGCAGGGGACGAGGACAGGAATGGGATTGGGGCTGGGAATTAGGGATGGAGTTGGGACAGGAATGGGATTGGGGATGGGGACAAGGACAGGAACAGGACTGGGGCTGGGGACAAGGACAGGAACGGGGCTGGGGCTGGGGACAAGGACAGGAACAGGAATGGGGCTGGGGACAAGGACAGGAACGGGACTGGGGACAAGGACAGGAACAGGACTGGGGCTGGGGACAAGGACAGGAACGGGGCTGGGGCTGGGGACAAGGACAGGAACAGGACTGGGGCTGGGGACAAGGACAGGAACGGGGCTGGGGACTAGCACAGGCTGGGGACAGCAGTGTGACCGCACCCCCGCAGCCTCGGACGGGGACTACTGGCGGCTGCTGAACCCGGGCGAGTACGAGGTGACGGCGCGGGCCGAGGGCTACGAGGCGGCCACGCAGCCGTGCCGGGTCTACTTCGAGAACGTTCCCACGCCGTGCAGCTTCCGCCTGGCGCGGGCGCGGGGCCGCCACCGGCCCGGGAGGCCCCGGCCGGGCCCGGACCCGGCGCTGCGGCTGCAGCGGCTGCGGCTCCGCCGCCTGCGCGCCCACGGCCGCGGGCAGTGAGCGGGGCGGCCCCGGGGCCGCGGGATCGGCCGGGGGCGCGGGAGAACGGGCGGGACGGATCCAGTAAAGTTTGGGTGCGCTGCGGCTGCGAGTGTGCGGGGCTGGAGCGGCGGAGGGACCGGGAACGGGAACGGGAACGGGAGTGAGAAGGGGACCGGGAATAGGAACGGGAATGGGAATGGGAATGGCAATGGGAATGGGAATGGGAATGGGAATGGGAATGAGAATGGGGATGGGAATGGGAACGGAATAGGAATAGGACCGGGAACGGGAATGGGGACGGGAACAGGACCGGGAATGGGGACGGGAATGGGAATGGGACCGAGACCTAGAAAAGGACCGGGAATAGGAACAGGACCGGGACCAGGAAAGGGACCGGGACCGGGGCTCGATTCTGCCCCGGAGCCTGCCGTGGGAACTCGGCGAGGCCACGCCCCTCACCAGGCCACGCCCATTCTCTGGCCCTTCAGCCGCTCTGCCGCTATTAAGCCCCGCCCATTCGGTGCTGACCAGTAGAAATTCCGCTCCGAGCCGCGCCCCTCATTAGGACACGCCCATTACCGTGGTATAAATATTCTCCATGAGTACGCTCACTAAGCCACGCCCCTTTCCTGTTGTCGAGTGCTCCGCACAGCCCCGCCCCCTTTCTCCTATTGGATCGCCTGGCCCCGCCCCCGATGCCCTCGTGAGCTCTTGCCCCGCCCCGCCCCTCACCTCTGGGCGCCTATTGGCTGCTGCCGGCGGCGGGGGCCAATAGGATGCGGGATTCATGGGCGGCGCGGAGGGGGCGGGGCTGGGGGGACACGGAGGGGGTCCCTGGGCAGCGGGGACAATGGGGACCTGCAGCGCGGGGTGTCCCCACAGTGCTGGGGCTGCTCTGGGGGCTGCAGGGACCTGCGGGGGTCTGCGGAGCTCTGGGGACCCTGGGGACAATGTCCGGCAGGGCTGTGACACTGGGGGGGTCTCCAGGGTGGGGGTCCGTGGGTGTCCGGGCTGTGGGGTTGGGAAGTGCCGGGCCATGGGTGCACTGGGAGGGTCCTGGGGGGCACTGGGGGGCACTGGGAGGTGTTGGGGCTTTGGGGACACCGAGAGAGGGTCGGGGATGGGGTCTGGGTGACCATGGGGTCATGGTGGGGCGATCGGGCACCGCCATCAGAGCCAGCACCCCCTGAGCCCCCAGGAGATGGGGGGCACCAGCGTGGGGCACCCCGAGTCCCATGGAAAGCCGAGGGGGCACTGGGGGGGTTGTAGGGTCCAATAAAGGGGTTGGGGTGACCCCCCTTAACCCCCCTGCGGTCCTGCAGGGTGGGGGGCTGTGCCCTGCTGTGCCCTGATGCCACCGTGTCCCCCTCCCCAAATGCGGGGCTGTCCCCAGCGCTGGGCTGAGCCGTTCATGGGGGTCCCCAACACCCCCGGGACCCCCATGACACCCCCGGGGAGCTCCAGCTCGGGGCTGGGGGGGCGAGCATCACCATGGGGACCCCCCAAGCCTCTGGGGTGACCCTGGGCAGGGCTGGGGGGTCCCCACAGTTGTGACACCAACACTGCGAGGGGCTGCACCCCCACCCCACTCCCCCATCGCTGCCCCACCGCCGCGATGTGGGGGTGACAGTGCCGTGTCCCCCCGCCACTCCCCGGGCCCCCCGTGCCCTGCGCTCCCCCAGATCCCCCTCCCCGTGACCCCACAACCTTCCGGGATCTCTTTACGGCATCATCGGCAGGGGCAGCAGCGCTTCCCGCTCGGCGCCTGCGCTCGCCGCTCACCGGAGCCTCCGCCGGCCTCGGCACGGCCCAAACCGGGGGTGTCCCCCCCTACCCATTGCTGCCACCGGAGCCCCCCAGAACCCGCCGGACCCCCACCCTGAGCGGCGCAGAACGATGGGCTGAACGCACCCGGCATCTCGCAGGCACAGGCCGGGCTGGGGGTGCGCCAAACAAAGACCCCCCACCCAAAACAAACATCCCTGGGGGTGCTCAGGGGGTCACCGAGCCCCCCCCGTGCCGTGAGGGACCCCCCGGTGTCAGGGTCTGTCCTAGTGGACAGATGACCTGATGGTTCGTAGGAATGATCTCAGAATGCAAAACACCAACACGGTACAAGGGGGTTTGCAGTGATAATCAAAACAAATGCAGTTTTATTGAAAGAACTACAGCAAAAATGCGATTTAGGCATTAAGGGAGAGAAAAAGAGAGAGAAAGAGAGAGAGAGAGAGAGAGAGAGAGGGGGGGGATATAGCTACCAACGCAGAGACAAAGTCCTTTGGTGCAGTCCAGCTGAGGGTCCGCCTGCTACGCTGGGGAGATCTCAAAGGCTCTGGCTAACTCAGAGGCTTTTCATACTGAAAATTGTGAGGGGGGGAAACAGATACAATAGAGAACAGATGTAACAGGCAGTCCATGTTCTCAGCAGTAAATGAGCTTGATAGATGTAACAGGTAGTCCATGTTCAAGCAGTAAATGAGAGCCATTGTTTTCTTGGTTCAGTGGTCACAACCTTCAGGCAAACATCTCGTTTCGGTCAGCTTGCCTCCCCACACACCTCCCCCGGGCTGGGGGTTTCAGTCCCAGTCCTTGGAAGGAGCAGAGGGGCCTTTTTAGGAAT